>CM053786.1:377709759-378309759 GCA_028749045.1 Cupressus sempervirens
TAAATTGAATATTTCTCTAAAAGTATTTTCTTTAAAAAAAAATCATAAAATATATAGATAGTATTCAAATATTAAAACTAATATTTTACCTCTTTCTTTTATCTTTTGGTGATCTTAGAAGATTCAAAGAACTTACCTTACTAGAATACCAAATGTGTTCTGTGAGAATGATCTTTAACCTTGATAGTTGGACCCCATCTTTGATATTTGTGCTAGTTAATTCCAATAACTAGCTCCTTCACTAACCTAAGGAATTGCAAAATGGTCCACTTGAAAAGTGAGAATCAAAAAGATATCGTGTCCATGGGAACTGAAGGAAATCCTTTATATAAAATGCTAAAAATCTTCATCATCTGGTAATTACAGTTTAGGTCTGTGGTGAAGAAAAGAAGTTTTCAAAATTACAAAAATGCATTCAAGAGTTATTGTGTGAATCACTTTCTCATGTCTATAAAGTTGAGCATGTGTATTCCGTGTCTAATTAAAATTCATTATTCTACAAGTTTGGGAATTTTGTACCTTTTGCTACATTTAATCATCATTTCATAAGGCATTTGAGTTGCAATACATAACTTATTATATTATGCCTAATCTTTCTATCTTTTTGAAATAAGGAGGTGTTAAAGGTTTTGTTGTCAAATTTTTGTTTGTTACTCGGGTGAACTACCTGACTCATTCTGTCAATATTTTAAAAGCATTTTTTTGACATAAATTGACATTCAGGTTTTCCATGATGAAAACTCTATTAGTATACAAATTCAATTGATCGTAGCCAAGCTTTCTTAGGGTTTCTCAGGATTTTCTCCTTCTAGTTAGTTTAAAGATATGAAATTATAGCCGTGATGTTAATAGTAACATCTATGATTTTTAGTTTGAAACACATCTGACAAGGGCTCAAGGCTATTGTTTTAATGACTTATATGTTATGAGCCTCAGTATTGTGATTGTTTATGGCTAGAGCTAAAGTGGCTCTGTAACTTAGTGTATGGTAAGCATATTAGGTGAAGAAGCTATACTAGATCTAATATGATGCTATAAGCTATGATTTAACTCAAGTGAAAACCCATCAAATCAAAGTCATTTAATAAAAAAGAGCATCATGTTATATATCCCAAATGTTGAACCACCTTCTTGGGTGCAATCCCCTTTATTATTATAAGTTCCTCCACATAATTTAAAGTTCCTATTATGGAATATCCAAATGATAAGTCTTAAGTCTTGATCCAACATCGGTGCAATTCTCTCTATTTAGTTCACTGGAAATATCTGGAAATACCTTCAGATAGATAGAAGTTCTTGCTACACTATAACACTTCAGGGTTTTAGCTTTTGGTTTGGATAGGTTGAAATTAGATAACCAAGGTACATTACACTTCATCTTTTCCTTCCAACTATCATAATTCGTTACACAAGCCTTTTAGAGGAAAGACTTTCATGTGTGAGGGGCCTGTAACTAGCTAGACAATGCAAAGAGGATAATTGTGTGAAGCTATCATTGTCTAGGTTTGATATCTGGTAGATCTTATCATCATCTCCAAATTTGAAATTTTGAAAAGTAATATAATTATAATTAAGTGAGGGCTGAAAATATTATCATCAACATGGACAAATAGTTCTATATTTTTTCTTCTGAGAGTTTTATATCTCAGGAAATGATGGAAGCTGTGGGATCATGCCTGACAAAAAAGTATTTAGAAGGTCTTCCTAGGAAGAGGCAAGTTCTTAAATTGTGACTTGAAAATGAGTGGCTTGCGGATTTATAATTCAACGTTGTCTAATTGGTTGTTACTTTCTTCTTATAATCTTATTAAAGCTAATCTAGTTTTATTTAGGATTTGTATGTTAGGGTTCAAGGTTCCAATATCTCATATCGTTTCTATTTTTGCCTTTTGTGACTGTAAATGTCATGCCCAAAATACAAGGGCAAAACACATAATTTTTTTTTTTTCTAAATTTTTATAATAAATAATTTCACATTCAGTTAAAACATAGGTACTCTAAAGATAGATACAAGATCTCCAATTGATACTTAAAGGTTACAACTTAGTTTTGAAATACATCATAAAGGGTTAGATTAATAAACTTAAATGTTTCTTGTTAAATCAATTAATTAAATTAAATGACTAATCTCATTTAATTAGAAGACCTAACACTTTATTTGTTTTAATAACTCTTTTAAATATTACATCCTTAGAATGATATTAAAACATAATTTTACAAAAATTTAAGTCCTATTAACTTCAATCAATAAATACATTTATTAGACGAAAACATTGATTTAACAATCTAACTAATTGATTTGGATCTCAAAGAATTAATACAAACTAATTATTCGAAACGTTTAAAATAACATACTAACTCAAATAACATCTTTCATATAATTAAATAAAATTTATTTTAATAACAATTTCATCTTATTTTATAATCTATAGAAATCAACACATTAACTTTGCCTACTAATCGAATATATGTTTGCCCCCGGAGCACACCACAACCCCACGCTCATCTTTCCATATTTCTTTTTAAAGTAAATACTTTGCTTTTTTTTTAATAAAAAAAGTGATGTAGGAAGGAGGGGGAAATTAAAGTAGTCATGTAAGGTGGGATTAGTTAAGGTAGTTTTAAGTTTAAATGTTTATTATATGTTATGTTTTTTTTAAAGTTTTGGTATTAGTTTAGTTTGTTCTTTTTATTTTAGAAGGTTTTTATTTTATTTTAAGTAGTATTACATTAAGATTAGTTTAAATTTAATTTAGTCTTTAGTTTTTTATTTGGTACTATTACAGTCTAAAAATAACATTATAGGATGTTTTTGGATGATAGGATCAAAGAACCATATAGGTGAACTCTTTAGAGAATGTTGCTTTTTAAAGTTTTGCATATCTCTGGTCTCTGTGTTGACTAGATATTACATTGCTTTAGATTCAAATTTATGCAGATATTATGGTGGCAATGAATCTATTGATCAAAGTGAGAGGCTTTGCTAGGATAGGGTCTTGGCAATATTCTATCTAGACAATATTACATGGGGTGTTAATGTTTAGCCGTTATCTGGCTCCCCAGCTAATTTTTTTGTCTGTACAACTCTTCTCCATCCACATGATCGGATAATGGTATGTTTGTAAACTAAACTAAGAAATTAGAATTTGGATCTCTTTAGATTTGCAGGAACATTTTTGATGACTTCCCACTAAATACTTTCCACAGGATGGTAGGAAAGATGCTCTGATACCACTTGTAATGTCCCCTATCGAGACATTTATTTATTTTCCTCTTCATTCGTATATATTTTATAATAATTCCCTCTCTGATGATACCTTACTAGATTTTATTCAATATATATATTGTAAGAGTCATGTCTTCTCAAAATATAATAATTATATTAATTATATTAATACATATATATATATTATTTATATAAGTTTAATAACATATATAATATCTATAGTGATATCGTTATTAATAATATTAGTGTTATAAATATTATTTATTTATTAATCTTATACATCATAGTATATATATATATACATATATATATATATATATGTATATATGTATATATGTATATGTATATGTATGTATGTATATATATGTATATACATACATATACATATATATGCATACATACATATACATATATATAGATACATACATATACATATCTATATATATGTATATGTATGTATGCATATAAATGTATATGTATGTATATACATATATATACATACATACATATACATATACATATATACATATATACATATATATATATATGTATATATATATATATATGTATATGTATGTATCTATATATATGTATATGTATGTATATATATGTATATATATGTATATATGTATACATACATATATATACATATATATACATACTTATACATATATATACGTACATACATATACATATATATATATATATGTGTGTGTGTATGATAATATATATTATATATAATAATTTATATTTTTAATTTAAATACTTTATTAATCATTTTAATATTATAAAATTTATATATTATACTTATTAGTATTAAATTATATACGTCAAAATGGAGATATCATATTCTTCTATTGCTCCTTCTATAATTCTGATTCCTGTTTAGGTCTCTTCTGTCCATTCCCCAAAACTTTACTATGTGTCCAAATTTATTACATAGCTGACATACAGGTACATTTCTTCTTTGTTCACTCTATTGATCATCAGGTGCTTTGCAATTCCTTGCAATGTGTCCAAGATTGTTGCATCTGTAACAAAAAAATTATCTTCTTTATCCACTTTCATTGTTGTGAGATCTTCTTCCATTTCATGCATGGTTAGTGTTTCTATATATCATACTATTTTTATTATTACTATCAAATTTAGGTTTCTTACAAGATATTGCATAATGACCATATCCATGACAATTATGACAATAAAATTTTGAAATAGGTTTGAAAGAGTTACCTTTGCAATCATCTTTAGTGTGTTCAAGTTCATCACACCAAGCATGAGATTCCTTTCTTTTGTTATCCATATCTTGATTAGATTCTTTAACTTTCTTAGAATGAGTAACATTCTCTTTGTCTTTAGATGTATCATCTATCTTGCTTAAATCCTTATTGACTTCAACAGTATCAGGTTCTTTTCTCTCAATAGATTTCTTGGTGGATTATCCAAGAAAGAATCCAAGTCCAGTCTTGTCATAACTGGGTCTTTGTGCACATATTTGTTCTTCAATCTTTTCACTATTGGTATATAATTTATCAAGTTGCTATTTGGTTTGTACCAACTCACCTTTCACAATAGTGTTGTATTTCTCTAATTCTGCATGCTCTAACTTTATAGATTCCAATTAAGATGTTACCTTGCTTAACTATGATCTTAGATCTACATTTTTAGCTTTAATTTCAGTCATTCTTTCCTCCATTTTTCTTAAGACTTAGCTTAAGTTCAACTATCCTTAACTCATGTTTTAAGATCTCATTTTCTTTCTTCAAATCTTCAATATCATCCTCATTTGTTTGCTTACTAGGTCCTTTTTGCTTTAGGTCATCTATCTTGTCCTTTAATTCACCAATGTAGGCTTTTGCATCTTTGTATCTATCTTTAAGATCATTTCTTTCATCTATAAGTAGATCAATCTATTCAAGATCTTCTTCAAGATTTTTCTTCAAGTGTTCCATATCTATAGGGATCTTATTCAAGCCGTTAAGCCTTTTCCAAATAAGTAGGCTTTGATACCAATTGTTAGAAATAGATAATACTAAGAGGGGGGTGGGGTGAATCAATATTTTCAATCTTTTTACCCACAACTGAATCTTATTAATTACTTTTCTACATGCATGAAAAAAAAAACCAATAGTGCTAAAAAAAAAGGGTAACCATACAAGAAGAGAACTCATAACACCATATTTGTTAACTAGGGAAACCTTGGCCAAGGGAAAACCTAGGTGGGGATGAAACCCACAAGATGATTCAATATATAAAGAATTTGGTTAAGGATATTGACCCTGTTAGGAGTCTATGGAGAATGTATAGTGTCTTGAGTTCTTGTTAGGAGACTAGGCCTTGTTAGAAGCCTCAATGATATTAGGATTTTCTTCAACCCTGTTAGGAGTTGGTAGATCATATACAAATGTGGCCAAGAAGAGCCCATTGCCCTAACATGCAACTATATAATAAGTTCTTCAAGAAATAAGTATACATACAATACTGAAACACTTCATGTACTTCGAAAATATTCTAATTGTCAATTCCTCATACAAGAGTGACTACACACATATCAATTCACATCATATCTCACATAGTATTGCTTTGCATTGCAACTCATAACATTGCATTCACTTGTTACTCGCATTTCACAATATCATATCAACTTTGCAATTACTGGCTACATATCATCATCAGATTACTACTCACTAACTTTGCAAATGAAGTTCTTTACTTATACCAAAAATGTTAGTAAATTCTTCCTTAGTTAGCTCACATATCATTCCTAGAGTTGGTTCACTAAGAATTGCTAATTAAAACATTTATTCAAGTTGTTTAACACATTGTGCTAATATGCTCTGTTCTATGATGTAACATTACTGCATCACTATAACTTGAACTTGGTTGGACGTATAGACATGCACACTAGTATACATCATCAATATGTCATCATGCATCTCAGTTAACTACACAAGAGAATATTCTAAGGGAATATTATGCTATCATCAAATCTATCATGCTGCTATAATGTTTTCTAATACTTAGACAATTTTCCTTCACAAATAAACATGACTAAATTGTAAAAGAAATATGTTGCCATAAATGACAACCATATCACTTACCTTATTTGATTGATTGATCATATTGCCAACAAGATTTACATTTGGAATAGCTTGATTTTAAAATATCTTTCCTTATTGATGATTATGAAGAAAAAATATATATTGAATAACCATAGAGATTTGAGGTCAAGGATAAGGATAATTTAGTGTTAATATTGAAGAAATTTTAAAATGGCTTAAAGAAATTGGTCAAAAATGGTATATTAAACTTGAGAAATTTATGAATGAGCATGGATATAATATATTTTATGGAAGAGTATCTAAGGTTCCTAAAGATTTTGGCATTTTTGGTGGAAGACTAGAGGTACTCAGTCATATTTGTGGTATTTCTTGGTTGGAGGCTTGACCAAATGGTTTTGGTGGAGAATCTTGGTACTTAGTCAAAGAAGAGGTGTGTTTGGTCATCATTGAGTTGTTGTGTTAGATGAAGAGCTCAGTTAGTGAAGGTTTTCTTGTCATATACAATATTTCTTGAGGGTATGTGTAGGATCATAGTGTGCCAAAAAGTGGCGATCTAAAAAATATGTAGTTCTGAAATGCCTCAAAGCATTTCAAAATCTATTACCCATCTTGATACCAAAAAAAAAATTTGAAACCTTTATAAGGCCTAATGTATCTTTGGATAGCAACCTTACATGGTCAACATTAAAAACATCATGAAAACATGGTTTTGGCCTATTCTTGTGTATTTTTTTACTTCAAACATGTATTTGATGACTCTTTTTACCCAATTTTGATGATTTAATGAAAAGGTTTTCTTAAGAATGTTCTTATCTTTCCATAAATGTAATGTCCACAAATAATGAGTTCAATAAATAACTATTACTTATTTTCTAATGGAGTTACATATAAAGTGTTAATTGAGACACTGGTTGAAAAACAACTATAGCTTTCAAATAGTACAAAATTTTTGAAATCCAAAAGATGCATCACATTCTATACATCTTCTACTATAAGGGAAAAAAAAGAAATAATAAATTTTGGAAAGTTTTGAATTAGTTAAGGTGGTCAGACATGAGATTTTTTTCATTCCAAAAATACTGTAGTAGAAAATTCACAATTAATTATTTATTTAGAATTAAAATACTCAAAAATATGTATCACATCTAGGCATGGGTTTACTTCTTATATATAAAATATATTATAAAATATTATCATTTAATTTAGACATACATCTATTTCTTACTTTTGCCGAGAAACTTTTGTACTATTGTATTAACATTCAAATTTTGACCAATCCATTTTTTTAAATTTTATTTTTATTTTTTTGAGATAAGGCCTAGTAGTTTATTTCTTAGAGTTTATTTTATCTCAAATTTTTTATAGAAAGTTTATAACAAGTTGAAAGTTGCATGTCAATTTGACATAACTATAATTTCGTTATTTTTTATTACCACTTAAGGGCATAGTTTGGTTGACCATGATCCTACACATACCCTTGACTTATTCTACATTGCCCAAGTTTTATCATGTTTCTTTGAGTATGTTGATTTTTTGACATGCTTTTTTGTTCAACAATGCTTGGGGTTTTTTGTTGATACGTGGTAGGTGACTATGTTGACTGGAGCTCTTGAGGAATTGATCAATCAACTTGTTGCATTTAATGTGTGAGGAGTGTGACTGTGACATGGAGTGATCGTAGGAGTTTGTGTGAACCTATTTGGGTCTTAGATATTTGTCCTAGGTGTATTTAATGGGTGTAGTAAGTTGACTAAGGCATTTGGTATTTAATATATGTTGCTGGTCAACTTGTGGGTTAATGTGTTATTAATGTAAGGGTTTATTTAATTTGTAACATGCTAGGTCAACTTTTAGCTTAGTTCGATATTACTAGAGGGTCTTGTGGAGTCTAGATTCATCATCCAGATGGAGTAGCTAAGAAGAGTAAAGTTTTCTAGTAGAGCTAGTAGCCACAACTTAGGAAACAAGGAGATTTCTTGGTGGCTTGTGAGCACAAGTTTAGATCTTGTTGGAGGTTTCTGCTAAATTTTTGGTGTGTTATAGATTTGGAATAGCTAGGGTTTGGGTTGGATCTTAAGGGGTCTTGCATAACTATTACTTTCTCTATATTTAGTTGTATTCAGGAAGGCTTTACAACTTGACACATGACATTTAATTAGTTGATTTATGAATAAAGAGTTATGTATGGTATCATATCTTGTATCTTGTATTTTTTTTTTTTTCACTATGTGGTTATTTGCTAAGGGATAAGAAATATCCTTTGGGGACACTCTTGCCTTGCATTGCACCAAGTGGTATCAGAGCCTAGTTTTTCTGAGCATGTAGATAAATCACCGAAGTTGGAGTAGTTTGCACCAAGACTTGGGGTGAAGATTATCAAAGAAAAGGTTGATCTTGTGGAGTAGAGTTCTATTTTGTGGTGGATAATTCATTTTGGGGTCCTATATTTCTTGAATTTGAGGTGATATGTCATGGTTTTGACTTACAATTGCAAAGGACTCACAGAATGATGAAGACACAAACCATAGCCAAAATGAATGCAACAGGGGAAAAAGGGGAATATCATTATTAGTAAAATATGTTACTACATTTAGTACATGTAAATAGACCCAAATACATGCCCTATGGGCTTACAATGGTCAAATTCTCAAGAAAAAAAATCCTCCTCACAATACCTTCTCTCAAACTCCACCAAGAATTGCCTTTACAATGCTAGAAATGTTCTTAAATAAACCGTAATTAGGTTTAGGATTAGGTATACATTCTAGAATATTCCATTTAGAATCCACCACCAAAATAGAAGGTTCTATAGATCACATTAGAATCTGGTATAGAATTAGAAGAATCCAAAAATGGTAGTCCAACTTCGTGGAGGCATAACTTTTGATCTAGGACTCTGGTTGACAAACTGTTTAAATTTTTGGAAAGCTCTCGAAGTTCTCTATACCATATGGACTAGATTTTCTCATCCCTCATTTTTTAGGCCTGTACAAGGTCGTTTAATGCCTCAAATTTGACTTGGAAGAACTCTTAGGAGGTCTTCAGGAAACTTAAAACTGCCATATCTTTCAAACCATAAAGCCTTTTGACCTGATTATTTTTCTAGAGTGTTTTAAATTACAAATATAATCATCCCTTCAACTTGCACCCTCTAACTCACCATAATAATGGTTCAATTACAAAATAACCCATTTTTTGCATTGACACATATCCCAAGGTGCTCAAAAACTCTAACCCAAAAAACCAATAGTGGAACTATGAGAGTTGGAATCTTTATTTGACCCAAATGGTTATCCAAAAATGAAAACACTTTAAATAGAAACTAACACTAAGCATATGTTTGGGTGATATAGGATTTCCCTTACACCACTAGATGCTCCTACATCAGACACCCAGGGTAGATTGAAAAGTGACCCTGCCACTTTATAGTTGGTAGAGAAAAACCCAAATGGGCATCCTCAATTGTGGTTATCCAAGTCGAGTCTTCTATTGGTCATCCTTTCCACTTCACCAGGTATTCTTCATACTACCTATTTTTGGTACTCCAGCCCACATGACTATCTAGAATGTCTTCAATCTCTTCCTTCACCGAAGTAGGAATTGGACATGGCTCCAGCATCAACCCCTCATCTGCACCATCATCATGATATTCTATTAAGTTTGCAATATTGAAGATAGGAGAAATGTGAATCCCATCTAGTAACTCCACCTCATATGCATTTCTAGAGTCATGTTTCTTCAAAAAAATTTAGGGACCAAATTTCTTCATCTTTAGCTTGTTGTAGGTACCCATTGGAAAGCATTCCTTCCTCAAGCATACCATAACTAGATCCCCTACTTGGAACTCTTTATGTCTCCTCTTTTGATCTGTCCTAGCCTTATACTGTTGGTTCATCTTGGTAATATGTGCATGTACCTCCTCAAGTAGATTCTTGACATGTTTAACAAATTCTTCTACCTCAGCACTTGTCCTCTAACCTTGCTCCATCTTTCTCAGCTTTGGTGTGGTCCTTGGACTATTCCCATACACAATGTTGAATGGTGATCTACTAGTACTCTTGTTTACAAAATTATTGTAAGTGAATTCTGCTTATGGTAGAATTAAATCCCATCCCTTGGGCTTATCTCCCACTAAACACCTTAGCAAATTGCCCAGACTTCTAGTCACCACTTTTGTTTGTCCATTAGTTTTTGGATGATGCGTAGAACTAAACTTCAATTCTATCTTCATCTTCTTCCATAAAGTCCTCTAGAAATACCCCACAAATTTAGTATCTCTATCCAAAACAATACTCTTTGGGAGACCATGTAGTCTCACCACTTCTTTGAATTTTATTTTTGCAATATGTACTACATCATGAGTCTTGTGGCATGGAATGAAATGTGCCATCTTGGAGAACCTATCAACCACCACAAATACTGAGTCATTACTCATTTGTGTCCTCGGCAATCCAAGAACAAAATCCATACTTATGTCCTCCCAAGGCTTCGATGGAATAGGTAGTGGCTGATAATGTCTAGTATTGTGACTAAATCCTTTGGTTGCTTGACATACTTGACAACTCTACAC
Organism: Cupressus sempervirens; assembly: GCA_028749045.1. Taxonomy (NCBI): domain Eukaryota; kingdom Viridiplantae; phylum Streptophyta; class Pinopsida; order Cupressales; family Cupressaceae; genus Cupressus; species Cupressus sempervirens. Next base: position 377,720,615 of record CM053786.1, read on the forward strand.
AAACTTATTCACATTCTATGACAATTGAGGCCAAAAATAATGCTCTCTAATAATGGCAATAGTATTTTCCTGACCAAAGTGTCCTGCCATTCCTCTACTGTGTTTCTCCTTGATCAAGTTCTCCCTCATAGAACTCCTTGGAATACATAATTGACCACCCTTGAACAACATACCATCCTAAATCAAGTAATCTAGTCACCTAGTCCTGTCTAGAGTAATAGGTTCTTTACAAGCCTTCCATGCTTTAGCAAAATCAGGATCCTCAAGGTATAGATTCTTGAGTTTATCAATCCCAACCACTTCAACTTGCATTACTATCAACAAAAACTATCTCCTACTCAATGCATTTGATACCCTATTAGACTTTCCACTTCTATGTTTCAACACAAATGTATAGCTTTGCATGAACTCTACCCATTTCAAATGTCTCTGATTCAATTTACCTTGGCTAGTTAGGTAATGCAATGCCTGATGATTAGTATATAAGGAAAATTCTTTTGGCAATAAATAATTCCTCCATTTCTTTAAGGCTTGAACTATTGCATAGAACTCCTAATCATAAATAGAATACTTCTTCTTTGCATCATTGAATTTTTCACTAAAATAGGCAATAGGCTTACCTTCTTGGCTTGATACAACCTCAATAGCATTGCCACTAGCATCACAATCCACCTAAAACACTTTATTGAAATCAAGGAGTGCCAACACAGGTTGCTCTATCACCTTCTTCTTCAACAATTCAAAACTCCTTGCAACTCCTATAGTCTACTTGAACTCTCTTCTATTCCCCTTGATTGTTTTAGTTAGGGGTGCACATATGCCACTAAAATTTCTAATGAACCTCCAATAAAAACTAACTAGACCATGGAATGACCTCACCTCAGTAGTAGACCTTGGAGTAGAGCATTCTAGGATGGCCTTTACCTTCTTTGGATCCATTTTGAGACCCTCAACTGATACAACAAACCCCAAATAGACTAACTCATTTTTATGCTACATTTTTTCAAATTAATCAACAATTTCTCCTCCCTCAACCTTTCAAGGACAGTATGAATGTGTAACAAACGTTCATCCAAAGACTTTCTGAAAATTAAAATATCATCTAGATAGACAGTAACAAATTTTCCCAAGAATTTCTTTAGTACCTCATTCATAAGCCGCATGAAGGTGCTTGGCATGTTTGTTAGTCCAAAGGGCATGACTAACTACTCATATAGACCCTCCTTGGCCTTGAATGTAGTATTCCACTCATCTCCCTCTTGTATTCATATCTTGTGATAGCCACTCTTGAGATCTATCTTTGTGAAGTACTGAGCTTCACTCAAATAGTCCATCAAATCATCCATTCTTGGCAAAGGGAATCGATATTTGATGGTTATTCTATTTATAGCTCGAGAATCTATACACATTCTTCACTCTCCATCCTTCTTTGGTACTAGGACTATAGGTACTGCACATGGACTCAAGCTTTGCCAAATCAAACCTTTCCTTAACAGCTCTTGAACTTGTTTGTTTAGTTCCTTAGTTTTTGTAGGAGTCATCCTATGAGCAGCCTTGTTAGGCAAACTAGCGCCAGGGATTAAATCTATTTGATGACTAATTTGGCTTACTGGTGGGAACCCTTTTGGAACATTATCAGAGATGACATCTCCATACTCACTTAATAGGCCTAAAACTTCAAGTGGAATTTCACTACTTCCTTCCTTATCTTTTTTAGGGATCAAAGCATAACACATGCCTTGAGGTTTCTTACCATTCAAAAAAATTTCTTCCATCAACAAGACATACCCTAGCACTACTACATACATTTTCACCTTCCTTTATTAAGGGATTTAGTTTGTAGTGAACTCCATCCTTTGTGAAAGAGTATGTATTTGCATGACCATCATGTACAACATGCCTATAAAACTACCATGGCCTTTCCAACAATAAATGGCACATCCATTGGAATGATGTCATAGAGAACCTCATCATGGTAACTCCCAATCTTCAACTTCACCAAACATTATTCATAAACCAAAACCTTATGATCATCCTTCATCCAAGCAATCTGATAGGGTTGGGGGTGTTTCTTTCTCTTGAGCTTTAGCTTTGAAACCATCTCTTCTGACACCAAGTTGTCAGTGCTTCCACCATCAACAATCACAACACAACATTTACTCTCGCAGTTGCACCTGGTACAAAATAAACTCCTCCTTTGTCTAGGTTTAGTCTTAGCACTTAGTAAGACCCTTTCATTTACTAGGACATCTCCTCTTTCTGCATCCTCTAAATGTGATGACTATGCATCCTCATCCACATGAGAAACCCTTGCTTTTCCATCAGCTCTGCTATCTGTCCTTCCTTGGTGTTGAGGGAATTCAAAGGCGTGATGACCTTCTTTAGTGCAATGAAAATAGGTACCATGAAAGCCTCCTCTTTTGGAACCTTGTCCACGTTCTCTACCTCTTCCTCTCTAATCTCTAAAGTTTTGATCATGAGAGCGGTTGAAACCCTTGTTCCTCTAGTTTTGGCTAGTACCCACATCTTCATTTTTCCTCTGGTTCTCATTTTGGCCTCCAAATCCCTTGCCATCATCCTATCCTCCTTGACTGCACCCTCTTTGCCTTCCATCAAACCTTTTGTTTAGTTTCTCCTCAACTCGTGGGGAAAACTGGTATGCTCTTTAATGCTAGTCATTCTAACCAGATTTAACTCCTCCTAAATGCTAGGTCTTAACCCACTAAGCTAATGGGCAACCTTTTCCTTGCTTGCTTCTACATGCCCTACCCTAATAAGAACTCGATAAAATTCATCTGCATATTCGTGGATAGATTTTCCTACTTGCTTTAACCCATGCATTTTCTTGAACAAATCAAGCTCGTAATCAATAGGAATGAATTGCTTCTTTAGTTTTTCCACCATGCGATCCCATCTTGTGATTTTTTCTTTTCCTCTTCTATTTATTTCTAGCTGAACCTCTTGTCACCAAATTTTGGCATGGCCTTTCATTTTGTCATTCACAAACTTAACCCTATCTAGGTCCTCGATATCCTCATACTTAAAATATTCCTCTAGTTCATTGATCCAGTCGATCAACTCATCTAGGTTTAGACTTCCTGAAAACATACCCAAGTCAATTTTAGGTATTTTTCCAAGCTTAGCAATGGCCCTAAAAAGCCTCTAATATGCCTAGTTTAGGACTTCTCTATCTCCTTCCTATTCTAGCCCAATATTTCCTTCTTCATTTTCTTCCTCACTTTCACCACTTGCGGCAACATTCATCCCTCTACGGATCTCCTCTTGCAATGCTTTGACTTTCCTCTCAAGGGCTCTAACCTCATCAATAATAACTCCATCTCTTCCACCATGCTCCCTTCATGGAGGCATATTCTTCTCTCAAACCCATAACCACATAGTCCTAGTGCAAACTACCTCATAGTCAATGCTTTATCTACACACTCAGGAAAACCTGCTTTGATACCACTTGATGAAGACACAAACCATAACCAAGGAATATTATTATCAGTAAAATATGCTACTACATTCAGTACATGTAAATAGACCCAAATACATGCCCTATGGGCTTATAATGGTTAGATCCTGGAGAAAAAATTCCTCCTCACAGTAACTTCTCTCAAACTCCACCAAGAATTGCCTTTACAATGCCAAAAAGTTCTTAAATAAACCCCAATTAGGTTTAGGGTTAGGAATACATTCTAGAATATGCCATTTGGCATCCACTACCAAAATAGAAAGTTTTAGAAATCATGTAAGAAGCTGGTGTAAAATTAGAAGAATCCAAAAATGGTAGTCCAACTTTTAAGAGGCATAACTTTTGATCTAGGACTCCAATTAGCAAACTGTTTACATTTTTCAAAAAGCTCTTGAAGTGCTCTATAGCCCTTTGGGCTAGATTTTTTCATCCCCCATTTTTAGGCTCGTAGAAGGTCATTTAATGCCTCAAATTTGATTTAGAAGTTTATGCCTAAAATGTGGGCACACTTCTATGAGTCATTATATTCAAGATTACTCAAAAATGAGGTCTCAAATGACGACTCATAGCTCTCTATTCATGGAGTGCAAGGGTTTGCAATGGAGGCCCTCAGTTTGACCTAGTTCATGCCCATGCAAGTACACCATGAAATGAGAGATTCAAAGAGGAAAAGCAAGAGTGTTAGTCTCCATGATCATCAAATATTTATGAAAATGAAGATGCAAGCTAATATAAATGATAACAATGCAAAACAAAGCAAGATCTAATCTATGAAAGAAAATATGACTCTAAACTAATATGCAAATGCGATGATAAAATCCCATGATGAAAGCCATGGGTGCAAGAGAGAATGAGACAAGAAGATAGAAGTTCTCCACAAAAGCTTTAGCATTCAAAACTCCTTCAAAATTTGCTCTCCAATCCTGCAGCATAACAATAGCATAATCATGGGTATCCAAAATGAGGAGAGGGCTCTCCCTTATAAAGAAGTTGGATGATCTAGATTGAGAGGAAAAAGATTTAATCAAGGGTGGAGAAATAATGATCCATGTGAAATAAGGATCCACCAATGACAAAAGAGGAGTGGTTGAGAAGAAAGTGGAAAGATAAGTTCCACTTAGAAATATGTGCATTTAAGTGTTGAGAAATTAAATAAAAGAATTTATTTTATTTCTTTTTTCATCAAAAAGAGATATTTAAGTGGGATTTTCATTTAATTAAAAGGGAGCAAGTTCTTTTAATTAAATAGGAGATATTTAATTAAATTAAAAGAGGGGTTTTTCTCTTAGTTAATTAAATGTGGATGAATTATTTAATTAAAAGAGAGGTTTTCTTTTAATTAAATGGGGACTTATTTTATTTAATTAAAAGGGATATTTTCTTTTAATTAAATAAAACTTAGGATAAAATGATCAACCTTAGAAAAAGAAATAGTTGAATTTGATCAAGGAAATTGATTTAAATTGATTTAATAAAATATTGCAAACTATTGATTCAAAAATTTTGATAAATTGATAAATTGAATAATGGGGGCCCATAGTCTAGGTGACCATTTTAGGGTGCATACATTTGCCCCTCTTTGACTAATGTGTGATCAATTTGGGAACACATGTAGTCAAACAAAGAAATTGAAGTGTGAGGTCAATTTGGGATCACAAAGCAACCCATATGTGTGGTTGAATTGGGAACACATTAGGACAAAAAATACAAATAAATTTTGACTTGAAAAAGTCAAGGAAAAAATTGATAAAACTGAATCAAAGATTGAATTTGATAATTACTGCCCCCTCGTGATCAAAACGAAATGAGATAGAGGAGAAACAACAAATTGATAAATTTGATCAAATCGAACAAAAGATAAGGTTCTTGATGTAAGATGAAAGATATAAGAATCATAGAACCAAGGTAGATCATCAAGCAGGAAATATTATGCCCCAAAGGTGATTTAGAAGAAAAGAAGTGGGGAAAAAGAAAATGGAAGATAGAAGTTTGAAAGATATGGAAAGAAACAAAAAGAAGAAAAGAAAATGCTCCAAAATCAATCAACTATTTAAGATAGAAATTTTGATTGAGATCATGAAAGAAGATTAAAAAATGAAGATCAAAACATGACCATAGTTGATTAAAAGTCCACAATAAAGATGAAGGGAGAACCCTTTGAAACTCATAATGGAGCCTAAAAATGCAAACTAACATGAAGTCTAATAATGCAAGCTACATGAAAATGCAAAGGTGTACTTGCAAAAGAGCAACTGTAACATAGGATTTTTGTGTTCATCATTTATTAGAGAATGTAAAAGAACTTATTTTCATCATTGGACCATTATTAATGGACATCAAAAAATCACACAATCATCACTAGTCACAAGTGCAACTATGAAGATATGAATGTAATTTATATCGGATTGGAATGTGGAAAGATTCTAACATAAGCATCAAAGACATAAAGGTAAAGATGACTTTGATGTTAGCTTACCCAATTTAATGTAGCAAAACCATGCTTGCATCAAGGTATAGATGCCAAGATGATGATAAGAACGGTTGTGCAAAAACAATCAAGGATGATGCCTCAAATCTCCTAAGTGTTTCAAGGGGACAACAAGAGACACTCTAGAGTTTCAAGACCACACCTGCAAGAAAAAAACAAATAAAAACATGTCCCATGCCCCAAGTCCTCTAGAGATGCATCATGGAGAGACTTATCAGATAAGGACACTCAACAAAAATCAATAATAGTCAGTACACAAAGAAAAAATCATGACATAAGTCAAGCATTAAGTGTTGCTTTTAAAATTTAAGTGTGTTAACTGATACTAAGTTTTGAGGATAAGGATCAAATGCTTGTAGCAAGAGAAGATCACATGATGATACTGGGTAAGACCAAACCAATAAGTGTTGAAAAACACTCAATGTCAACGCTTGTATTGAAAAATACAATTGTGGTGGTGTTAAAAAAAATCATTTACGAGGTGTCCTAAAGACTAACACATCCAAGAGACTAAAGTTAACATAGTTATGCCCCCTAGACAAAGACCAATTCCAAACAAAGGAAACAAGGATAAGGCGTGATGGAGAAAGGCTAAGTGTCGAGGACATGTGCTAAGAAATAGGGGTACAAAGGCCTCAAGTAGCATCCATTTCTAGGTTTTTCACCACTTGGTTTTTTATTTTATTTTCAATTTTTTTTCTGGACTTTTAATAATTTTTTTGTATTTTTTGCTACCAAGGTGCCTATTTCCAGGTTTTCACGAAGGCACTTTTTCTATTTTTTTTGAATTTTTGTATTTTTTGACTTTTTTTGTATTTTTGGAATACATAATTTTTTTGTATTTTTTGAAATATATCATTTTTTTGGATTTTTGAAATATATCATTTTTTTGGATTTTTTTAGGATCAATAAATATGTACAAAGATGCCCCTAGATAGAACAGGCATCAAACCCTCAAGTAAGATCACATTGTGCAGTCCCAATGTTTAGCAAGGTAGAGGAAATGATGGAGCAACAAGTTGATAAATATGATGGATAAGGAAGGAGTGTATGAAGCAAGTGGAAGTGATCTTCAAGGATTTACTCCTCAAGAATACCCAAGCTAGGGAAAAATTGTCATGTAAAGAACATTTGGACAAGAAATGAAAGGCCAGCATTAGATAATTCATGAAAGAATAATATAAAAGTGATAAAGATGCAATCCAAAGGAGTAGACATGTCAAGAGACTTCATAGCATCGTATTTTACTCTATTTTATTAGATCAAGACCAAAGGGGTAAATGGGAAAAGGGTAGCAAAAGACTAGAATGAATGGAGGAAAATAGATATGAAGGCTAAACATGAAAGGAATGAAAACAAGATCATCATAAGATAGCTCACAAGATAGCCAAATGTCTATGTATAGCTCAAAATTGTCAAGATCAAAGAGAGAATATGGAATGGATGAAAGATGTAGAAGAACTACGCATGATGCCCAATTTTTAGGTTTTCATCATGGTACTTATCCAAGGTGCCACAAGGGAGTGGTTTTCACCATAGGACGAATTTATTTCTCTTTACTTTTGCTACCAAGGTGCCTGATTACCAGGTTTTCACCAAGGCACATTTTCAAAATTTTCATTCTTTTTCTTTCTTTTTTTTCAATTTTTTTTTTCTCTTCTTTTTTTTTGAATTTTTTGGAAGAATTCAAGCTTTTTAGATAATGCTTATTGAAAGTTTAAACCATGACATGAAAAAGAGTTGAAATGGTATGCTCAAATATGTTGATAGGGAAAGGAAGATGGAAGTAAAAAATGGAGGATACGGCTTTATGCAAGTGAGGAAGATTGGAAGATGGAAATGAAGGCAAGATCAATGTCAATGCACACCTTGAAGGGTGGTGAGAGGATGGAGAAAATGTGAATGAAGGAATACATGAAAGAATATGGTGAGTGGATAGAAGAGGTTGCAGTTTAGGTGCATGGAATGGAAGAATGCTTTTGGAAGAAGATGAAGTGGAATTTTTTGGAAGCTTGAATGTCAACATCAATTGTTGTTCAACACTAGACTCTCTCAAGAGAGACATTGGAATCCATATAGCCGTAGGCCTCCTTTTATTTCTTTTTGATGATTTAGAGATAATATCTTCAATGATGGATTTTGGAACCCATACTTGTCTTATAATTTTTTTCTTAGATATCTCTTTTGACTTTATGCCCCCATGTCGATTAGAGGAGACATGGTGGTCTTCTTTTTTATATGGATTCTTGATTTGCTTCTTTTTCTTGTATTGAACATTCAAGTTACTTCCAAAAGACTTGGGACTTGTGGAAGAAGAAGGATGATATGACTGGTTTAGCTAAGTGGATAAAATGATTCAAGGATATGAATCTACATTGATCTTGAGGAAAGATAGGAGATGGAGGGACATAAGGACCCAAGATGGATGATGAATTAGGAGAGTTAGGAGGGGAAAGTGAAGGGACATAAGAACTCAAGATGGAATGAAGATGTGAAGCATTTAGTATTGGTGGGGGAGGTCCAAGAATGGATGTGGAAGATGCAAAAGGGTAATCAATAAGTTCATCAACATCTATATGACAATCAAGGACATCAACATCTTTAGAGTGAGCATTAGGATTTTCAATAGTATCATGAACATCTTGAATAGGAGAAACTTCTTTGATAGGAGTACTTGAAGCTTGATAAGACTTAGGAAGAGTAGAAAGTGGAAGGGAACATGGAGTGGTAGAACAAGAAGATGGAAGACTTTGATGTTGATAAGGATCTTTGGATAACATAAGTGTAGAGTTTTGATCTTGATTTTTAATAGGCTCAACACTGGAAGTAACAACATCATTTTTAATAACCTTAATGGAAGTATCATCTTTGGAAGGAGCAAGTGTACTAAGGTCATTTTTATTGTCAATAAGCTCAGTGGTGCAAGCAGTATCTTGATCTTGCTTAGGAGAAGACTTAAGACATGGTGGAATGAATGAGAAAGGGTGTAAGAGATCAAAAGAACCATGAAACATATTAGAGACATCATGAAAATAATTGGATGACATTAAGGGTTCTTGATCTTGATATTTCTTTATATTATTTTCTTTATCATTTTTAGAGTCCTCTTGACATGAAGCCACTGCTAAGGAAAAGGAATTATGTTGGAATTGTATGGAAGACTTTGGAATAGATGATGAAGGACTAGCTAAAGTAGGCATTATAGCGCATGAAGGCTTAGGCTCTTTAGGTTTAGCATTGTCAAAGGTATTTGCAGCCAAGTGAAGGTTAGCTTGAGTTTCTTTAAGAGGTAGAATTTGAGGATAACTATAGGGAACTACATGAAAAGCATTAGGATCTTTGTTGGATGAAGGATTGGTAGAAGATTTGAGAGACTCAAAATCTTTGGGGGATGAATGGATAGTGGAAGAAGTAGAAGATGGAAGAGAACTTTCACAAGACAAAAGTTCAACATTAACATGATCTTGCTCAAGAGTGTAATCTTTATTTTTAGCATGAGGATTTTGAGAAGAGAAACTCTTATGGCATTGATGTTTTATTTCAGCTGAAAATAATGCTTTCTCTTCCTAAAAAGATGTAGATTTATCATTTAGGTACTGTTCACAAAATTTATCAATGTTGTTTTCAATATTTGAGTCATCTGGATTCCCATCAGTATCTTTCCATGACTCATCCCCTTTAAGCACAAGCATAGGACTAGGAGGACTTTTAGGATGCAGAATATAATAGTCATCATCATCATAATCATTGTCACTATAGGCATTATAGATAGGCATATCAAAAGACTTTTCATGTTGTTCATTATGGTCTATATCAATAAGAGGAATAAGACTCTTGGTAGAAGTAGAAGAAGAATAATATCATGAAGAAGAGGTAGGTGAAGATCTACATGAATGATATTTAGAAGAATCATCATAAGACTTGGATTATGAAGAATGATAATGATATTTAGAAGAATCATGATAAGACTTAGAAGATGAAGAATGTGAATGATATTTAGAAGAATCGTGATAAGACTTAGAAGATGAAGAATCTAAATGATATTTAGAAGAATCATGATAAGTCTTAGAAGATGAAGAATGTGAAAGATATTTAGAAGAATCGTGATAAGACTTAGAAGATGAAGAATTTGAATGATATTTAGAAGAATCATGATAAGTCTTAGAAGATGAAGAATGTGATGGATATTTAGAAGAATCATGATAAGACTTAGAAGATGAAGAATTTGAACAATATTTAGAAGAATCATAGTGAGACTTGGAAGATAAGGAATAATTGGAAGAAGGATATTGTGATTTGATCTTGCACATGATCCTAGAAAAGGTGTCTGATTTATCCATTTTCTTAACCATTTTTGTCGCAATGTTAGCATCCATGTATCTATTGGAGTGACAACACTTTTCAAATTCAACAAGAAGGTCAAGATCATCTTCTCTCAAGTGAAGGTCCATAGAAAGACAGTCGAGATCCATAGTTTTGGAAGAAGAAGAATCAAGCATGGAAGAAGAGAAAGGATGAATAGAAGAAGGTAGACTATATGATAATAGCAGGAAAATAATCAACAAGACATAAAGAAGAAGAAGAATGGAAATGGGAGATTTAGAAAGACATGGAAGATGAAGAAGAAAGAAGACCAAGAGTCATTTTGGGAAATTTGATAACATTTGAGTTCATTTGAATGTTGAGCAACATGTAATAGCACTTGTAACCAACATGAAATAAAAGGTACTAATTGATAGGATAACCCTAAGAAACATTGGTACCAAACTAGGATAGTAAAAGCACTAACTTATCCAAAAAAGAGATGATAAGATAGAATTTTGCAATAGACATAAACCAACACTGCCATAGAGGGGCCCACAAATTTGGGTGAGTACCCTAGCACATATGGACCAGGAGGATAATTTATCCAAATTTTAATTAATTAAAATTGAATTTTGATGAAAGTGGATGGACAAGAAATTACTAAGACTCTCCAAGTGTAATATCAAAGGATCCAAGTGTATATCTTTCTCAACAAGGACAATCTCTAACTCACCAACTCCAAACAAGGTCTCTTGTGAAATCAATGACTACTAATTCAAGAGGTCAAAGCACAATAACCTAAGGTGCAAAAAGGCTTCTAATAATGGGGTAAGTAGCATAATTCAAACTATATCAACCAAGGACAACAAAGCAGTTTGATCACAAAGTCTTGACTCAAGAACTCAGATTTTGTTCATTTTAAATGTCCAACTAGATGTATCGATAGATTCTTAATCATGAACCAAGCATGCAAGATAGCAATAAGGGATTTCAAGAAAATGTCTTCAAACAATGAGGAAGGGACAAAGCAACCTTGCACATGAATCAAAATAGTGTCATAATATCAATCTAATCCCTAAAATCACTACCGTATATGTTCTCAAAATGTTTTTCAATCACGCACATAGTCCTAGAAATTTTTTTTTGGTAGCACTATGATTCTTAGTCATGTTCAACTCTATAGCTTTTGCAATCTAGAGTGGGTGAAATTCAATCTCGGTGCACTAGGGTTTTGACATATTTTGAGAATTTAATCAATCAGAGATACTAAGGAGACCTGATAGCCCAACAAAAGACTACATCTATGAGGATTTCCCCCACAAGGAAATTTATATAACGGTTACTACTACCACGTTAAAAATGGCTATTATTGCTTGAGGTACCATCAATGTGGTTGACATAGTAAAGGGAATGTCCACTTTGGTTTAACCCTCTCTAATCAAGGTAGACTCACAAAGTTGTACCACATGGGGACTTGGTTTGGATTCAAGAGTTCCAAGTTTCTGATGTGCCCAAAAGGGAACAGAGAATACTCCTCTAGCCTCTTCACCTTACCCAAACATAGAAAATGAGATTTTTTGACATTCTTATTTGAAATTACCTCACCAACTTTTTAGAAAATCTAACAACAAACACCACCAATCTCAAAAGAGAGAAGACTAATGGATGTTGAGGACAAATCCAATCCGAATAGTAAGATAATAATAAATATCCTTCCCTACCTACAAGAGGATCCATCGTCAAGAGAAGATTCACATATAAAGAAAGTGAATGAAGCTTAATCTCTCAAGATCTCTCAAATAGTGTTCATGGGGCCTAATTACTATGTGAAACACAAATGCATGAAAGCAAATCTAGATTCAATTTTAAAGCCCTAATTGAAGTGTGAATCTATGAAAGCATGTAAAAAAACTCAAGCCAAACACATGAGATGTTCATTTTAGTTCCATATCTAAATGTTTTAGAGTTCAAATAAAATACCTGGTAATCCTTGCAATGCGTCTTTTCTTTGTTGTACCTTTTGTTTACGCTTGAATGCTCACTTGCAACGAACAAAGCCACAAACAAAACAAGCAAACACAAGATATGCAATATATGTCCAACTCATGCAAAACTAGGATCAGCTCTAAAAATTTGAATTTTAAGACTGATAATAATTAGTAAGTAACCCAAATGAAAGCTCACATCATGCATTGATTCATTGTAAAAATGAAATGCAAACTATTCATTAAATGCCTTTTTTTCTTCAATTGATTTTTGACCTAGTCATAAAGATTGGATCTACATGATATGAATTAGGATCCAAAACTCAAAATAAAAAAAGGTAACCCCTATCAAAAATTAGAGGGATTTCCAAAAATGTAAGAATTTTGAAAAGATCTTTTAATTTGTGCCCTAGGGAGTCATTTTTATCAAAATAGACCAATTTTTATAAATCAAATTATTGACCTCTAATATGACCTCTAAAATCAAAACACAAAGAACCAACTCTATTTAAAATTCAGAGAGATTTATGAAATTGTAAAGTTTTCAAAAAAAAGTGTTGATTGACTCCCAAAAATGATTTTTTATGAAAAATCAAGAAAAAATCATAAAAAATTGAAAATGTTTAAAAAAAATATGAAAATTGGACCAAAGCTTTTTGGATATATCACCACCCTGCAAAAAACAATTTCAGATAAAAATACCTAGCCATTTGAAATACATGATCAAATCTTTCAAATCTAGGGTTTCTTTGAGTCTACAAATAGATCTGCAAGCAAAGGTGGGTTGCCCCACGATGGGTGCCAAAAATTTATGCCTAAAATGTGGGCACAGTTCTATGAGTCATTATATCCAAGATTACTCAAAAATGAGGTCTCAAATGGTGACTCATAGCTCTCTATTCATGGAGTGCAAGGGTATGCAATCGAGGCCCTCAGTTTGACCTAGTTCATGCCCATGCAAGTACACCATGAAATGAGAGATTCAAAGAGGAAAAGAAAGAGTGTTAGTCTCCATGATCATCAAATATTTATGAAAATGAAGATGCAAACTAATCTAAATGATAATAATGCAAAACAAAGAAAGATTTAATCTATGAAAGCAAATATGACTCTAAACTAACATGCAAATGCAATGATAAAAGCCCGTGATGAAATCCATGGGTGCAAGAGAGAATGAGACAAGAAGATAGAAGTTCTCCACAAAAGCTTTAGCATTCAAAGCTCCTTCAAAATTTTCTCTCCAATCCTGTAGCATAACAATAGCATAATTATGGGTATCCAAAATGAGGAGAGGGCTCTCCCTTATAAAGAAGATTGGACAATCTAGATTGAGAGGAAAAAGATTTAATCAAGGGTGGAGAAATAATGATCCATGTGAAATAAGGATCCACCAATGAGAAAAGAGGAGTGGTTGAGAAGAATGTGGAAAGATAAGTCCCACTTAGAAATATGTGCATTTAAGTGTAGAGAAATTAAATAAAAGAATTTATTTTATTTCTTTTTTGATCAAAAAGAGATTTTTAAGTGAGATTTTCATTTAATTAAAAAGGAGCAAGTTCTTTTAATTAAGTAGGAGATATTTAATTAAATTAAAAGAGGGGTTTTTCTCTTAATTAATTAAATGTGGATGAATTATTTAATTAAAAGAGAGGTTTTCTTTTAATTAAATGGGGACTTATTTTATTTAATTAAAAGGGATATTTTCTTTTAATTAAATAAAACTTAGGATAGAATGATCAACCTTAGAAAAAGAAATAATTGAATTTGATCAAATAAATTGATTTAATAAAATATTGCAAACCATTGATTTAGAAAATTTGATAAATTGATAAATTGAATAATGGGGCCCATAGTCTAGGTGACGATTTTAGGGTGCATACAAGAAGCACTCTTAGGAGGTCTCCAGGCAACTTAAAACTGTAATAACATTCAAACCATAAAGTCTTTTGATCTAATTCTTTTTCTAGAGTGTTTTAAAGTACAAATATAATAATCCCTCCAACTTACACCCTTTAACTCATACTAATTATGTCTCAATTACAAAATAACCCATTTTTTGCATTGACACATATCTCAAGGTGCTCAAAAACTCTAACCCAGAAAACCACTAGTGGAACTATGAGAGTTGAAATATTTATTTGACCCAAATGGGCATCCATAAATGAAAAAATTTTAAATAAAAACTAACACTAAGCATATTTTTGGGTGATACGAGATTGCCCTTACACCACTGGATGCTCCCGCATCACAAAAGGATCTTGATATGAAGAGATGGTTGCAAAGATGGAAGGTTGATCTTGCATAATGATTGGATCTAGCTGGAGATTTTTTGCAAAGGATCTACAAAACTCTTGGAAGATGCCTCTGAGAAGATTGGACCCTAGGGTATTTGTAGAGCTCTATAATGTAGTGGAGATGAGGATAAATGAAGCAATTTTTTGGGTGTTTGTTTCTTTGTCCAAATGAGTTGAGGAATGAAGGAAGGAAGTTTTATGCTACTAGAGTTAGAGTCTACCAATCTAAAAGAGAGTTTTCTAGCTAGTTAGAAGATTTTTTCAAGAATGAAAAGGGCATGGTGAGGTTGAGGTTGAGGTCAGTTTTGTTTATCAGTTTATGGAGTTTGATGTGAATCTTATAGAGTAACTTGTGGTTTTTGCTGAAGAGGTTCCTAACCTTCTTGATGTTGGGATAGAGATTGGTTTTCATGATCAGTTGGTTGATCCTGACATGGAAATTATAGAGCACTTCATTGTAGATGATTAGGTTGTTGTGGATCATGATCTACATGTTGTAGAGCATCTTGTTGTGAGAAATAATATTTTTAGCATTGTGAGTTTGGCTTGTGTTGGCACCTACTTTAATAGTGATTTTAACTACTAGGTATCCAAGAAAAGATTGTATCTAAGGGAAACTATCTCCTATGATGGACACATTTTTCAAGAAACTGAGCCAACTATAAGGTTGAACTCCTTCTTCTACTTCAAGCTCTCCAGAACTTAGGCAAGTAGACCTCAAGTTCATTCATATGGTACCAGTTCAAAGCATATATATGAATCTATACAAAGTAGATTAAACCATTATTTATCCTATACTTATGGAATAACAAAGGTAAGCAATCAAAAGTTACAAAAACTATGAAATTCATAAGCTGAGTGAGGGTATCCTTTAATCTCCTAAATAGAAAGGGAAAATGGATAATTGATTTTGAATCAACATAACTCACATATGCAACAACAAACTAAATTGATCCTATAGTTGATCAATACCTTATCCATTGGGTATTCCATAAATCATAACATAGATCAGGTATTGGTGATCTATCTTCTCACTTTGTGAACCAAACACTAAACCTCATGCTCATCAAATATCTTCTCATGAAATTCACAACCCTATCAAGATGTATCAAGAATTTGCATGATTCCTTGAACCAAAGGCAAGCATACCAAAATATAGAACCCAAAATGAATTACAACTTGATCTATAATCTTTGATCATGAACCAAAAAAGGTTAGGAACATCATAGATATGAGACAAGACTCATAATAAAACTAAGTAATATTTTGTTCTTTGTATTCATCCCTTTGAAAAAACTAAATTCAAGATGCATGAAAGGCTCAAAAAACACTAAATAGATTAGAACTATACTCTATACTTCATTATCGATGTTCGTACAAGAGAGAAATGTTAAAAGAATGGTGGAAACCCAATTGAGAACTTTCTCAAAACTTTGGGAACCAACCCCATACAATGAAAGAAGAAAAAAATATAGATGAGGAAGGAGTCCCAGATTTGGTCTAGAATCAAAACTTGTCCACTTGAATTTATCTCTAATGTTGTTTCAAATTCTCTCTCATTTCTCTAGAAATGAAAAATTAGATCAAATTCCATCATTGTGCTCAATAAACTCTAAAAATATCTACAAGAACAATGGAAAAACCCCTTTCTGATAAACTATTTGATTTTATGTCAAAAAATTTCAACATCTATACTAAGAAACTTTGGAGGCAAAATAATATTCCTACTAAGACCCTCTCCAAATTTGGCACACACCCATTTCACTGTTTGGCCATAAACTAATTCTGAACTACCCATACTAGAAAGCAGTTGAATATTGAACACCTTAGAAAAAACCCAATATAATTTTTATCCACTGAAACTTGTGCAAAAACTAATGGAAAATTTGGAAAGTAGACTCTAAGAGCTTTCCATTGATATATGATAAACCTATACTTGCTTAAGAAAAATGCCCTGGGAAACCATTTGAAAACTAGGTTAAAAAATTGATTCAAGACCCTTTCAATTTCACATATATTTATCTTTTAACCCAAACTTAAAACTATATAATAAAAACTTGTTTCAATTTAAAAAATGACTCAATGTACAAAGTGAGGAAAATATTATTATTATTATTATTTGAATCTTACATTTTACCTAGTTGACTGAGCCTATGACACATGGTGCCACTAGAATAGTCTGTATTTGCACTAGCATCCTGACACATCAACATACCTTAGAGCACTTCGGTACATCATTGCCATGTGTCACCTTCTCATCAGTCCATACTTCCCTATCATTTATCTTCATCAACATCTTCTGGACACCTCTATCACCTAGTTTCCATGATGTGATGCCACCTAATTGTTCCACAAATTGCTTCCTTTCCTTTGACACACTACTACATTTCACCATCTGATTGGTTGTCATATTTCTTAATCTCTGAGAAACTTCCCATAGAGACTTTACAAAAATTGTTGATTTCTACCACATAGCACAATCTGGTACACTTGTCTAAAATCTACCACATCATCACCTTTGGCATATGTCACACTATCACATTCTCACATGTTGACTCACTAATCACCATTTAATTTGAAAGAATTTGACACTTTGACATGTTTCCTCTTCTACCACATCACCCACCTTAGATTTTGTGGTACATCATTTCTCCACCTTAGCACCCCTACCACATGGTGGCCTATCAATTTCTCATTTGCTGAGTCACTAATTTCCTTCTAATCTATGAGAATGTGAGGTTGCACCATGTGTCCTCACTATCCATTTAACTTGCCTCAAGATCTACACCATTTATCAAAGTGTGTACCAGGTTTCATATTGCCATTAATCCACTAAGTGCCTTGTGTCACATTGTGATTTGTTTAATTGGCTACCTCATCACCTATCTGGTCCATGTCATTGGTCTACTCCACCACTAATATTATTTAAAAAAATTCTAGCTACCATGAAGGCCCTAGATCCCACATGCGTCGTCCAACCTCTTATCAAATGCATCCACTTATTTGGACATTTCATGTATGAGCGATCCCATATAAAAAAGCTATTAATTTCTTAGTGACAATGAATGTGGGACAAAAGTTCCAACTAAAATTGCTACTATATAGAACCCAATTCAAAGAATTACCACCCTCAAGATAAATTTCCCATGTAATAGACATTGCAAAATTATGAGTTGCCCATTCTTGAAATAGGTGTTTCTTTCTTTATTAATGGTGGTTTCCTGTACACTCATGTAGGTGAACAAAACATAGTCATCATTTTCAACGCATGTGCTAATAACTCTGTCTCTGATTTTAGGAGATATCAACGCATCTCCATCCACTTCCTCTATTGTGTGGGATCTCCATGATCATTGAAAATCTTGGATCAAATTAAATATAAATGGAATGATCAACTTCTACTTCCTTGTCATAATCACTTCCAACTCTTCAAGCATCCACATTGCTTCATTTATTTTTTGTTGATATTTGATTCCATACAAGGTTGTTGTGCTTTTGCCAATTGTGCAAGCCCAGAACATGTTGAAGACAAGATTGTTTGATGACTGGAATCTAGAACAATCATTATATTATCAATGATGCCAAACCTACTGCATGCTAGTGAGATAATTGCTTGTTTGGTTTAAATGCTATCATTTGTTTGATTGATGAAGAGGATTTGATGAGATGAGATAACAAGAGAACCTAGAGGAAAGTTTCGATTATTTGGTGTAAAAAAGGAGCACTGAGACCAAGTGAGACATGGATGATATGATAATTTGTTTATCTACCTAAAGCTGAAGTAGATGGATACACTAATTAAGTCTTGAAGAAAAAAGAAAACAAATTGATTTTGCTGAGCTTGATTGAGTGATCAGTTGGAGCTGAGCAATATTAGGTCAAGCTGAGAAGAAAATTAGTTAGTGACAAGCAAAGTGAAGATATAGTGTATGCTGAGTAAAAGTTAGTATGTGCCAAGTGAATATTAGTGGATGTCAAGCTACATAGTATGTGCCAAGCATCAGAGGCTAGTTGTTTCTGAGTGATAACATTATGAATTTGATCAAAGATTCATTGAATTTGAGTCAACTAAGTTGATTTCTTGGATTTTGTGAAGCATGTGGAAGATAATCTTGATGAGATGGAGGTATAGAATTCAAGATAAACCATTTTGAGGTGAATTCAAAGAGGATTGTAGAAGAAGTTTCTAGAGGGAATAAAATAGAAAAGAGGGAGAATTCAATGAATCAGATCTAACCCTAAAATGGATGATTGTATTTGAGCAAAGAAAGATCTAAATTCTCTTTACAATGGGATACAAGGATTGAAGAAATAGTTGGTATATTCGAGAACCCAAAGATGACAAGAAGTCTAGGGTGTTGCTCCATATGCTAGCCACATAGAAGAGTTTGTAATTAGCATGCAAAGTAAGAAGGCTTAAGAGGATGAATGCTTGATGGGTGAACAAGTTGTCAGAGGTGAAGTTTATGAAGCCAAGAAGAAAGGACTAAAATAGAGTTCTGTAATCTACAAGTGAGTTGTGATTTTCTATCAAATCAGGTCCTATTGTTACTATATAATCATTGTATCCGTTTAGGATAAATCCTTTGGATTAAGGTTGAGCTAATAGTCATTTGTAAATCCTTTAACTGGGTGACATTCTAATGGAAATGTTCTAAATTCCTCTAACAAGCATCACTCCTAACAGGGTGATTTAAATCCTTTAATTAGCTCACATTTAATAGTGTGTATTGTAACCTTTGATAGGGTTGGCCTTTCATAGTGCAACACTTCAAAAGAGTGAGAATTAGTATCATGTTATTGGTGGTTTTTCCCAAATTGGGTTTCCACATAAAATCCTTTTGTCAAAATGTGTGAATGATTTTGTAGTGTTTAATATTTACATTTCTTTTAATGTTTACATTCCTACAAAGTGATTCTGACCTAGGATAGTGACCTACTAAGTTGATGGAATTTTTAGATGCATGCAAGAAACATGATAAGGATATATATGTATGAGTTTTTTAAAGTTCTAAAAAGTTTTATTATGACATCTGGACCTTGGATAACTAATTCAACCCCCTCCCCCCTCGCCCTTAGTTATTCTTAAGTATTTTAATAGAACACGCTCCTCTATAGGATTCATTGCTCTATCTAACACTTGAATGTCCCTCTTGAAAATAACATTTTTGTGCACCCCAATTATCATCTTTCATAAAAGAAATTAACACCCTTATCTATGAACATAATTTTCTTATGTGTGTTGGCTCTATGGATCATTATTTTTCTGCTTCATGTCTAAATAAGGAGATGGGGAGGATAATTCAACTTGTAGAGCCATTACTCCCCTATATTTTCCTTCAATTTGGTGCCTCCTAAACACTTCCAATATACGATATTTTACAAGAATTTTGCATACATGATAGTCAAAACAATATGTTTGTTTCCCTTGGTTCTTTGAAAGTGGACTAGGAAAGAATTTAATGATGTATACTTCATTTCTTTGGCCATTATGTGCTGATATGGATGCACAAATGCCTCCTTCATTTAGTTCTATTCCTCTTGAATTGCATTTGGATTATAGTTCTAATACCTTTTTTGGTGACACACACACACATCTCATATGTAAAATCATCACCACTCCTTTCATTCACAACAATCACCACTCCTTTCATTCACAACAATACGTGCACTGAAAACATTCCCATCTTCATATAAATCAATGCTCATAGATAGACAAGATATTTCACTTGTCCCTTTTTTCATAATTTGGAAATCAATTCTATAATGGAGTCGCTATAGCAGATTGAGGAGAGAATTCATTATTTGATTTGTACCTATGAACAATGAAATAATACAATTTCATTCTTGTTTTTTACTTACACATATTAGAAACCTATTCCATTTTCTAATCCATGGATCTTTTAACAAATCTATGCCTCATTGGTGTATGAAATTATTGCCAAGTTTTAGTCTTACCAATTTAAAGCTTCAAGCCATTGGCATGAGAGTGTATCTATGTCCAAGTGTGATGTCTAAGTATCTATTAGGTCATTTACTTCTCACCTTTTTTGAGTGCTCTACTTTCATTTCTTTTTGGTTCCCCTTTGCATTACCTTTACCCATCACCTAAATGGGTTTCCTATTTTTTTAGGGCACGTGGGGTCTAGGTGATCTAGGCATGGTTGGGATGTGTTTTGGCATTTTATTGATGAGAAATATGCACCTCATTGTCTATTATCTTTCCCTAACATTCCATATCCCATAGATTCTAAGCTTTTGAGCTGATTTTTCGCTTGAGCAAACTACATCAAGTAAAAATTTGAGGGATGAAGCCATGACAGTGATTAAAAAGCTAAGAATATGATTATGTCATACTAGAAAGGCCATCTAAATTGTGGATCAAAGATAAAATGAATCTCATTCAAATTCATGGAGATAGGATCAAGTACTACAAAGGAACATAGGTACATGAGTTTTTTGCTATGTACTCATGGAAACAAAGTTATTTTGTTCGACTTTTGATGCTATATAAACTTGAGCCAAATATTAGTCCTTATGGTAAAATGGTGTGAGCACAATGTTGTATGAACCAATTATGGGCTCATAATCAATATGCATGCTTGAGATCTAGCTTTGAGGTGATTGAGGTGAAAGAATGAAGTGTTGTTAGCTATGCTCCAATCTAGGAAACGTTGCTGAGAAAGGATTTTTTGTCACAAGGCAATGGAGAAGGAAACATCTCTAAAGGACTTGAAAATATAAAGTTAGGTTACTCCAAAATGTGAATATCCTTCAGAGATGCTCAAAAAGATACTTGTGAAAAGCTTAGTGATGGAAATGTGACCCTAATACAAAGGAGATGCATTACTAAAAGCTTTAGGTAGAAAATGGAGGGATGAAGTGTGCAAGCTAGCAAAAGGATTACTCCTTGTGTTGCAATCTTGGATAGAAGGAAAATGGGTTTGTGGAAAAGCTAAGTGTTACTCTCTCTCCTGCATGTTTTAATATTATTAAGTATATCTATATTTTAGATTATGAGGTGAAGTAAGGGACTTCTTGTAAAGTTAAAGCCTTTGTGTTATTAAGTAACTCTAAGAAATATCACTTTACTTTAAGTAGAGTTATAGAGCTTTTGGGTAATTAAGATGTTACATGCAAATGAGCAAAAAGTTTAAATAGTCGTTACTCATGGAATTAAATGCAAATCTTGTCATTATAATCATTGGCTGAACTTAATTTCATTCATGTGGTGCCAACATTCTAATTCCTAAAGCTATTTCATCAGAATCGCATACAATTAATTTCTTCAAGTATACTTAAATGACTATTTATCTAGAAGTGCATACTTGTACAATCATAGAGAATGACAGTTAGATCTATTGGTTATGATAAGTTAATTGGCCTAGAGAGTGAGCTAAAAGATCTTATAGACACATCTTTCAAATTCTATGATTTGGGTGATCATAGAAGACTTATTTATCAACCCATTCATCAAATCACTTAGAAACTTAAATAAAGTGGACTAGTTAAAGCAACAAGTTTTTCTACAATGCTGCATGCACCTGAGCTTGTAAGAGAATGCATCAAAAGATACAACCTAAAAACAAAGAAAATTTTGTTTCCTAACTAGTCTATTCTCATATCAATCAAAAAGGAACTAATGAAGTTTGCATTTGGCATTCCTATAAAGAAGTAGTATTGTGATGTCAATTTTGGGTCCTCTACATCCATGTTCAATGAGAAGACAACCCTCAAATAGGAAGACATGTTGAGAAATTACTTCTAGACTACCCACAAAAAGAAGAGAAAAATGCCAAAGATCCTTTTTGGCTCAAATCTAAAATGAGAAATTGTGGATATCCTCACACTCTTCCTTAAACAAAAAGGAAAAGAGGATATTTTGGATTTCATTGAGCACCATTTCTTCCTAGCACAAGCAATATGTGTTGAGGATATGTAAATGATTGGGCACATAAAATCTGTGATGAGATCACCTCATGGCTGAATTTAGCTAGAGGAATCAAGCAGTTCTACATGTCCTTTTATTTTAACTATGCTTTGGCAACTCACCACTTGTTTCCTAGCTTCCCTAGCATCCCAAATTATGATGAGTGCACCAAAGTTTATGAATTTTACCCACATATCTAGCTGTAAAGAAGTTATGAGGAGTATGTATCTATCAATGATTCTTTCACAATAAGGGTATGTTAAGAATTGCAAGGATTCTCTAAAAGGAGATTCTCACTAGAGGCAATTTCATCTATAAGCCAGTTCAGATGCTCATTCATCCAGTTTTTGAGTTTCTCCCATTTGAAAATAGGTACCTATGATTGATTTCATAAGTGGTTGCTAATATATTTGAAAGACAAGGTGATTGGCCCATATTCATGTGCCTCTAGATAAGATGCTTATAATTCAGTAAAGATATTTGAGAGAAAATTAAGTTGTTAGACTATGAGGTGCTTAGACCTCAATTTGATCTAGTTAAATTTGTATGGGATCATTTGAAGTTGGGATATGCCTACAGGCATGTTCTAGATATTGAAGACTTTTAGTTTGGGTGCCTCAATGAATACCAAACTTGAGAGAGGTTTTGTTCATGACTAACCATTGATGAAATTAAATTATATAAAAATTTTGTTGATGTTTCTGACCTTGCAGATGATGAGGCCTACATGCACCCTACATATTATGAGAAGATCAAAGGCACCCCTATTTGGTCTACCCTACCTATAGATCTATTCATTGAAACTATGGAGGTTATCATGCAGGGGATAATCAAGAGAACAAAAAAATGGGTGGAATGGACCTAGGAAAGGAAGAAGAGGACAAAAAGTACTGGTTCTATGGGTGGAATATCAATTGGAGCCACCTAGTCAATCATAGTAATAAACACTACAACAACTACATCAAAATTTACATGGCCATTACAGTCCATTGACCAAGGTGGAGCCCAACCTCTAGAAAAGAATATGCCACTCATTCCTACCTATGGAGCTAGCCCTCTTTCAAACATCAGGAAGGATGGGGAGAAGTAGGACGGCAAGGATAGGGGAAAAAATAAGAAAAATATGTGGCCAAGCTATCTTCCCTAATTCAAGTCATCAATTTGGATGGCAACACTATCCTCATGGATGGCTAGGAACAAGATGCATCTCAACAAGGGGATACCTTATCCCTTTTGGTAACTAAGGTCACTACCTTCCTTGTAGCTTTTCAAAGCAAGCCAACTCCATTGATCCCAAGGAAGTTGTTTGAACCCACTACGTTGCAATTTGCTATCAATGTGCTCTCTATAGAGTCATGGATCGAAGAGACCATTGATACGAAGAAGAGGAGATATAAGGGTGCAACCCCATCAATGGACTTGATAACATAAGTCACTGTCTCTCAGCCATCAAAGAAGAAAAAGAAGCAGAAGATTATTGTTGTACTAGCTATCAATTCAGCAATTGGCCATATGCTAGTTAAGATTGCTGAGCCATAGAAAGAAGGAAGATTTCATGAGCTCTCAAACGATGAACTCTAGATAGGAACAATGGACCTTGGCATCAGAGTTCATGATTCCATGGTGAACATGTGGAAGTCTACTAATGAGAAAATTGAGGACAAGTAGAAAGAGCTTAGAGAAGAGAAAGAGATATTGAAGGCCTTGAATAGAGAGTTAGTGGAATACATAAGGTATGCACTAGGGAGTACTTATTCAAATTGATTTGAACTGAATGTAGATGAGAATAATTAATTATTCCTAAAGCTACCACAAGAAAGGCGATTTGTGTAGGTTAGATGAGCATAGTTAGATCAAATCAAGGCTCAAGGTCCCCCACTAGTTTAGAACTTGGGAACCCTAGTGTTGGATGCTCACAAGCTGAGGGAAGTAGCTTCAAACTATTAGACAACCATACACTAAGTATGAAGAAAAATTACATATGACAAGATGATAGAACAATTGAACCTTCTTCAAGAAGTAACTGACATGAAGAAAAATGTGGCCATTACTCAAAAGATTCTAAAGACAGACAAGGAGTCACTATTTCACTAGAAGCAATCCTTGGATTTTGTTATAGAAAGCCTCATGAGATCTATAAATGAGCTCAAGGATGTGTACACCCTAGTGCAAAAGGTCATTGAAAGGTTATTTCAACATTTGAAGATCTTGCATAAAAAGTCCTTTGTGTCCACTAATGGAAAGCTTTTGGATATTGAGATAATAAAATCAAAGTTCTTGGCATTTATCAATGAAGCTATTGAGCCGCTTAACTTCCAAGTGTCCAAGATTCAAGAGCTCTCAACAACATATGTGATCATAAGGAGAGAAATGGAGAATTTATAGTCAAGGGTGGCTAGAATGGATGAATTGATAGAGATGCATGACTATTGGATGGTTTAAGCCAACAATATCATCAATTTAGATGTCGAAGAGCTAGACAAAGTAATTGAAGCCATGAAATATTATAGAGCCAAATAAGTTACTTCTAAAAAGGCATTATGATTCTGATGCTTTTCTAAACATCTTCCATTCTCTTTCTTCTCTTTCCTAATTTTAACCACTCTTGGTATTTTTTCAGTCTCTGTAATGGACAATGATTCAAACTTGTCCTAGTTTTAGTCTTTCTATTTAGAGATGCTCTATTAAGCAATCATCTAGTGTAATTAGCTATTTTGAGAAGGCATATAAATATAATCTTTTATGAAGTTAATAAGATCGAAAAAATTTACTTTGGGAAAACCCCTTTAGTTGGGACTAATGTGTGTGACTGCGAGTTCATTTTAAGTTTTCCTATTCATTTAGTTTAAAGTACAATATATGGAATGAATTTGCTAATGTTGAAAGTTGAATGAATGTGAATAAAGTTGGTTTTGTTTTATTCATTCAATAGATTTTATGTCTTACTTTCTTTAGCATAAGCATGTCATTTGTTCTCTATGCTATATGTTGTAGTTTATGTGTTTAGTATAGTGGGTTGCATAGGGAAGCTAGAAACTGGTGTATGGAGTAGTTAAGAGATAGACAATCTAGGTATTTTTGAAACATTAACTAACTATGTAATCTAGGAATTACTTATTTTTCCATCTCTTCCTTTCTTCATGCTATCATAGCTAATTATACATGTTTCTACTTATTGCATTTTTAGTTTGAATAGATTGCATAGTGTGACTTAATCCCCCCTTCATTTGCCTAGGTTGTTTAAAGTGTTGAAAAAACTTGTTTTTGTCCTCTTTTTCTCTCTAGTTAAGAGTATGCACCACAACCTAAAAGATAAAATTAATTGAATTTCTTGTATTCAAAAGGGAGCTATACCTTTCAATTCAAGGGTCTTTGATAGATTACTATATTGAACTGTTATGTTGTTAAGTTCTTTGTTTTCCATAAGCCATTGGGTAGTCTAAGAGTCAAGGTATAAACCCAAATATCAAGGAAGAAAAACTATTAACCAATAATTTTTGGTGACTCTACTAGGGAAGATGCTCATACATCACAGGTTCTCTTAAGTAAGTTTGTTTATGGCTTTACTGAGAAACTTAGAGATTATTTTTGTGGCACTCAAATAGTTGAGTCATGAATAAAAAATTATAAGGAAAAATGGTGTTGCCTCATGAGGGACAAATTCTAGTAGTGCAACCTAACCTTAGTTTCTAGGCCGAACAAGAGGACTTAATAAATTAGTTGAATACCCTTACCTAGAAAATCCAAAAGTCCCTTGACCAATATAGAAGAGTGAGATTTTCCCTCGAAAGAGAGGAAACCAATGTTGAATATTGGGAGGGAGTATTACAAGAAAGAAGATTAAGAGAGGCACACCCATTGTGAGCTAAGATAGTTCACCCTAGATTCTACATATACCTGCAGTGCTCATGGTAAAGGGAATGTCAACCCTATGTTCAAAGAATTGCTTAAAGCCAAGTTACCTATATTGGAAGATCTTATAGGAAGAGGGAGAGAATTCTCTTAGGATCCAATATAACAAGGTATATGTGGTGCTCTTTTTTGCCTCCTCACCCTATTGCCTGAATACATAGCCATTCATCTTCACCTCTTATTTTCCACACTCAAATCCCATCATTGTGCAATGCCCTTGCTCTTCTCGGAGCCATTACCCATACTGCTATCACTTTTTAGCTTGTACTAGTAATCCTCCCTACCTCAATGGCTATTCCTTGGGGTAATCTTATTGGCCCTTTGCAAATTGCTACCAATAATGACTTTCTTAGAGCTTCTAGAAATAATTTTCAAAAATTCAATGGTGATGCAAAAGCCTCTACTGATGAGCACATTGCGACTTTCTTCATCGCATGTAGTATCATTTGTCCTCAACATGAAGATGTAACAATGAGGATGTTTATGGAAACCTTGGTTGATAATGTAGCTAAATGGTTTTAGCACCTTCCATTAGGATGTATCACAACCTAGGATGACATGCATAACCAATACGAAGCATGCTATAAGAGTACAAAGGATGAGCATACTCTGTTGACTCGCCTTACCCAGATAAAGAAGGAACTCAATGTTCCTCTAAGAGACTTCATTACAAAATTCAATAATTTGGTCCATAGGCTCCCTACATTAAGAATTCTTACTATTAATAAACAAAAGATGTTATGCCCCCTAATGTAAGATTTTAGAGTAGACATGCACATGTGGCTAATTTTCTAGTTGCTCATACCTTGGTAATTTAATTAGAGGATGATTTGATAGTAGTCCAGAAATAGAAAATACAGATTTGGAGTGGAGCACCTACAAGCTCTACCTTTGGCATAACTAACGATATTGAAGCTATGATTTAGAAGCTTTCTAATGAAATGGTTACCATGAAGAGACAAATGGGAAAACCCAATTCTTCACTCTAGCAACCATATCAAGACATTCCTCGAAGGAAACATGAAGGGAGACCATTGCAATTGTCATCTACTTAGCAAAAGATTGTTATTGAGGGACCTCCCAAAAAGAAAAATATGTGTATTTTTCATCTACAAGAAGATCATGATAGTGATTCCTGCCAGGAAATAAACAAATATAAGAAACTCACTACTACTAATGAGCTAACCATCAAGAATCCTAAAAGTGAAGATGATTTCTCTCCCCATGGTGACTCTAGAACATTTTTCTTAGAGTGTGAATTGAATTCGGAGGTTGGATGAGACTACCTCGCCACCTTAGATGAAATTTAGGTGACTGTGACTATGAAAAGTTAGAGAGAGAAGAATCCAATGAATACTATTCCTTCCTAGAACACAACTACTAGCCCTTCACCAACTACAACTAGAGCATCCACTTCCTCATCCTAGAGGAAAAGGTAGCAAAGATTCAATTCAAATGGTAAGCTTCAATCTTCATTTGACATAAGGGTCGATGCAAGAATTTGGGTCTCACTTTTGGCCAAAAAGTGGAAGTGTTTTTCCTATTTTTGAAATATTTTGTTAATTGATCCCAAAATTTGAGCCATTTAGAGATTAAATATAAAAAAACTTTAGAAATAAAAATTGTAGTGCCTGGAATCTTGTTTTTGAATATATAATTTATTTGTATACCCATATGATAGATTATTTTTTTGGTATGGATCTTTAAAAACCACTTTTTCAAAATGCCTGTTTCAGGACCATACCACGCTCGTGTACGGACACCATCATTTGACACAAATGAATGAATTTTTGCAAATCCTTTTAAATGGAGTTACTTGACACACCAAAGACTGATGAGAATATTTTTCTTGAATTTTTTAATGAATATTTTTTTTAAATTAATTTTTAATTGGCTGTAAAGGAAAATTTTTAAACCTCTCATGTACGGACACCATAATTTGATCAAAATTTCACTTTTTTCAATTTTTTTTTTAAATTCAAAAGAATTGAATGTAGATTGATGACATATGAATTAATTTAAGAAAAAATATAAAATAAAAAAGTTATTAAAGTTTTAGTGAACGTTGCTATTTTACATTTAGGTACCATCTTTGATTAAAAAATAAAAAATAAATAGTAAATAAAATCATAACTCTATAAAATTTATATTTCTGAGATCAGGACAGTGAGAGCTCTAATGAGTTTTTGTTTTGTAAAAAAATTTGATAGGGAAGACCCTCTAAAAATTATGGCAAGGCATGAATTTGTCAGTTCAATGCCTTAGCCAAATCTTGAGAGGCCAAGGCATAGGCTTGGTCTCACCAAGCCTATCCCAAACCAAAATCTGAGGCAGGAAAAAAAATCCCGCCTCATGTTGTAAGAAACGGGCACCCTTTATTTGAATTTCAAAAAATAGGTACCCATTTTGAAAAACTAAAAGCAGCATGCAAAATCTGCCAAAAACTTAAAAAATTGAATTTTTAAGAAACCGGTACCCATTTTTTACTTTTAAAAAATGGGTGCCCATTTCTTAAAAATTCAAATTTTTAATTTTTTGAGAAATGGGTACCTATTTTTTGAAAATAAAAAAAGGGTACCCGATTTTTAAAAATAACGAGTGCCCATTTTTTAAATTTAGAGTCGGGCACTCGAGCCGAAAACAGGTGCCCATTTTTAAAAATCGAGTACCTATTTCTAAGAGGTCTCATTTCACGGATTTGACTTCTGCGAAATTGCGACCCAACTTTGTGCATTCACCCATAATGCAATATTGTAAGGATGCTTGTATCTAGGTGTCTCCCCTTTATTATCTTAAAACTCATCCTATTGAATTATAAAAGCTAGTAGAGTATTGTAAAAATGATGGTAATACCAAAACTCAACCTAATGTCAACTCTACCATTAGCAAAGACTAACCTCAATTAGATAGTGGTCCATTAGTTGATAAAGATCCTATTTATCCTATGCACTTCAAGGAGGAAGAAGCATCAGTTCTGGCTACCTCTCTTGGTCAGAATCCTAACCATTCTATGTGTCCTTATATGTAAATGGCCATAATCTTAGTAACTACATTATTGGTTTTGAAGCCTTTGATAACATCATGCCCTCTTTAGTTGCTTGTTCCCTTGGATTAACTCTTACCAAAACCTTTGGACATTTCTATTCCATGGATGCAAAGTGGGTCCCTCTAATGGGTCAAGTGAAAGATGCACAAGTAGCATTGGTTGCTTACCCTACAAATAGAATAAAGCTAACCATCCTAGTAGCAGATATTCTAAACTACTATATGTTTTTGAGTAGAATTTTCTATAGGGATATGGGAGGAGAAATAAAGATGGATGATCTTTAAGGAGGAAGAAGCATCAGTTTTGGCTACCTCTCTTGGTCAGAATCTTGACCCATTCTATGTGTCCTTATATGTAAATGGCCATAATCTTAGTAACTGCATTATTGATTTTGGAACCTCTGATAACGTCATGCCCTCTTTAGTTTCTCATGCCCTTGGATTGAATCTTACCAAAACCTTTGAACATTGGTATTCCATGGATGCAAAGTAGGTCCCTCTAATTGGTCAAGTGAAAGATGCACAAGTCGCATTGGCTACTCACCCTACAAATAGAATAAAGCCAACCATCTTGGTAGAAGATATTTTGACTAGGTACTGTATGTTTTTTAGTAGAATTTTCTATAGGGAAATGGGAGGAGAAATAAAGATGGATTGGTCTCATGCCATCATTCCCATGAGTAACAAGAAAATGAAGTTGGAAGCTAAGGAGAAGGCCAAGTTCACAACCTTGAAGTCTGATGATCCTAAGGCACAAATCCTATATCAAGAAATGGAGTTCGTAAAATACATGATGTTCTCTAACTTCAATTATTCTTAGGAACAACTAGATCCTTCTAGTGATCCAGAGATTTAGATCTAAAGTTTAATGGTAGTTGTGGCAAAGGTCTAGAGCTAGTGTAGTGCTTATATCCCAAATGGAGATGTAACTCAGGTTGCATATAAGATACAATGCAAAAACACCAACAATACAAAAAGAGTATGAAGCCTTGTTGTTAGGTACCACTTCTACAAAGTATATTGGAGTGAAATTATTAAGAGATCAAGGAGACACAACACTTATAGTGAAGCAAGTTCAAGATTAGTACACTGTAAAGAATACAAGGCTTGGGAACTATAGAAATAGGGTCTAGGATGAGATTGAGCACCTGGACACCTTCTCAATTCAAGTTCATCCAAGGGAGTAGATTGCAAGGGAAAAATTGTTAGCAACATCATCCTCATTACTACTTCTCCATCCAAACTTCACAAATAATCAGTATAAGGTCAAAGTCTTTTTCAGGCCAAACTTTCCTGACAATGTTGAAACATGGAAAGTGTTCAATGATGATAAGAAGACCTAGTCTTTCTTGGAAGGATTCAAACCTTTTAGTGACTAGTATTTCAAAGGGAGTGCAAATGCCTACAAATATTTATGCCCTATCACCAAGAAGGAGTTGGAGCTTGGAATTGAGCAACTCAAAGGTAACAAGACCCCTCAACTCTTATTTCACTTGAGAAACTATTCGATAGGCATGATGCATTTATTTGAATGGAAAGGGGAAGAAAAGGTGGAACTTTTAGAGAGTGTGAAGGAGTGAATATTGGCATCAAATATAAACATAAGATGGTTAATATCAATAAAAACTACTCAAAGGATGAAATGACAAAAGAAAAAGTATTTTTATCAGAATACCAAGACATATTTTTTCGAGGATATGAGGACCTAAAGACCTTTAGGAATGGTGAGTTCAAGCACAAAATTCCACTTAATCCTAAAGCCACTATCTTTACCCAAAATTAATGTAACTACAACCCTATGGTCTCAGATGTCATCTTTTGAGAAGTTCACGAGATGCTAGAATCAAGAATTATCTACCTCACACATCATTTGACATGGATAGCTAACATTATCTAAGTCTAAAAGAAGAGTGGGGAGATTATAATTTGCATGGATTTCAAGAATTTGAATTAGAAATCTCTAATGGATAATTAAACCTTCCCCAATATGGATCATCTACTATAAATAGTGGTCGGCTCTAAAATGATGTCCATGCTAGATGGATTCTCAAGTTTCAACCAAATTGAGGTAAACCCAAAAAATGAGTTGAAGACTATGTTCACCACCCCTTTGGGAATGTTTGCATATAACATAATTCTCTTTGGGATCATTAATGTTGGATCCACCTTTCAAAGGGCTATGAATTCCTCCTTTTCTAATCTAAAGGATAAGATCATCATTATCTACTTGGATGATCTGATAGTCTTCTCCAAGAAAATAGGAAATCATCAAAGATACTTGGAGAAAACATTCAAGGAACATGGTATTTCACTCAATCCCAAGAAATCAATCTTCTATGTTATAGAAAGAAAACTACTAGGTCACATAATCTCCTAGGAAGGCATCAAGATTGACCAAAATGTGTTAAAGCCATCCAACAACAAAATTTACTGGGAAGCAAATCTGGAGTCAAATCATTCTTTTGATAAATGAACTTTCTAAGACATTTCATCCCTATTTTTTTGAAATCACCAGGTGCATTGTTGATACGATGAAAAGAAGTTGAAGCTTCAAATGATATGATTCTAGAAGAAAGGCTTTCAACCAAATTAAAGATGCCATAGACAAAGCACCTATGGTTGTACATCTAGATTACACCAAGGAGTTCATACTCTAATGCTATGCCTCAACCCATAAACTATCTACTATACCCATGGAAGGAAACAAGGAAGGTATCCAAGAACCAATCGCTTTCATGAGTACTCCCCTTAAGGAGCATGAGTTGAGATATTCTCAAATGGAAAAGCACACCTATGTAGGGGTAAGAGCTCTCAATTTTTTTAGATTCTATGTCTTACATTCTCATTCTATTGTATTTATACCTTATTCAACCATCAAAAGTATATTGACCCAAAAAGAGATAGTTTGCAACTCTAGAGGTGCATGGATAGCAAAGGTTCAAGAGTTTGTAATTCACCTGAAGCCAACAAAGTTAGTGCATGGGAATGGTTTGTGAAAGATGATTACATAAATTTAGGAGTTGACCCAAGAAGATGAATCTTCAAGGGCATTGATGGTCAGTCTCAAAGATCCCTAGTTCTCAAACATTATTATTTTCTAACTTATGGGGTTTTCCTTGATGGACTAGCATATAAATAGAAAAGAAACCTCAGAATTAAATTAGCTAAGAATGCCATATATGATGACCAACTTTACAAAAGGGAAATATATAGGACCTTGAGAAAGATGTGTGGATAAACCTTAATAAGAGAGGTTGCTTCATAGTTTCTATAATAAGGCCTGTGATGGTCATTTTTCCTCAATAGTTATAGTATAAAAGATTTTGAGGTAATGCTATTACTAGCCTGGCATGTTCAAGGATGCTTATAAGTGGGTGGCCAAGTGCAACAAGTGATGTTCTAGAACAAGCCTCAATTAGTCACTCTTCCTCTAAAGCTAGTTGTAATTGAAGGCCCTTTTCAGCAGTGGGGAATTGATTTTAATAGACCAATCAATCCACCCACTTATGCTAGTCATTTATATGCCATCACTTCTACATAATACTTGACAAAATGGGTGCAGGTCAAGACAAATAAGAAGACTACTTCTAAGGTCATTTGTGAGTTCATCAAGCAGAACACTTTGATTAGGTTTGGAGTGCCAATGAAGCTTTTCATGGATAAAATTTCTTATTTTTCTTCTACAAAGATTATAAAATTCTACTATGACAATATCATACATCTTATCATTCATATGACTATTTACATCAATCTTGATCAATATCATGAAGAAATATTTTTTTGAGAACCAGAAGAACTGATATAATAAATTTCATAATGTTCTTTAGGAAGACAAAGTAACACTTAAGAAGGTAATCAAGATTTCCTCATTTGAGCTAGTATATACAGTTGAAGCTAGTCTTCCACTCCCATTAGAGCTATCCATATGTAAACTATAAAAAATGATTGAGGATCCATTTTTCTAAGATGGATTGGAGAAGCACATTATGTACCTAACTAAGCTAGAAGAATAACATGAAAGGATGATTGGTCATATTACAGAACATTTGAAGAGGGTGAAGATGTTCTTCAATAAGAAGCCCAGACTAAGGAAGTTCATGGAGGGTGACCTGGTCCTATTATGGGACAAAAGGCATGAGCCCAAGGGTATGCATCAAAAGTTTGACTAAGGGCCCTTTCAATATTATGAAAGTAAACTAAAACAATTCTTTCATTCTGGCATATCCTTTTGGAGGGATTCTACCATTTTCCTACAATGGCTAGGATCTAAAGTTGTATCAAATTCAAAATTGAAAGTAGTTAGCCCCTATAGTTAGTGTTAGTCTAGGTAGGTTATTTTGTTTTGTTCCTTTCTTTATTTTCCTACTTTCCTTGATTGGTTTTCCTTTATGTTTCATCCTTAGTTTATTTACCCATGGTAGTTTTCCATTTTGGTTGTGTGAGACAAGAGATTCTAGGTCCCTTCTTAGACATTTGCAATGCCTAAGTCCCTAGTCAGAGCCAACTGGTGCCAAGTTTTAGTCTTACCACTTTAAAGCTTGAAGCCATTGATATGACAATGAGTGTCTCCAAGTGTGATGTCTAAGTATCTGTTAGGTCACATCTCATCTTTTCCAAGTGCTCTACTTTCTTTGTTTACTAGTTCCACTTTGCATTACCTTTACCTATCACCTAAGTGGGTTTCCTATTTTTCCAGTGCACAAGGGGTCTAGGTGATATAGGAATGGTTGGGATGTGTTTTGGAATTTTCCTAATGAGAAGTAAGTTTTTCTACACCGTATTATTTGTTATCTTTCCCTAACATTCCATGTTCCATAGATTCCAAGCTTTCGAGCTGATTTTCCCCTTAAGAGAACTACATCAAGTATGACTATGAAGGATGAAGCCATGATAGTAATAAACAAGATGAGAATATAACTATGTCGAGCTAGAAAGGCCATCTAATATGTGGATCAAAACTAGAATGAATCTCATTCAAATTCATGGAGATCAGATCAAGTACTATAAAGGAACATAGGTATATGTGTTTTCTATTGCATACTCATGGAAGAAAAGTTATTTTGTTTGGATTTTGATGCTATATAAAATTGAGCCAAATCTCAGTCCCAAAGATTGAATGGGGTGAGCATGATTTTTTACAAACCAATTAGGAGCTCATAATCAAGAAGGCATGCTCAAGATCAACTTTGACGTTGAAAGATTATGGTGAAAGAATGAAGTGCTCTTAGCTCTACTCTAGTTTAGGAAATTCTGGTAAGAAAGGAGTTTTTAGTCCCAAGGCAATGAAGAAGGCTAGTTCTCTAAAGGACTTGAAAATAGAAAGTCAAGTTACTCTAAAATGCGAATATCCTTTTGAGATGCTCAAAATATACTTGCAAAAAGGTTAACAATGGAAAAGAGACCATGATACAAAGGAGATGTAGTGCTAAAAGCTTTCGGTGGAAAGTGAAGGGATGAAGTGTGCAAGCTAGCAAAAGGATTCCTCCCAGTGCTATAATCCCAAATAGAAGGAAAATGGGTTTGTAGAAAATTTAAGTGTTTCTCTCTCATGCATGTGTTAATATTATTAAGTATATTTGTATTCCAAATTATGAGGTAGAGCAAGGCACTTCCTGTAAAGTTAAAGCCTTTGTGTTGTTAGGTGACTCTAAGTCATATCACTTTACTTTAAGTAAAGTAATAGAGCTTCTAGGAATTTAAGATGTTACATGCAAATGAATGGAAAGTTTAAATATCTATTACTCATGGAATTAAATATAAATATTTCCATTATAATCATTTCCCAAACTTAATTTTGTTCATGTGGTACCAACCTTCTAATTCCTACAGCTATTTCATCATGCAATTTGTTTCTTCAAGTATATTTAAATGACTATTTATCAAGAACTACATCCTATTCAATCATAGAAAATGACAATCAGAGTTTTTAGTTATGGTAAGTTAATTGGCCTAGAGATTGAGTTAAAAGATCTTACAGACACATCTTTGAAATTCTATGATTTGGGTGATCTTCATAGAAGACTTTATTCTCAACCCATTCACCCAATCACTCAAAAACTTAAAGACAATGGACTTGTTGAAGCGGTTGGTTTTCCTATGGAAGTGCATGCACCTGAGCTTATAATGGAATACATCAAAAGACATAGCTAAAAAACAAAGAAGATTTGGTTTCCTAACTAGTCTATTCTCATATCAATCAACAAGGCAGTAATGCATTCTGCATTTGATATTCTTATGAAGGAGAAGTATTGTGATGTCAATTTTGGGTTCTCCACATCCATGTTCACTAAGAAGAAGACCCTCATATGGGAAGACATGCAAGGGACCTAGTTCTAGATTACTTGCTCAAAGAGGAGCAAAATGACAAAGACCCTTTTTGGCACAAATTTGAAATGAGAGATTATGGAAATCCTTGCACTCCTTAGACTAAAAGGAAAAGAGGAGATTTTGGAGTTCATTGAGCACAATTTATTCCTAGTACAAGCAATATGTGCTGAGGGTATATAGATCAACTGGGCACAAATAATCTTTGATGAGCTCTCCTCATAGCTAAATTTGGCAAGAGGATTCAAGCAATTCTACATGTCCTCTTATTTGATCTATGCTTTAGCAACTCACCACTTATGGCCTAGCCTCCCTAGCATCCCAAATTATGATGAGCAAACCAAATTTTATGAATCCTACCCACATTTGTAGCTACAAAGATGTTATGAGGAGTATGTAGCTATCAGTGATACTTTCATAATGAGGCTATGCCAAAAATTACAAGGAGCCTTGAAAGGGGATTCTCACCAGAGGCAATTTTGGTCATAAGCCAGTTTGAATGTTCATTCATCTAGCTTTTGAGTTTCTCCTATTTGTAAATTGGAGCTTGTGATAGATTTCCAAACTGGTTGCCAACATATTCAAAAGATAAGGTGGTTCTAGTCAAATTATGTCGACAAATCCTTGAAGTGAACACACTGTGTTCTAATGTGAAGAAGATAATCAAGCTCTCAAAGGATGACCTCTAGATCTAAACAATGGACCTTTTCATCCTAGTTCATGAATCCATGGTGAACATGTGGAAGTCTACTAATGAGAAAATCAAGGAAAAGCTAGAAGAGATTAGAGTAGAGAAGAAAATATTGAAGGCCTCAAACATAAAGTTAGTTGAATACATAAAGTACACACTTGGGAGTACTTCTTTGAGTCAATTTGAACTAAATGCATAGGAGAACAAGAACTTAATCCTAAAGCTACAATAAGAAAAACAATTTGGGAAAGTTGGATGAGCATGGGTAGATTAGATCAAGGCTCAAAGTCCCCCACTAGTTGAAGACTTGGGAAGCCTAGTGTTGGATTCTCACAAGGTCAGAGAAGTAGCTTCAAACCATGAGACAACTAGAAAGAAGGTAGAAGACAAGCTGATAGAGCAATTGGACTATCTACAAGAAGTAATTGACATCAAGATAAACATGGCAATTACTCATGAGATTCTGAAGATGGGAAAGGAGTCACTATTTCACTAGAAGCAATCCTTGGAGTTTTTTATAGAAAGCTCCATGAGATTTGCAAATGAGCTTAAGGATGTGCACAACCTAGTGCAAAAGGTCATTGAAAAGTTGTTTCCATATTTGAAGATCTAGCACATAGAGTCCTTCATGTCCACTAATGGAAAGCTTGTAGACATTGAGAGAATGAAATTAAATTTCTTGGCATTTGTTGATGAAGCTATTGACCCGCTCAACTTCCAAGTGTCCAAGATTTAGGAGCTCCTAGTACTAGATATGATCCTAAGGAGAGAAATGGAGAAGCTTCAGTTAAGGGTGGCTAGAATAGATGAACTGATAGAGATGCATGACTACCGGATGGTTTGAGTTGATAGTATCATCATTCTAGATGTCAAAGATTTAGATAAAGTAATTGAAGCCATCAAATCTTACAAAGCCAAATCATTTACTTCTAAAAAGATGTGATGATTTTGATGCTTTTCTAGACATCTTCCATTCTTCTTCTCCTCTTTCCTAGTTTTAGCCACTCTTGGCATTTTGTTAGTCTCTATAACAGACAATGATTCAAACTTGTCCTATTTTTAGTCTTTTTGTTTAGAGATGCTCTGCAAAACAATCATCCAATGTAATTGTCCATTTTGAGAAAGCCTATAAATCTAACCTTTTATGAAGTTAATAAGATAGACACAATTTACTTTTGGCAAACCTCTATAGTTGGGACTATTGTGTGTGATTTTGTGTTATTTTTATTGTTTTTTGTTCATTGAGTTTAAAGTATAGTATATGGAATGAATGTGCTAATGTTGAAAGTTGAATGAATGTGAATGAACTTGGTTTTGTTTCCTTAGTTCAATAGATTTTATTTCTTAGTTTATTTAGCATAAGAATCTCATTTTTTCTATTTGCTATACATTGTAGTTTCTATGTTTAGTATAGTTTTTTGCATAAGGAAGTTAGAAACTAGTGTGTGGAGTATCTCAGAGATAGACAATTTGAGTATTGTTGAAACATTAGCTAATTGTGTAATCTAAGAATTACTTATTTTTCGATCTCTTTGTTTCTACCTATTGTTGTAGCTAGTTATTCATGTTTCCACTCATTGTATTGTAAGTCTGAATTGCATAGTGTGAGTTAGTCCCCACTTCACTTTCCTAGGTTGTTTGGAGTGTTGAACAACTTGGTTTTTTCCTCTTCTCCTTTCTAGTTAAGAGCATACCCCACAACTCAATAGAAAAAAATTATTGCATATCTTATATTCAAAAGGGAGTTGTACCTTTCAATTTAGGGGTCTTTCATTTATTACTACTTTATCCATTTTGTTGTTAATTTTTTTTTTTTCCATAAGCCATTTGGTAGACTAAGAGTTGGTATAAACCAATTGTAAACCAACATAAATACCACTCCCTTTGTCTTGGATTACATTCAAAATCTAGGTGTATACCATGGTGATCAAGCCCCTATGAATTCTAAGGCAACTCATTCCAAACAAATGCAAAGGAGGATAAAAAATGTAGCCCAAGCTACTTCCATCATTCCTCTAAAGAAGAATAAAGGTGATAACTAAATAATGGAAGCTCTAAAATCTAGTTACAATATTGGTTGGTTGACTGAAAATGCCTATCAATTATTCACAATATACACACCTCTACGCACACCATCTCACAATTCTAGGAAAGGCCACAAATATATCTGGCACACCAAGTGGCAGATAGATCAATAGGATGGTCATTAAAATGAAACAATATGCTCTCTTCTAATTTGGTCATTGTCTCTCCATATCAATCATAAGATTTTTAATAAAAAAGTTTTGGAGTACGACTGAAAAGTCAAAAAAGGTGGAAAAGGAAATCAACAAAACCTTGTCCCCAACTAGCATTGTATACTTTGCACCTGATAAGGTGGACACAATTAAAAGAAAATTTGTTTCTTCAAGTTTATGAAAATATTTAGAAAGATCAAAGTATTTTTGAAATTGGTGTTTGGAAATGGATTCATCCTCTTATAAGCATGCCTCCAATGTGTCCACTATGTATAAAATAGACTTCAGCAAATGTTATGACCGTCTTTTTGTCATTCATTATGCACAAAATCCACACATATTTTGATTATTTTTGAGAGGCTCTTCAATTATTGAATATGCAAATTAAGTTCTCTTAAGAATTATAACTGTTTATTATGTGGTGAAACATCTTTATTCCCAACACATTAATTCAATTTGACAAAGTTAGTTAGGCCTGGAAGTAGGTCTAGCTAAAAAAAATTCAAGCTCAAATTCTTGGTATCTTGAATTGATTTGATTCAAAATTAATCATTATCTAAATATTTAAAGCTCTATTTCTCATGTGAGATCATCAAACTAACCTTAAAAAAATTAACCAAGACACCTACCACAACCTTGGCACTTGATCCTTTTGATCTATGGTCAATAGTCCTTCAACTTACCAAACCTTGTCTCATGATGATTCTCCAATCAAAAGATATCAACTGTCAAAATGATGATTTTCAAACTTCTTGCAATCAAACATGTTAGAAACAATAAACTACATTCAGATTTGGCTTTGAAAACATGTCAAACAAACACTTGGGAAAATGAGATTTGGGGTATTGATTCATTTCAATTTAGAGAGTATAATTATATTATTTAGGCTCATGATGAATAACTAGGAAAATTTGAAAGGCATGAAAAGTTGGGTTATTGGAATTGTAGAACTGGAAACACTAGCAAAATAATGATTTGTTTAGAAGGAATGGACCTAGAAAAGTATGCATATGGATTTTTCAAGACTTAAGAAATGACAGAATTGAAGTATTTTTAGAGTAGAACATAGTGGTATGACACATTTTGTCTCATCTATCAAGGTCTAAAAATTATAATATCCTAGATAGGGCTACCAATCAATCAACACTTTCAATTACAAGTAAAACATTAGAAATTGCATTTGGAATCGCATTTGAAAACTAGTCAAATAGATTTTGCATAGGCTCAAATTTGAAAAATAGCAATTCAATGACCCCTATAATGTAATAAAAGAATAATATTTTCATTATGGTCAACTATGTCAAAGTTATAACTAGTCAAATAGGGCTTCCCAAAAATTTGAACAATATCCATTAGCATGACAACAATAAACAACCAACTTTAAGGGATTCAAAACCTTGTCAGAACACAACAAAATGACTTGATATTTGAAAGATAGATTCTTTGATATTCATATTAAATGTCCCAAAGTGGTGAGTCATGAAACTTTACCAAGTGCAAGATAATAATTGCAAACTAGGCTTTTTGTCACTATTTGACACTGAGGCAAAAATGCAAATTTGAGCAATGCTCAAAATAACACTTTACAAAATTATTTAGAATGAAAACTTATAATCATAGAATGCATGCATGTACTAAATGAAAGGTTTTAAATAGTTGAAACATGTCATAGGCCTCAAAATGAAAACTAGGTACATATGTATGAAAAGCTTTAATAGGTGCTTTATTAGACTCAATTTTCAGAATGGTATAGGTTTTAAATAGTTGAAACATGTCGCAGGCCTCAAAATGACAACCAGGTACATATGTATGAAAAAATTTAATAGGTGCTTTATTAGACTCAAATTTCAGAATGGTACTCAAAATTAGTGCTTTAATTTTGAGTCCCAACAACTTATGTTGATGAGGGCTTGCATATTGCTATAGATGTAGAGTTTTATTCTCTTGTAACTGAGATGGATTGTGGTGATAAGTTGCATGCTGATTGGTTAGTGGTGATATAGATGATTCTAGTGTTTAGATGGATGTTGCAAGTGTGGGTGATTTATAGATTTTTTCTTTTGTCTGCCATGGGTTGGAAGCCTTTGATGAAGATGAAGTGGATGTCTAGTTTTCATGAAGGAAAAAAGTGTGGGAGACACTTTTCTCTGTACCTTGAGAGTTTGATGCAAGGGAATATGGGGTTCCTCAAGATTCTAACATTTTCAGTGGAATACTAGAGGTGCTCAAGCATCTCTATGGTATTTTATAGTTGGAGGCTTAACTAAATGGGCTTAGCGAAGAAGCTTGTGCTCAATTAAAGAAGAGGTGTGATTGATTTTCATTGAGTCATCATGTTGGCCAAGGAGCCTAGTCACTGAATATTTTCTCAACATCTACACTATTTCTTGACATATTCTATGTTTCTCAACACTTAACATGTTTCTCGATGTATGTTGGTTTCTTGACATGTATTGTCACTCAAAAATGCTTGGGGGTTTTTGTTGATACTTGAGAAGTGACTATTCTAACTAGAGTTCTTAAGGATTTGGTCAATCAACTTGTTGTATTTAATGTGTAAGGAGTGTGATCATGATGTTGAGTGATCATGGGAGTTTGTGTGGACCTATTTGGGTCTTGGTTATTTTTGTCTTCCCAATTTGATCAATAACTTGGTTTACAAATACAACTCATGGATTGGACATCCAAAATGAGTAGTTATCTTTCTAATAGAGAAGGTTCATTTAAATTGTCAACCCGAGGACGTATACTTCAAACAACTCTGAAAAGTATATGCACTATAAAAATCTCCAAGTTTTTCTATCATTGAAAAATATAAACTATAAAATTTTCTGGAAATAAATCTAAATACACAGTAATGGCTGCAGGAAACTACACAGTAGTGGCTACAGGAACTTTATATTACAAGTACAACTTTCCATTTATGTCCGCATCTATATATCTATATCAAATTATTGATTAAAAATTAAAATATATAAGATTATTGACTCTCTAAAAACCATCTAATAGGTGTCTCATCATTCCTTTAAAACAAGGAAGAGATTTATTACAAAACTAATGACTAAGTGTGCTGATTTTCTGCTCCACATTTTTAATAGTCCACTAAAATGCATGGTTCTCATTGATTATTAAAAATTATAAAAAACCACTTTATCATGTTATTCTCCTCCTTTTCACCTTTCTAGATCATTTTGAAAGTATTAATTTTATTAAGAAATGTGGAAGTTATGGCCATTTTACTGAAAGTGGTTTTATGCTGCCTAAAAACGTGACACCTTTTCCTCAGTAAACTTCTAATCCATGGTGCTCATTAACTATTTTGAATAAACTCAAATTCTCAAAATATTTTGTGTTCCTTGTTTTCAGCTTTCCAAAACCATAATCCATTCTCAATTTCATTAAGAATTGAGTAAGATAAGCCTATTTTTCTGAACCTAACTTTTGGCTTTTCTGCATTTCCTACAATTGTTGAATGTTGACAAGTGTCAACTTGCTTCTCCTTCTTTCCAGCTGCATGAATGGCTCAAATACCTAAAAAACAACATTTTAATCACCTCAAGATAATTATATTTCAATAATAACCACTTATCATGATAAATCATCACAATCTAGCATCAACTAGCTACACATGCAATTGTTAATCAATAAATCATTTATCATAGTTAATGCTTCATAAACCAAGTTAATGTATGGACATGGCTTAGGAATATATTAAAACCATGGGGTAAAGTGTTATAATAAATGGATATAGGTATGAAATTTATAGGCTCATCAGTTATTTGTCCTAGGTGTATTTAATGGGTGCTCTAAGGTGACTAAGGCATTTGGTATTTAATATCTATTACTAGCCAACTTGTGGCTTACTATCTATTTAATATAAGGATTTATTTAATTTGTAACTTACTAGGACAACTAGTGGCTTTTTTGGGTATAAGTAGAGGGTTTTGTGGAGTTTAGAGTCATTATTCATCCATATGAAGAAGATGGAGTAGCTGAGGAGCAATTTTTTAGTAGAGCTTGTAGCTATGGCTTAGAAAATAGGGAGATTGTTTGGTGGCTTGTGAGCATAAGTTTAGATCTTTTTGAAGGTTTTTACCAAATTGCTAGTATGTTATAGATATAGACTAGCTATAATTTGGGTTGGATCTTGACAAGTCTTTTAGAACTATTACTTGCTTTGTATTTAACTATAATCAGGAAGGCTTTACAACCTAACTCATTGCATGTTATTAGCACATTTTACGATGAATGACTTGGGAGAAGTAAAAAAATTCTTGGAATAAAAATTTGAATAGATAGAAAGAACAATAAATTGACTCTATCATAGGCTTATTATGTTGAAAAGGTTTTTCACAAATTCTATGTGGAAAATGCAAGATCTATCACCATCCTTTTACATATTCATTTGAATTTGAAAAGGGAGATGTGACCAAAGACACAAGAGGTGGAAGATAAAATGTCAAAGGTACCTTATACTTCAATTGTAGGTAGTTTAATGTATGTCATGGTATGCACTCTACTAGATATTTTGCATGTAATGGGAATCATTAATAAGTATATGATTTATTCTGAAATTGAACATTGGAATTTGGTGAAATAAATGTCAATCTCTAAGCCTGTATTGTCTATTAGTTTTCAAAAACTTAGTCATTTACTAGGCAAGATTACAAGGTCATCACTGTAACCAAGTTATCTAGTAAAGGTCTAGCATACAAAGCTTATATTGAGAAGGATAGTGATTTTTGAGTATTCAATAGTAACCAAGCAGATGTACATGCCAAGCAATATAGTAGAGACCAAGAATAATGACATGTTAGTAATTTTTGAGAAGATAGATATATAGATGCCAATTCACATCATGAAGGTTTATACATGATTGAGCATTTGAGCATTCGAGTGCTAAGTAGTTTAGTTTTGACATATAAGTTTTTAATGGCACAAACACATATATAAACCATTTTGGCTGACTTTTCTATGATATTTAATATTTGTAGAGCCAACTAAGGAGATGATCATGTGTCATTTCAGAAGGGAATGATCCCAAGGTGTGTAATTCAACCAATTAGAAAATGGGATATAAATGACAAAAGATGATGAAGTGTAAGCCATCGATCAAGATTTAAAACCTTCACAAAACATCTATTTAAGGATGATTCTAACTAGAGAATTATGTTTCGAGATGTATATGAGTGTATGCATGTGTAAACGATTAAAGATGGAATTTAAAAGAAAATGAGGGAGAGAGATCTATAAGAGATGTGAAGGTATAAATAGAGTTGTCATATTAGGAGATCATATTAGAGGTACAAAAAAGAGGAGACTCAAGATCAACATATAGAGAAAATCAAGGGTTGGTAATTGAATTAGTTATTGTTAATTGAGATAACATAAATCTCTTAATAGAGTGGTCTTAACAGATCTATGTAAGCCTCCTAACAAAGTCCTTACTTCATTGTGAGTATAAAATCCTTTAACAAGGTGAGACCTAATAGTCTCTTAAGATTTTACTAGTGAAAACCCCTAACAAGGTATATCGTATCATATGATAAAACATTGTAACCTCATAGTTTAACTTTCTTATTGCAATAGTAAAGATTTGTGGGTTTCATCCCCACCACAATTTTACCTTCATCTTGAAGTATTTTTGGGTTACCAAATTATTCTGTTATGTATTGAAACTTTTATGGATGTGATGTATTTTATTTATGTTTTAGTATTATAGTTTTAATGTATATCTATTATATGTGATGACTTAGGTGTGAATTTATGAAATTGATTTTGAAGTCAAAAGTATAAGATCTTGATTTACCCCCCGTCCCCCTCTTAGTATGTTACTTCCCATATACTCATTTAAAAAATTGGTATTAGAGCACATTTCTCTTATGAGAAAGCCTAAAAGATTGAGTGAATTAGATTATGGAGATAGAAGTGTATAAGATGGGAAAAATTATT
The DNA here is from genome assembly GCA_028749045.1 of Cupressus sempervirens. Lineage (NCBI taxonomy): Eukaryota > Viridiplantae > Streptophyta > Pinopsida > Cupressales > Cupressaceae > Cupressus > Cupressus sempervirens. Next base: position 377,765,253 of record CM053786.1, read on the forward strand.
GAGAATTAGATCATATTGCAGCAATTAGAGGTAGCAAAAGAGGAGTTAAGGAAAATCCTAAAAATAAGAAAAGAGATAGCTATTTAGCTAAATGACACTCAATACAAATAAGTTGACATAGAAGGATAGCTAGATAGTAGAAAGAATGGTAACAATGATGAAACATCAAAAAAAAATTTAGAAGAATAGTGCCCTAGTAAAAGAAGCAAAAGATCTCAAGATAGATCAAGAAATTCAATCAGTTGCACTTTGTAAAGAAATCAAACAAAAGAAGAAAGTAATGGAAGATAAGATTATGGCTGAAGAAGCAAAAAGGTGGATGACTAGCAGACTTGAAGAAAGATCATTTAAAGTATATGATATTACAAATAATCAACAAGATATGATAAATCAATTAGTAATTGCAAATTATGAAGCAAATAGAAAGGATTTGGAGATCACAAATCTAAGGTTGCAAGATGAGCAATTGAAAAGTGATTTAAGGCATGAAAATGAACTCATGGAGAGAATAAATAAACCAAATGAAGCAATTAGACATTTTGAAGAAATGATGAAGTCATCTAGAAAATAAGAAACCTGTGGACTAGGATAGATCACGTAGTCTTCATCTACTAAAGAAGGAGAATCATCCAAAAGTGGAGAAGAAAGGAATGAAAAATTTGAAGGAGAACCTACATGCCATTACTATGGCAAAATCGGACACACAGTAAATATTTATAGAAGAAAAAAAGGTAAGAAATTTCCTAAACCTAAACCAAGTGGTAATTGTTTCAATTGCAAGAAAGTATGACATCAAGAATATGAATGCATATCAAAGAACAATTACTCAACTACAAAGGAATTTAAATTCAAAGGTCATTACTATAATTATCAAAAGTATGGACATAGAGATCATGAATGTAGATTCAAGAAAAATTCAAACTTATTACCTGAAAAAAAAACTCATACATCAAGAAAAGGAAATTCCTACAATTGGGATTACATTACATGAAACAATTCTCACTATTGTGGAGACTATGGACACATTCTAGAGAATTGCATCAAAACTATTTTCAGAGGAAATTACAAAAAATGGCTAAATGGAGAAATAGTATGTTTCATTTATCTCAAAGTTAGACACATCAATAGAAACTGCAAAACTATAAGACCAATACTAGCACCAACTAATGGAAGTGACAAATCAGAAGGAAAGAAAACATGAATAGAGATTAATAAGAGATGGAAGTAGTAGAATAGATGGAACCGTAATCACCCAATCTGATGGATCCAGTGATCACACCACATCTCACCAAAGATAGAAGGTATGTAGGAGCTATATACTCAATGTTATATTTTACATCAATTCCTCCTACACAAAGTGCTAAAAGTGTTGAAAAAGAAGATTTTTGAAGTGTAGGAACCTATCATAGAAAAATCATTATTTTTTCACTGATGTCAAACCTATTGCATGCTGGTAAGATAGTTTCTATTTTGGTTTGAATGCTATCATTTGATTGATTGATGAAGAGGACTTGATAAGAAAGGATAACAAGAGCACCTAGATAAAGGTTGAACTATATGGTGTATAAAAGGAGCACTAAGACTAAATAAGACTTTGATAATATGATGTATTTTTTTATCTACTTAAGGCTACAATAAAAGGATACTAAAGTGAAGACAAGAAGAAGAGTTTGCAATAAAAAAATGCCTACCAAGCTTGACCGAGAATACAATGCAAACCAAACATTTAGTTTAGGTCAAGTAGAAAGTTGGTTATGATTGAGAAAAGTGACATTTAGTATGTGTCAAGCACCAATAAAATACAATATGTGTCAAGTGTCAAAGAATGGTAGTAATGACTGAGTAAAGACTTAGTTCATGCCAAGAAACCTAGTGTTGACTGGGCATCAAAAGATTATTATTGGCTAGTAACAAGCAATTAACAAAGTTGATTTCTTGAATTTTGTGAAGCGTGTTGAAAATAAGTATGACAAGTCAGAGGCACAAAATTCAAGGTAAAACCATTATTAGGTGAATCTAATAAGATAGAACATAAATATAAAATAGGGAGGATTTGATGAATCTAACCTAACCCCAAGATGGTCAATTATGATTAAGGAGAAAAAAATCAAAATTCTCTATATAAGGGAATACAAGGGCAGATGCAAAATATCATAGCGCAAGAAAGTGAAAGAAAAGAAGTGTGGAGGTGTTACTTCATATGGTCATTGAAGGAAAGAACCTATTGTTGGCATAATAAGCATGAAGGCTTAAGAAGGTGAAGGCTTGAAGGGTGAACAAGAAATCAGAAAAAAATGGGAATGAATCCCAAGCTGAATGGAGAGTTAAATTAGAGATCTATAATCTACAAGTGAGTTGTTCTATTATTAGATCAAGTCCTACTGCTGCTTTCTAATGACTATATCAGCCTGGATAAATCCTTTGGATTAAGGTTGACCTAAGAGTCACAAGTAAATGCTTTAACTAGGTGATATTCTAATAGAATGTTCTAAAGTTCTCTAACAAGGTTCACTCCTAATAGGGTGATTGAAATCCTTTAATCAAGGTCACATTTAACAATGTGTATTATAACTTTAAAAGGGTTGTTCCTCATAGAGCTCACTTTAGAAGAATGAAAATCAGTGGCATGTTATTGGTGGTTTTTCCCAAATTGGGTTTCCACATTAAATTCTTATATTGAAGTTGATTGGTTGATATTGTGATGTTTAATGTTTATATTTCTACAAATTTGATTTGACCAAGGATAGTAACCTACAGAGTTTTGAAGATATTGGATGATCTAATTAATGCATGCATATATATGTTTGCTAAGTAGTAAAAAGTTTTAATTATAGATTTGGACCTTGGATAATTGATTCACTCCCCCTCAATTATTATAAATTACACCAACAAAAATTTCATATCTACATAAGTAAGGATGCATTAAGAACAGTTAAAAAAGAAAATCATAAAGTATCGAGTATTAGTGGTACAGTCTATATTGACCAAGCTTTATAATATAGACTGAGTAATCAAGGTAGATAACACATTGACCAAATAAATTAGTTATGGCTGAGTGAACAGCCTTGACCAAATTGAAATGGAGACTGAGCTAGTTGTCATCCACCAACCAAGAACAAAGACATTAATTGTGGACCTAAAATGAAAGATCAAAGGTATTTATTAAAATTGAGCATTCCTTTTTATTCACCAAAATATTAAAGATCTTATGAGAAGATTTCAAGGAAATCAAAGTGATTTTAGCAACTAGAGCCAAAGAATCACAACAGTTTATAAGAGAATTTGTAAAACAAAGTGAGTATTACTCTCAAGGTAGAGTTAAATATTTAGTGAAGATATTTGTGAAAGTTTTGTTCCAAACCCTAGCTCAAAATGGCTTGTGGAAGTGAAATTTTGAAGGACATTAGTGCACAAATGATAAGGAATGATCAAATTCCTCCATCAAACTTCAACAATTTAGTGAACATCAAAAATAGTGTTGATGATATTGGAGCTTTATCATCAATTCTACCCAGAGTCTTGAGTGTTCAAGATATAAGATCATGTTTTCTATGACAAAATTAGAGAAATCACAACTTTTAAGATTAGAAAAGTTTATGAAAAGCTATGTGGTGATGGAATCTTGAAGAATGAATATAAGATCATTGCCAAGAAAGGGCTTACCCATTCCCTAGGATTTTTAAAGGTTTTCAAAGTTGAATTGATAAAGATTGTGCTTATCTATATTCATGACATGAAAATTTGGTTAGAAGGTGGGGCCAATCAAGATAAGTAAGGCTATTATTGGAAAGGTAACTAGGTACCCTACTTTGGATTGAAGTAAGGCTATTATTGGAAAGGTAACTAGGTACCCTACTTTGGATTGACTAAAGAGCATCAGAAGTGGAATGAAGAATGAAATTGAAAAGCTAAGAAAGACAAAGTGGAATGGTTGTGATATGTCAACTAATGGAATCAAGGACCCATTAGTTGAATTTATTGTTCATGTGATTTCACATAAATTTTATAATCTAGCAGGTTGAGTAGCATGCCTTGTGCCATAGTGGATTTAGGCTACAAAATTGTGAGAAAGGATCATTCATATGATCTTGTCAAGATGCAACTTCACCAACTTATAGAGAATCTAGAGTTGGTAAGGAAAGCACAGAATACCTCTTGTAAGAGTGGGGTCTTATTAGTTTATATATTTTCTATCTAGAAAATTCTTTTTCCTACCATTGGAATAGTTGCATGGGATAGGAATAAATAGCTATGGAGCAACTAAGTGATTTAATCAATAGATTGGGAGAAAATTTTGAAACAATAATGGACAACTACTTTGAAGAATTCAAGGTGAAGATAAGGAATATAATGAGAATTCCAAAGTCAGTTGTGGACATATACTAAGATGAAGTATGTTCTATCATAGATACAAATTTTTGTATATTCTCAAGTAGTGTTTCTGAGGGTAGCATGGCTAAGACAAATGTTCTATGAAGTAAATGTAGATGAAGTCACTGCAACAAATACTGCTCTTTTGGTAGAAGATATAGATGCTAGTGTTGAAAAATTTAGCACATATGAGTCTATAATTTCCAAGTTGAATACTAAATCTGGCACACCTAGACCAGGGAATCAAAGAAATATACAGATTGATGAGGGTGGAACTAAGGATCAAGGAGAAGGCTTAGGAAAACCTATAGAGACAAGGAAGGAAAATGAAAATAACTTGTTGTTGTGAAGTCGAAGGCCACTAAGAAGAAAAAGGTTGTTGTGATTGAACCTAAGGTAAAGGATGACCTAAAGAAGGACATGAAAGAAATGGTGACACCTCAGAGGACAAAGGGAAAGGTGAACATCACCAGGAAAAGGACAATATAGCTCCCTATTGAGCCATTAACATGAAGTCCATCTAAGAAGACAAATTGATTGAAGTAGAAGAAAATTCAAGGAGAAAATTATTCATAGCACAAGATGAGGAGGAAAATGATTAAAAGATCAAGTCTAATAAACACAAAAAACTATAAATAGTGAAGAGACTCTCCCCAATGACTGTAGATGAGGTATGTACAAAATTGATAGAATCTAAAAATATTTTGGGATTCAAAGATATTCAGTATGATTCTTTGAGTAATTTTGATCAAGATAAGCTTGAAAGTTCCATGATTGATATGATGATAAACTTTAGATGCACACCCCTCAAATTGGGAACTAGATTTCTAGTAGGATTTTACAAATGAGTGGATTCCAAGTGGCAATGGGAATTATCCACTGAGAAACAAATAAGAGAGACAACACTGACACAAGCTATGCCAAATTTAGGGAAGACTTGTATGTCTATATCCCTCAGAGATTTTGTCAAGAAGTTTATGATGAGAGATAGGGCATCTAAGATTTTGAAAAATAAATCTCATGAAGTTGAGAAAGATAGTATTCATATATGGAAAGAAGCATTTTGGTTTCTTACTCCATCTCTAGAAGTGAGGGAAGGCTAAGATGTGATAGAATTTGAAGATGAATACAAACAAGAAATGGCCAAGCTAGCTAAGGAGATTCAACAATTTGTCATTCTATGTGAATAGAGAGATATTTTCATAATAGAAGATGACACTAATACTCCACCTAATCCAAATATACTAACTAAAGAGGAAATTAAATGTTTAATAAAAGATTTAAGAAAACTTTATACTAATCCATTTTTTTTATAGATAGTTGAAAATCCAAAGCTTGAAGATAAGAAGATTGATGATGTTAATGTGACATCAATTACAAAGGATACAAATGCTAGGAAACTTGGTATGGCTTTAATTATATATACACTATAAGCTTGTATGCAACTTTTAAAAAATGAGATTTTTTTTTATAAAGACTCATGCATTAAATTGGTAGAAGAATAAGTAAATCAAAGAGAAAGAGGCTACTCAAGCTCTTATTCAATTTCCAAATGCAAAGGATACTTAAAAAAGAACTTTGACACCTATGTAACAAGTGATTTATACACAAGTGCAACATCTAAGATCAAGATCTAGTGAAAAGGAGAAACAATTGCAATTATCACTACCAAATGATACACCTTCATGATCTAAAGGTGTGAATCATTCAGGTGAGGAAGATGATGAGTTGGTGAGCCTTAATGAGGTAATTACATTACCTATGTATGATTTGAATAATCTTACACTAGAGTAGATGCAAGGGCTACAAATGTTGTTGATTTGTAAGGAAAAAAAAGAACAACTAAGAAGAGAGTAGAAAACAAGGAAGGTACTACATATTGTCAAAGATATTTTTTTAGATGCATTTGGGATCACAAATTTGAATAATCAACATAGAATTTTGGATTAGCTAGTATATTTAGTTGATAAAATTTAGACAGGGAAAGTCCCATAGGAACTTGTACATAGACAAGCTGAGCTTTCTAAATCAATCACACAACTGGAAGTAATTTTGTAAGCCATTAATTCTTTATATTTGAAATTATGTGATAATGATTTCTTTACTGTAGATACTACATTCTTATTAGAGCTATTACATACATATATTATAGTGAATGTAATTACATTGGGCAAAAACACAAGTTCAAGCTTATCCTCTTATAGTGACTTGACATTCAATCAAAAGAGATTAGCCAAGCTCACGACTAAAGATACAAAGATTAGGCATAAGTTAATGTTGATTCAGCAACAAGTACTACCCCATTAGAGATTATTTAGAAGATAGTCTCTATTGTCGAGGACATTTTGAAGAAAGATACACAATTTTCACTTATAGAAGGATTCATTGATCTATCTGTCGAGCTAGAGATTTAGTTTCAAATTTTGGATCAAGTTTAAGACTAATGGAATCAATTCTATGCCTATATTGTGGCAAGTCATCAACAATTCTTTGATTAGTATTAATAAGCCCTAGCAACCCCAAGTTCCATCAATGAAAAAGTCAAGGGGGATATGAAATAAATAGGGGATATAAGGAAAAATACTAGGACAAGCAATATGTAGATCAAAGATAAGATTTTAGAGTCTATAGGATCACACTATGGCATTAGGGGGGAGTACTGAATATTAAAATAAATGACTATTTTATTCATGATAGAGTGTTTTTTCCACTAATGTCAAAGGGGGAGATTTTTGGTCTCTAAGCCTTTGTTGTCTATTAGTTTCCAAACACTTAGTCATTACTAGGAAAGATTGCAAGGTCATCATTGCGATTGAGTCATCTAGTAAAGTTCAAGCATACAAAGCTTATATCAAGTAAGATAGTAATTGGAAAGTATTCAATAGTGACCGAGTAGATGTATATGCCAAGAAATATAGTAGAGATTGAAAAAAATGACACATTAGTGATTGTTAAGTGGACAAATATATAGAAGTCAAGTCATAGAATGAAGGTTTATATATGACCAAGCATTGAATCATTCGAGTGCCAAGTAGTTCATTTTTGACATATAAGTTTGTAATAGCACCAACACATATGTAAACCATTTTGGCCAAAATTTTGATGATATTTAATATTTATAGAGCTAGCTAAGGATATGATCATGCATCATTTTAGAAGGGAATGATCCTAAAATGTAAAATTCAACCAATCAAAAAATATGATAGAAATGACAAAAGGTGATGAAGTGTAAGCCATAAATCAAGATCTAGAACCTTCACAAAACATATATCTAAGGAAGATTCTAACCCTTGAATTGTGTGTAGAGAGAAGGAGAAGTATCCTTATGTGTGTGCGGATATGTGTATGAGTGTATGTGCATGCAAAGGAGTGAAGATGAATTTTGAAAGAAGATTAGAGAGAGAAAAAATATTGTAGTGAAGCACTGAACAATGTTATTAGATTAGGAGATCATATTAGAGGTAAAATTGATGTAGGGGCATCTTGGGTTGACATGTTATCCTACTCATTTGTGTTCATTCTACCAATTGTTGTCGAGTTTTAGTCATTGTTGAGCTGCAATAAATTTTGAGTGCCAATAATTTTTTAGTTTAAGCCAAGTTTAGGTTATCCCATGTTATGTTAACACTCGGGTTAGCATGTTATCCCATATTTCTTTACAATGTTTGTCAAGTTCCACAGTGTGTGTCAAGCTATTCCTCATGTGCCAAGTTACCTAGTGCATGCCAAGTTTGCCTTCAAGTGCAAAGTTTTCCTATTTATGTCGAGTGTTAGCATTTTGGATGTGTTTTCTACATTTTTGGTGTGAGTTGACTTATGGGATTTATTTTGAACATGATATTTATGTCAAGATCTTTTCTTGGGATGTTTCTAGACCATTATTGGGTCATCCTTCCTATCGTGTAATGATATAGAACATTCTATAAGCCATTTTAGCTAGTATAAATAAGATGTTTAGGCTTAGAGTTAAGAAACAATTAGATACTTTGGAAATTTAGTGGAATATGTGTCTGGAAGTACAATTTTGAAGATTGATCTTAGATCTTGAATGTATTTTGTATTTGGTCATAACCCAGAAGGCCTTACAGCTAAGCATGTTTACTAATCATTTGATGAGTCAATAAAGGGTTTTGTTCTCTCTCTATGGTACTATTCTCTTTTTGTGTTTACTTCTATTATGTTAACTTTTCCAAGTTGGTTAGGATTGTTGGGTGTGCCTTTGGCCTTGGTTAGTCTCTACCCTTCTTGCATCAGGTGGTATCAGAGTATGGTTTTTCCTAAGTGTGCAAGAAAATTGCCGAAGTGTGAGGTAGTTTGTACCAACACTTTGGATTGTGTAAAACCCTAATTTAGATTTGGTTGTAGGGTTGAAGATGTGAAAATTTGACCTATAACTTGTAGAGGGTTATGATCTTCCAGAAAACTAATTTGTAAAGATGTTTCATGGTAGAGGAAATGTTGATAATGTTGTGTTAGATGCATTGAGACAAATTATAGCTAGATTATATGTTGTGGAGATAGTCTAGAGGAGAGGAGTGCATCTTAAGGATGTGAGTGATGATGAAGTAATAGAACCAAACCCTAATCCAAAACCGAAAGAAGATCAAGATGAGGAAGGATTGCTGGGAGTATTGTCTAGGGAACATTCAAAGCCTACTATAGAAGTTGTTCCTTATGATGGAAAATTAGACATCAATGTTGTGTTGGATTACATCTTTGATATGGAGAAGTTCTTTGAGTATGGAAACACTCCTGATAATAAGGTGGGGAGAATTTGCAAACTAATAGACAAAGGAGAGGAAAGGAGAAGATTAGAACTTGGTCAAAGATGGTGAACAAGGTAAAGAAAAAATTCCTTCCTACTAATTACCAAGTTAGATTGTTGAGAAAGATGTAAAATTTGATAGACAAAGAGATGACTATGAAATAGTATACTTCGGAATTCTATAGATTGGACATAAAATCTAGACATGTGGATGATGATGTTGAGAAAATTGCAAGTTACATAAATGGATTAAGATTTGGAATTCAAGATGAGATAAGTTTTGTGAAATTGGAAAGTGTAGAAGAAGAATATCAATATGCATTGAAAGCTAAGGAAATCTTGACAAAGAAGCATCAACAAAGACAAAGAAGTAGAGGTGGTAGATCTGAAAATTCTGTGCATGATAAAGGAAAATCTGAATGGAAAAATGATGAAAAAGACAAGACCGTGTGGAAAGGTGGTAATTCTTACTAAGGAGGTATTGGTTATTATTGAGGAAGAGGTAATTCATATTCTAGAGGTAGTTTTCATGGTAATTGTTTTGGATGTGGTAAAGAAGGGCATAGATCTTTTAAATGTAAATATTCTAAAAATGGGTAGAATAATAGATATATTGTGATTGAAGGAGACATTGAGAGTTCACCAAGTGGACCTGAAGCTGGAGAAAATCTAATGGTGAGAAGAACCTTATTTAATAAGGGAAGAGATGAGGAACCTGTGCTTTGAAGAAGTATTCTCAAGACCAGATGTAAGATGGCTATAAAATGTTGCAAGGCGATCATTGATAGTGGAAAATCTACAAATTTGGCATCAAAAGAGTTGGATACAAAGTTGCAGTTGTAGAGGCTGAAACATCCTAAACCCTATCATGTTTCATGGATCAAAGATGAGCTTAAGATATTGGTAACTGAGTAATGTGTTGTGAAGTTTAAGATTGGACATTACTTTGATGAATTGTTGTGTGATGTTATGTCTATGGATTGTTGTCATATTTTTTTGGGTAGACCTTGGAAATATGATATATATGTTGTACATGATGGATGATTGAATCAATATACTCTTTGGGTGAATGCGAAGAAGAAAATATTGCTTCCTTTGATTGAAAGTCCATATGAGGTTAGTTGTATTGCAATAAAAGCTTGCACGATTAATGGGAAACAATTTGAAAAATAAGGAAAGAAGAATAAAATATGTTTTTCCATAGTTCCTAGAGGATTGAGCATTGGTAGTAATGACCAAGTGATAATAGAAGATGGCAATGACTGAGTGACAACAAATAATGGTATCTAAGTACCAAAATAAATTATAGAATTGCTAAATGAGTATAAAGATATTGTTCCTAAGGATATTCTTAATGGTTTAGTACTAGTGAAAAGCATAAGTCATTGTATGCATCTAATTCTTGGAGCTAGTTTTTTGAACAAAGCACCATATAGATTGACACGTATAGAGAATGAAGAACTTAATGGATAAGTGCATGAACTATTGTAGAAGGATTTAATTAGAGAAAATTTGAGTCTGTGTGTTGTACCTATTGTATTAGCACCTAAAAAGAATGGAGAATGTGTATTGATTCTAGACCTATTAACAAAATCACAATGAAATATAGGTTTCCTATGCTAAGGATGGATGATATAATGGATTGTTTGAGTGGAGCAAAGTATTTTACAAAGATTGATTTGAAGAGTGGCTATCATTAGATTAGAATCAGAGAAGGTGATGAATGGAAGACTACTTCCAAGACAAAAGATGGTTTGTATGAATGGTTATGCCTTTTGGATTGACTAATGCACCTAGTACTTTGATGAGGTTAGTGGATGAAGCTCTGAAAATATTTTTGGGTAAGTTTGTGATTGTTTAGTTGCACAATATTATGATATTGAGTAAGACTAAGGAAGAAAATCTTGAACATGTTAAACAAGTATATAAATAATTTTAGTGCTATTTGTAATGCTATGAATGAGAATGTGGGTAAGGTAAGATCATTCCATGGTTTGGCTAGTTTTTACATAAAGTATATAAAAAAATTTAGTGTTATTTGTAATGCTATGAATGAGACAATGAGAGGAGATAAAAAGGAATTCAAGTGGATACATGGAACTGATAAGAGTTTTGAGACTTTGAAACAAAATCTTGTTGAGTTACCTCTATTAGATTTGCCTGATTTCAATAAAGTAATTCAAGTTGAATGTGATTCAAGTGGTAGTGCAATAGGAGCTATGTTGAGTCAAGAAGGTAGACCTATTGCTTTATTTAGTTATAAGTTGAATGACTCTAAAAGGAAGTATTCTATGTATGATCAATAGTTTTATGCTATTGTTCAAGCTTTAAAAAAGTGGGGACATTATTTGATTCCTAAGGAGTTTGTGTTGTTTACTAATTATAAAGCTTTACAATACTTGGGAAGTCAACATAAATTGAACCAAAGACATATGAAGTGGGTTGAGTATTTGCAAAGTTTTACATTTGGGATTAAGCATAAGAGTGGAGTTGCTAATAGAGTTGTTGATGCATTGAGTAGAAGATTTTCTTTGTTGACTGAAATGAAGGTTGAAGTTCTTGGTCTTGATGAAATGAAAGAGTTGTATGATGTTGATCTTAATTTTTTTGAGGTGTGGAGAGAGTGCAAAGTAGAAAATTTCATAGATCACATAAGTAAGTATGATGAATATTTCATTCAAGAAGGTATGTTATTCAAAGAAATTAAATTGTGTATCCCTAGAAGTTCTATGAGGTTGAATTTGATTAAGGAAAAGCATAGAGGTGGATTGGGTGGACATTTTGGAATTGATAAGACATTGAGTTTGCTAAAGGAGAAGTATTATTGGCCGCAAATGTATAAGGATGTTCAATTTTTTAGAAGAGTTGTGGAGTTTGTCAAGTTGTAAAAGGAGTAAGTCAGAATACTAGATTGTATACACCTATTTTTATTCTCGAGAAACCTTGGAGTGACATCAGTATGGATTTTGTTCTTGGATTTCCCAAAATAACAAAGGGGTATGATTATATATTTGTTGTTGTGGATATATTTTCTAAAATGGCTCATTTTATACCATGTATGAAGAGATCATATGTTGAGCATGTTGCTGAAATTTTCTTCAAAGAGATTGCTAGATTGCATGGATTAACAAGAAGTTTCTGATAGAGCTAGTAAGCTTGTTGGTTATTTTTGGAGAACTTTGTGGAAGAAGATGAGTACTAAGTTGAACTTTAGTTATATAACCCATCCAAAAATTGATAGACAAATAGAGGTTGTCAATAGAAGCTTGGGTAATTTGCTGAGATGCTTAATTGGAGATGAAACACATAATTGGGAGATGGTATTGGCACAAGCTGAGTCTGCATATAATAATTCTATGAATAGGAGTACATGGAAGATAACTTTTGAGATTATTACTAGAATGAATCCTAAAGGAGTATTAGATTTAAGAGATTTTATTGGTGAAGAGAAGAGAAGTGTTATAGGAGAAGAATTTATTGATTTTATGGAGTCTTTGCATAAGGAAGTGAAGCTAAAGTTGGAACAAAATAATCAAAAGTATAAGGAGAATGCTAATAAGTCTAGAAGATATCATGTTTTTAAAGTTGGTGATGAGGTGATGTTTCATTTGAAGAAAGGAATATTTCTAGTTGGAACACATAGTAATTTGAAGATAAAGAAATTTGGACCTTGTAAGAACTTGAAGAAGTTTGACAGTGGAAATGCTTATGAAGTTGAGTTACTTGATGACATGGATATATCTCCTACATTCAAATTTTTTGATCTATATAAGTATCATGAGTTAGACGATGAAGTGATTGTACCTAATGATTATCCTAAGAATTAGATTGAAGATGTTGAATAGAGATTGGATCAAATAGTTGGTAAAAGCATAAGATGAAAATGCTACTATGAATATTTGGTGAAGTGGAAGAATAGATTAGTTGAAGATGCTACATGGATTTCTCAATCTGAGTTCGATTCAACTTAGGTTGTGACACTTGCATGATTTAGGAGAATCATTTCTTTGTATCCTATTTTTTTGATGCAAGACCATCTTGGGTTGACATGTAATTTTGCTCATTTGTGTTCATTCAACTAGTTGTTGCTAAGTTTTAGTCATTGCTGAGTAGCAACAATTGCTAAGTGCTAGTAATTTTGCAATTTAAGATGAGTTGAGGTTATTCCATGTCATGTTAATACTCAAATTAGCATGTTATCTTGTCTTGCTCTATAGTGTGTGCCAAGTTCTACAGTGTGTGCCCAGTTATTTTTCATGTGTCAAGTTACCTAATGTATGCCAAGTGACCCTTCAAGTGCCAAGTTTTCTTGTTTATGTTGAGTGTCAGCATTTTGGACATGTTTTCTCTGTTTTTGGTCTGAGCTGACTTGTAGAATTTATTTCAACCACAAAATTTATGTTAAGATCATTTCGTGGAATGTGTCTAGAATGTTGTTGGGTCAGCCTTCCCATTATGTAATGATCTAGAACATTTTGTAAGTTTTTTTGGCTAGTATAAATAGGGTGTTCAAGCTTAGAGTTAAGCAACAATTAGAGACTTTGGAAAGTTAGTGGGATATATGTCTGGAAGTGTAAATTTGAATTTGAATCTTAGATCTTGGATGTACTTTGTATCTTGCTGTAACCCAGAAGGCCTTATAGGTAGGCATGTATGTTGATCATTTGATGAATCAATAGTGTTTTGTTCTCTCTCTCTCTCTCTCTCTCTCTCTCTCTCTCTCTCTCTCTCTCTCTCTCTCTCTCTCTCTCTCTCTCTCTCTCTATGGTGTTTTTGTCTTTTTGTGTTTTCTTCTACTGTGTTAACTCTAAAAGTTTGGAAAGGATTATTGGGAGTGCCTTTGGCCTTGGTTAGTCTCTACCCTCCTTCCATCAACAATAATGAGGAGACCCATGTTCATCTTATAGAGAAAACCAAGGGTTGGGTATTGAATCAGTTATTTTTAATTGAGACATGGTAAATCTCTTAGCAAAGTGGTCTTAATAAATCTATGTAAACCTCCTAATAAAGTGCTTACTTCATTGTGAATGTAAAATTCATTAACAAGGTAAGACCTAATAGTCTCTTAAGCTTTTAACAAGGAAGACCCCTCATAGGGTATATCATAACTTATAATCAAATATTGTAACCCTAAGAGGTTAACTTTATTGTTGCAACAATAAAGATTTGTGGGTTTCATCCCCACCCTAGTTTTACCTTCATCTTGAAGTGTTTTTGGGTTATCAAGTTATTGTGTTATGTGTTGAAACTTTTATGGATGTGATGTATTTCATTTATGTTTTAGCATTACATTTTGAATGGTAGATCTATTATATGAGATGAATGTGAATTTATGAAATTGATTTTGAAGTCAAAAGTTTAAGATCTTGATTCACCTCCCCTCTTTGTATCTTGTTTCCCATATACTCATTCCAACAATAGATTCTTGGATACTTAAGAGTTATATATAGATAATGTTTACATTCTAGGGGTTCTAATATTAATTTGCAAAGCTATGCTAAGTCAAATTTGGAAAAGGATTCAGATTTTATATGGATTACAACATACTATGTATTTACTATTGCTAGGAAAAAAGTGAATTGAATTTCTTGGTTGTAGAAGGTGAATTAATTGTCCACTACATAAAAAAAGTATGTTTCTTCTACAAAAGAAGTGTAGGAGATGTTATGGTTATAATTCCTCGTGAAAATGTTGGGATACTCAGAGAACTAAAATAATTTATTTATTGATTACAAGAATGTCATTCAACTTTTAGAGAATTGTTCCTTACATTCTAAGGCCAAACACATATAGTTGAGGTGTCACTTAATTTGGTGAGTTTTGGATGATGGACAACTAAATCTTGAAAGTGATTCATACATATGAAAATTTGGTGGATATTTTTGCATAGGAAGTTATGAGGGAGAATTTTAATTTATATTCATCTTAAGTTGGTCTTATTGGTGTTTTAAAACTATCGAACAACAAAAGTTCAATACCAAATTGATATTACTCACATAACCTAAGGATTAGCCAATTCCTATTAGCAATTACATGTGCAAATCATTTAGACCCAACTTCAACAAAACCAAGGGTGGTTTTCTACTCTTTAAGTTCTACAAAACTAGGCTGGGTATACCCAGGGATGATTCAAAACTGGAAGATACTATATGAGAATTATTTTAGTTTCATTTTGATTTTCATCTCAAATCCTCAAATACATGCATGGTTATGATATTTTGAATAAACACATCCCATATAGCAGATTTGGCCAAATTTCTTCTATAGATTTACAAGTGTTCCCAGCAACAATGGCTAACTAAGGCTAAAACATTCCATGAAACAAGTGCTGACCATCATTTATGATCTTCAAGAAATGTAAATTAAAGCTGATTGTGATTTTATAATTGATGCTCCTTCACAATATATCCATTCTACGTATTGAGTAAAATTCAATTAGTGCATATTCCATTGGGATTTAGAGTGTACTTCAATTTATGGATCTAATTTGTCGCTTTACAGCAAGAATTATCACTAGTTCTTATTGAATTTCATTCTTATAGAAATCATTTCTATTACCATGACAACCCCATCAAATTCATCAAAAAAATTTACTTAATTCATTGAATTAATAGTAGTGATGAATTGACATACAACCTAAATGAATTGCATTCAACCGAGCAAGCTTTACTCACACAATCTCAAAATTACTAGGTAATAGCTAAGGAGACAAGATTTAATAAAAACTAATATGGGGAAAACTCATAACTTGTATTAGTTTTCTTTGAAAATTGTATACAATTTTTGTAAAGTCAGAATGATCTCAAGAAAAGACACAAAGATCAATTGATAGGCCAACACTGGGGCAAATAATAACAAAAGAATTAACAATTTATGAAGAAGTTCGACTAGTCTATACATGTCAATCTGAGAGCGTAAGCTTGCGAAAGGTGTCTGAGAAATATGCTATCAAGGGATGATAGTTGTGAGATGAGGGTTTATGAATGCATCTACAACACATAGAATTGAATCTATAAAAAAACCAAAGAAATCCTAGCGACAAGAACTATCACTTCTTGGCGACAGGAACATTAGAAATAGAAATGAACAAAAATAATACCAACACTATAAATAATCTAATATAGTAATTTACTAATATAAATCTGATATAGCTCTAATATTTTGACTCTTTATGAAAGTATGATATCAACTTCAAAACATGAAAAGAGTTATTAATAGCCTACTTATTATTAAATGAATGATAATTTTATAAGCTTACTCAACTATGATATTAATATGATTGCAAACCTATTACTATGAACTAACTATTAATTTAAAATGAATCCTTATTCTATAACAAATCAAACATACCAAACTCAAGCTACAAAAATCAACGGTGTGAAATATAAAATGATTTACAACCAGACATTCCAAGAGTGGGCCCTTTCTCTCGTCTACAAGGTGACTGAATAAACTATACTATTTTACGTTGGGCTGATCAGTAGAATCGTTGTTTTATTCCTCAACTTTTACAAAAGGAGAATAATGACATCTTTCAATCTACATATAGCTGCTTATATACATGCAACAAATAACAAATGTATAAGTTTAGACCTACTATTAATAACTTACATAAACCTTAGCCATACATTATAAGCCAAAATAATTGCTGGTATAACAATAAAGCAACAGATTTCATAAACAATAACAATTTTTTTATGATAATGATTCACGTCCCACCATAATATCCATCTCCCAACAAAATGCAAGCTGGAAAATAAATGGTTGTGTAGTATATATTAGCAGAGGCATGTAATGCCAATTTCTCCTCTACGTGGTAGCTCATTCCAACAAATTGTACTTGTTTTAATCCATTGGTTTGAGCCATGGTAGGTTCAACTGTAACAAACTACAAATATAGAGCAAATGGTGTGTATTCTATCCAGGTGATTCATGCAGGTGAGGGTAGAATATATAGCATTTTGTTATTGTTTATAACAATATCATCCTTAGCCAATATGGTTTTGAAACAATATGGAAAAACAATTTGGAGTTTAGTGGTTTTGTTTTCACATGAGACTATATTATCTCATCTCCTTGGAAGCAATAACCTCTTATGCTTAGTTGGATTCATTTCTGTCCACATAAGAATTCAGCTGAGCTAGAGAAATTGAGTTGGTAATATGGTCATAACAACAACAAAGATAGAATAGACTTTGAAAATCAAAATCCAAACCCGTAATAGAAAAGTCACGTTTTGAAAATGGTCTCTAACTTTTCCATCTTGCACGTTCTAAAGATTTTGCCTCGTGGGATTGCATTTGGGCCTGTTCTAGACAATACCCATGTTTTAGATTTTTGAGATTCATCTGCATCTGTTCACAAAATGAAATGAAAAATTGACTGTCCTGATTTAGTTGGTAATTATTCCTATTATGTTCTTTCTCAACATACTCCTTGGTCAATATTCTTGGAAAGAATAATGCTTTAAATTGTTGAGGAAATAATGAATGCCAATAAGATATAGAAAGAAATACATTTCAAAGTGGATGAAACTTTTTATTTCTGAAATAGCTATAGGAAGATGTATAGTGGGCAACAGGAAGAACCATAACTTGTTAGATAAATACAATTTCATTTATTTGTTCACATATTCTATCTAATAACTATATTAAATATTACTCATAAATATTCGATCATATGCAACATACAAGGAGAAAATGGAATAGAAGATGGGGATTGAAATGAGTGTGAATGCTTATACGAAGGTTAAAATATGGTATAATTTGGGACATAAAATGCTTTCATCATCAATCCTTATTGACATATTCTCAGAAAACATGTAGAGAAAATACATCATAAAGTTCTTCTCAAAGAGTGGACCGAAAACATCCTAAGTGTAATACTAAAATGCATTAGAAAATTGAACCCTTCTCTAGCCCTGTGATCTCACTTATATACTGTGAGATGCAACAAGCTTCAGGCATAGAGAACTGATAGGTGTCCTTTGCAAGAGATATTTATATACACCTATCACAAAATTACAAAATTGTGAGTAATAGAAAGATTTATAGATCAAACATTCCTTTTGGTGGGTCCCTTTCTATTACATCCTCTTATGTTGTTGATTTGACTGCTAATTTGATTCTGTCATGTATGCAATTGCCAAGCTAGCCAATGATGAAGGGTGCTTTGATGATTGCAAGTTAATTTTTACCTGAGGGTTTTCTTTATCTTCATCTTGTACCACTAGAGTTACATTTACTCTCTCTTTGTCCTTGGTTGTGTCAGCACCTTGAGATTGTGGGCCTACAACTGAAACTAATTGGTCACCTTGTCCTCTTCTTTATGTTGGCCTTGTGTAGTGGTGTCAATGATTTGAATCTCATCATCTTGCACCTCATCACTATCAGTTTCAACTTTCTCAAATTGTTCATTAGGAGCTATATCAGCCATCCATTTGTCAAACAGTGTGTCATCCAGCCAATCAAACTGCAAAATATCTTGTTGCCTTTTGATAACATATTCTACCTCCTTGCTAATATGAACAAATTCTTGTTTCAAAGAATCAAAGAATATTTGGGGTTTCACTATCTCTTTAGTTTTGGTATCCCACCATGCATGCCCTATTTCATTAATAGTTCTATTCATCCTTTAAAAAAATAAATCATCAAGCTCTTTGGTCTGTTCATCTTTATTTTTTAAATTATTTCTCCTATTTAGGGCACAATGAAACAAACTAAACTTTTGGCTCTTGTACTTGTTCAAGTAGCCAACTATTATTCTTTGCAAATGAATTCTCTTATTGTCAAAATAAGAAAGCTTAGAAACAATATCAAAAGTTTTTTCAATTTGATCATAGGAGGTTTTTATGAAAGAATTACATAAAAATGTCATCTCTTTCCTCCTTCTCACCCACTTATTCACAATAGGATTCAAAGCCTCATCAGTTGCTTTCAATTCCTCCTAGATGTTGATCACCCTAGTCAACTATTCATAAACTAGTGGCCATTCAATTTTGTCCCCCAAATATGTGAGAGTCTTTCTTAATTTATGTTCATATTTTGCATCCAACTCCACATGTAATGTCCACAACTTGATTTTTTCTTCTTCAAAATCTTTTGCTATGTAGTATTTTGGCCTTTGGGGTGTATCTGGTATTTCTATGAGGGGGAGGGTATGCTATTCTTGGCCTTGTGGACCTCCCCATTAACTTGTTCTCAAGCTCAATTCTCTTTTTCACCTGTTTATTGTAGGCATCTAGAATTGTTTCATATTTACTCTGTAGCTCAAACATGGCCTATTCTTTTTTCTTAGTAGTAGCCAAAAGAAATTGGGATGAATCCACATTCCAATGTGCTACTTGCACATGAGAGGTATCCACCACCCTCCTCATAATGATGTTTCCTATCAGCCCAAATTCATCTGGCTGTGATGAAATAGCCCTAGATCCCTTTCTCAGTGACCACATGACCAGAGCAGCTTGATCTTCACAATATCCCAATTGGGAAACAATAATATATTAGAAGCCTTTACCATTTGCCTCCCCTCTTTAGGGGTTATGTTCTGGAACTCTTGCATCATTTGTTCCTTTATTTGGTTTTGGATAGAGGCTTCATCCATTTCTGGATGCTCTGCTATCAATTTTTTGCATCTTTCCTCAAAATTTCTTATATTTTCCCTCCATGCAAATTGATGGAAAGCTCTAGACTTGACAAAGCTATCATTAGACAAAAATTGTTGACTAGCTTGTTCCAAAATAGGGTCCAGTTCCCTTCATTTGTAATCTGCAACTATTAATTCAAAACTTGGAATTGGAGGCTCTTGGGGGTCTCCTTCATTTATTTCTAATTGTGTGACCAAAACTTCCCCTTGTGATCCCATCTGTTCAATTTTCTCTTCAGTGAGCTACTCCTCTTTAATTCTCAAGGGGGTCTATGAGGGTGGGTATTCCTCAACATGAGAATCCTCTTCCCTTATTATCTTTCTCCTTTTTAGAGAGGGTTCAGAAGGCCTCTCTTCCAAAACAACACTAGTGGATGCCATTATTTGTTTTCCCTTGTCCATAGTGGCCCCTTTATTCTGCATAAGAGTCTACCCTAGCCTTTTCTAGATAGTTAATTGAGCTGCCCCTATATTAGGATAAAACCCAATCTTCTCATTACTTCCCTAGCCTTATATGGGTAAAATCTAATAAAGAATTATTTCTTTTCACTCATTGCCTCTATTATTTTAGAAAAAGTATTCATAAGTTTCCTCATCTTATCTACATTGTAACTGCATCCTCAAAAGGACTATAATCTAGATCAAAACAATGAATCAAATCCAAAATTTTAGAAAAGATTCTCCACTTTTCTTTTCTAGTCTCCTATTCTTGCAAGGAGTACTTATTCCTTATTATATCTTCTAGGAAGTAAAATTCATGTTCAATTTGTCCTAGCTTAATTCTACACCTTAGAGCCAAATTTAAAAATCCCTCAAAATCGCAAAAATGAGGGTGAGAAATAGCCATCTTGTAGGCATCCAAAATTTTATTCAAAGAGAGCCAACCCCCTTTTGTGATTACAAAATGATGGGCTACTGTGCACATGGGAAAAATTGACCTAGTTGATCTTTTCAATAAAAAGTTTCCTCTACCCCTCCCAACTGCCACAAAAACTCAGCTACACCTACCTTCAAGGGCACCTGGTAGGGTAATACATGAGGACTTCCCTTAAAACCATAAATTTTGAAAATAGTAGAAACAAAGTATGGGATAATATCCCCCCAATTATGTGAAACTTTTAAACCACTAAGGTTATCCATAGGCCTAATGAGACCCATTAGTGCCTTTGGGATTCTAGGATTGTCACTTAATAAAAGGCATCTTAGCTTGGAAGTGAAATACCTGTAAAATCTGACAAAACTAGGATTCTCTACATCCCAAGTCATATATGCACTCCATAATCGGACTGGCAGTGCTTCCCATTCTCCTCTCTATTTAATTTCATTTCTTTACCAAAATATGTAGATCCTTTGAACAAAAACATATGCATCAACAAAGAATAATGACCAAAAGTTTTTTCTACCTTGCTCTTGGAAATCCCAATTAATCCATTGTGAATTTCTTTAGCTAAATAAGAAGCAAAATCAAAAATTATATCCACACCAAAAGATGAAATCTAAACAACCATATACCTGAAATCCATAGGCATAAAATTCTTCTTCGTCTCTCCCAAAAACTTTGCATAGGGTCCTATATATCTCTATATCCCTAGAATTCAAATATGTCCTTTTGAAGGGTTCCCTGGAGGCTACTATTATTGCTAGTAGCATTCTAATTTTACCTATATGTTCCTTCAATGCACCTTGTCTGATGGTGTCTTTCCTAATTTTGTATTCTTTTTCTAACCCTTCCAAATCAATGTGCATAGGGTAATCAGTGAGAGGCCCTAAACCAAAAACTTCCCTAATCTCATCTAGGCTGACTGTAAGTAAGACCTAGCCATCAATTTTTATCACAACTCTAATTGCTTGGTCATAGTTCTTGGCCACAGCTTCAAGAAGATCATAGTCCATGAAAACACTAGGAACCACTAGCTTCCCTAATTCAAGATTCTAGATATTGGCATGTGGGGAAAAAATGTTCCTCTTTGAAAACCATTTTTTAAACAATTCTAGACCAGTTTGAGAGGTACTGGCATCCCAGATCCAATTACCCTCATCATATAATCCATCTGTTATTTTCAACCTAGGGTTTAATGTTGTAAGCTTTTTTACTTGCATAGTTTTAGTAGTGAAATTGGGAAGCAGCTCAAGTAAGTCATCGTGGACTTTCTTGTCTAATTAATTCTCTTGACTAAAAAATCCCTTCTTTGGAGGCACTTTGAATTTTAATTTGTAGAATTAAGACACTACAGAGATTATAGTGTAAATACTTACTTGATTCTTGTAACTCTACAATGTCTTTGCAAACACTAGAAATTTGCTTCACATTCTTGTCTAGCTCACAATCTTCGCAGTAATGGCTTTTTCTCGAGAAAAGTTTGAAATCTTTGTTCGTGTGGGATGAGATTGAGAAGATCTTCTATATTATACTATATTTTCTTTCACACACGAAGCTTTCAATCTTCATAAATGCATAGAGTGGAAAAAATAGTGTGGCATCATCTTTCCTTTAAAATTTGTGTTGTTAATCTTTAAAAAAGCCTACGATCTAGGGATAAAAACCAAGATGACTCCTCTTTCCTCTTAACATGCTAGTAGTCAAACCAATGAAATGCTTCCATTTGTACCTTTCCTTTGATGCTAGCATTCTATTTTGGGACCATTGATGATTGAGGACATGTTTCATCAAGTTGCTACCTCGCTATACATAAACTTTGTGCAACTTTCTATAGTGAGATAGCGAGAATCGTTGATCTAGCTTTGATCCTGTGGAAGACATTTGATACAACTCTTAAGATAAATATGGTGGGTCCCTCATTCACTACCTTGCTATACATAAACTTCATACAACTCTTTATAGAAAGATAGCGACAGCCATAGATTTGAAGTTGATTTGATGGCATGGAAACTGCATGAACTTCTTAGTATGTGGTAGGTCCCATATTTGCTATGTTGCATAGAGTAAAAAGTGCACATCTTTCTATAGTGAGATAGAGAGAATCATTGATCCCATCTTGATCTGACGATCTAAATACCTCATATGTTTTATGAATGGGGCATGGGCCTAGGATACTAATGACGTGAGAAATCCTACATAGCTGGCATAATAAAAACATATTCTAATCCTAGTCACCTTTCCATATTGCTTGAAGTCCCACCATGTGTTCATTTCACGGCAACTAACTATGTCGCTAACAACAAGATGCCTGAATTTTTTGATAGTGAAGTAGTGAGCTCTGGTGTCTTAATAAAACCTTAGCACTGGAAGAATAAAGGCAAGTCAAGTCACCATTGCCCCTATTAAATGCTTATGACAATAATAGTTATTACTCACCATGCCACTTGGAAAATTTTATGGTCACCAGGAAGTTTGGAGGCCATGATGTAATATATTTTCTAGCTATTCGCTATATCGCTAATGGTGAGATGCTTAGTTTTTCTGATAGCAAAGTAATGAATCATTAGAGAAATCATTGTTCTGGTGGTTTCTTCTACCCACTTTTCAATGGGTTCATTTTCCTACTCTAACAGTATTAACAAAGTGTACATGATTGAAACTTTGGCCGGAACACAATCTCTGACTACTGCACCTTCATTTTACGGTCTCATCTTTAAATTTTGTGGTATTCGCCACCTCGCTATACATAAAAAGTGCACATCTTTCTATAGCAAGATAGTGAGAATTGTAGATCTCATCAAAATCGGATGTTGAGGAACATAAGAGAAAAATGGGGGCACAAAAAATTTAAATGAATACTGAATATTCATAAAATATTAAAAGGATTTCACTCTCGAAAGTTTCAAAAGGAACTTGAGACATAGTGTTTTAACAAGTTTTTTCAAAGGCAAACAAAATCTAGAAGACTAAACCAGAAATCCTATTCACCAATGATGGATTCAATCTAATTTTTTGTACCTGGGCTAGGGAAATTTTACCATGTGAAAAATCAGACCAGCAGGTCTTAAAGATTAAAAATAATAAAACAAATAATAGATTCTATGGTATAACAATCCAATGGGAGGTTTAGGGGTAGTGGTGTTACTACATATTCACCCTCCATGTGGGAGTTGGTGATTTAATGTAAAGCATTATCAATCCCCAAGTGGGAGATTATTGGTTTATAGTAACAAATCAAGAAAGTACCACACACTCCCCCAAAAAATAGGGTTAGTTTGTCAAACATTTTAAAATTGGCTCATGAAGCATTTCCCTAGGTTAACACATAAAATATTATTTAAGATTACTTGTTATCTAACATTGGTAACTATGTAGTATAATGTATAAGGCATTTGACTTTAATTTTCCCTTTGTTGGATAAATAAGATTGGACTCTCTATTTGGTGGATGTAGCCCAACATTGGGTGAACCACGTTAAATCTTTGTGTCTTCTGCAATAGTTATATGTACTTCATTCCTTTGTATTATTGGTTATATTTTCATGTAACTATTATGTTTATTTATTCTAACCCTAACAAGGTCCAATAAGAGTAAATTAATGCATCAAGTAGGCATCTTCTCCTTAATAATCATATTCTTGCAAGAGCTGCTAATTGGAAAAAATAAATGTAATATGAAATCTATGATAAGACAATACATTATCTCATATTTAACTCAATAAAATAATCTATTTCTTCCTAGCATATTGGTACCAAAGTGGATTTGATTAATGATGAAAATTTATTTATCCTATCTATGGTAGAATATATAGAAAATATTTGGTTTATTTTTAGTAATACATTGAGTTCAAATTACATCTAGTATCTCTTCATGGGTGTGTAAGGTACTACTACATAGTTGAGTATCTTAATAAATAACTCATTACAAGAAGGATTAAAAAATAGTTTTTGTAAGGAAATCCAAGCATTAACTATAGAGAACTATAAACACTTTAGAAGGCTTTGAAGACTCCATTAGAATACTAGAATGATACAAGGTTTATGCACAAATTAGCATCAATCATTCCTAAACCAATGGTAAAAGTATTCTTTTACATCCAAGCTTCAAATATTTATTGTGTTGTGCTATCTTTATCCAACAAAGAAAATTCATGTTGATATAGTAATTAAATGTTATTGACATGTTTTTGAAATATAAAGTGACCAAAAGTAGGGGGTCGACTCTTACAAGCAAAAAGCTGGTAACTAGCACATTACCAGTAATGCCCAACAACAAACAAAAAACTAACTAAAGCTTCAAAAAACCAAAGTTCCTTCAACTAGTAATTAAACAACATAATAGTAGGAACAACTAAACTAAAAACTCTAGAAGATCTAATACTATGAAAGTTCATCAAGATAACTGTTGGCATAACAAACCAACCCCAAGTCTTAAATATAGCTAGATACTAGCAAAACTAGAAACAACAGCTAAACATAAAAGTCTTGGATTCAAGGATCCCATTAAACTAAAAGACTCAATTTTCCTTTTTCTCCTTCCCCTTTGTAGCCAAAAGAATCTAAGACCAATCACCAGTAAGGAATTTGAAGAGCAACTTATGGTCCTCCATATCCATTCCCATATCCTTTTTTTCCTGTGCCGAGAGCTAGAGGGTGGTGGCTGTGGTGTGGGTGACTTTGAGAGTAAATTTAGAGAAGGTAAAGAACCCTTCCTCCAAAACATTAATTCTCTTCCCCAATTTGGCATACTGCTCCATCTGCTCCTTGGTCTCCTCCTTGGTTTTCATCTCCACCTTCTTTGCTTCCTCTTAGTTTTCTAGACTTGGATTTCATCCTGCAAAACCTTTGGATTAGTAAAAACCTTAGAATTATCCTTGGCTAGGGATAAGATAGTTATGGGGGAGGTATCCATTTTTTTTCTTTCTTCACATAAGGTTATGGGATGGAGGGAGAAGCTTGTGAATGTATGTGTGATCTTTTTGGTAGTAGCATTACTAGTAGAAACCTGAGTCTGCACATTATCAATAGAATTATCTTCTGAATTCATACTTCTTTCCACCCCCTCCTTACCTTCTTCTTCTTCCTCCTCCCTTTCTTCTTTATTAATTTTAGAGCTTTCCTTCTCAACCTCTTCCACCCTGAATCTATTGGATTTCTATTTATGCATTGCTTGGGATTTGGCAAGTCTTACAGATCTCCTCCTTGCCTTACCTTCAGCCTCCTCCTCTGAATCCTCTTTATCCACCTCTATGGGTTTTTCAACTTTTATCTTTTTATTACCCTTTTGTTCCATAGTCATATCAGGTTTTTTCTTTTTCTTGTTTTCTCGACAAGGGGAGGCGTGGGGGGTGTGAATTTTAGTACCAATACTAGAGCTCGAGGGTGAATTCTGGTAGTGGTGCTAGTTGTCAACCACCACCACCCTCGGGGGCATAGGGAAACATGAAATTGGTAGAGGTAGAAAATTAGGCCTTGATGTATTATGGTATAGTTTTGCCCTTTACTTCTCTTTTCCCTAATATCTGTTACCATATCCTCAAGAAAATGCAGAAGATAAAGCGAGATAGAAATGAAATCCCTATTTCTAAAATGATTTAATGAAGGGAAATGGTAGTAGTAATAGACACCAAACCTACCCTCTAGCATTAGATATCTCATGAGAACCAAGAACACATCATCCCATGGGGCTGGCAGTTTGTCCCTTTTAAACCCTCCTTTATATCAGATTGGCTCCTCATCTTTTACAAAGAAATTATTCATATTGGCCTCATCTTTGGTTTTACTGACCTTTCTCCAATTTTTTCCCTTTCTTTGAAAGGCCAGTTGCCATGGAAATCACTTCCACCATCACTAGGAAGGTGATTCTATTAATGGTGACCTTGCGATCATTCCACCCATTAACAAATTGGAGGACACAATTCTCGTTGGACCCTGCCATCGACTACATGTAGGGTAGAAAAACCCTTTCTTTCAGCAAAAACTAGTTGGTCATCCTATCTTTGAAGTTCTCTATCTTCATGGGCTCCAACCTATTCAAGTCCCCACCCATTTTGATTTTGCCAATTTTTGCCTCCCCTTCTCTAGTAATGAGCATTTGAACTTCCTTTTCTATGATATCTCTGCAACTACTATTCACCTTAAGCCCTTTAACAATAAACCAAAGGATTTTCTAGACCCGTGCTTGAGAAGTTTCAAAATCCCATGCAATTTCATTATGGGATTCATGATTGTATAGCATCATAATTTTCACACCCCAAAAATCTTTGACAGTCTGATAAATGATATCTTTCATACTTTTAATTAGGGAGTAATTTGAAATCCGTGATGTGTTTCCATAATTATGAAATGACATCCCTCTTAATTTGCATTCACTCCTTTTTTTGTTTGTATGGCCACATCTTCTCATTTCCAATAGACCTTTGTTGAATTTAGTGAACTTCATCACAAAATTGCCAAAATTGGTCTCAACTCTAAATTTAGTAATCATAATTAAATAATATTCCTACCTCTTTCCTTGGTTATCAATGACTTAATATCATCATTGAGATCAACCATATTCCTCTAGCACATGATTACCATTGTTTTAAACCCGGCCATAGCAGTTGTCACGTCTACCACCTTATTTCCCTTCCTATAAATGTGCTACAGGTGGACACTTTCCATGCCTCCTAAATTTTTTTTAATATCCATAATGATATTTTAAAAATTCCATCTTGGTAGGGAGGCACCCTTAACCATATCAATGATTAATTTGGAATCCCCCTCTATTGTTATTTCCTTAATTTGCATTTCCCTAATTAGCTAAAGGCCCCAAAATAATGCCATTGCCTTAGCCAAATTATTGCTACCATTTCCCACTTTTCAAGATAAAGTAACAGAACATCACCATTCCTATCTTGCAGCACTCCTCCCACTACTCCTATACCTCCTCTAGAAACACCATCAAAATTCAGTTTATAATATGAAAGGGTAGGTGGTCTCCATTTTATTTGCCATCTCTTCATCATTTTTGAGTTATCAAAGAGGAAAAAATCCTCATGACAGCCCCAATTTTCAGCAATTATTCTTGTCTACTTGGTTCCTCATTTGGCATCTTACATTTAGCCACTCTTAAATTTTCCTTCAATAATTTCTCCATTATTCCAAAGACCACCTCCACCAATTTATTCTCCTCCCTAAATATTCTATTATTTCTTTCTTTCCATATGTGTCGACATACATATGGTGGAACAATCTTCCATAGTAATAAAATCAATCTAGAGTGAACAAAGGGATAGCTCCAATTCTCCACAAATTATCCCAGATTGTCTTTCATAACCCAGTTCAACCCATATCTTCCCCCAGACCCTATTCAAGATCTCTAAGGAAAATTGGCATTCTAGAAATAGGTGAGTAATGGTTTCTTCCTTTTCCTTGTAGAGACAACAACGGCTTGTAATATAAAAGTCTCTTCTTTTCAAATTGTCCAATGTTAAAAAATTTCCATGCGGAGTTGTCCACCGAAAGTAATTAATTTTAGGAGTTGGATTACTAATCCAAACCTTAGTCCACAATTGCAAGTAGGGATCCTTGCTAAAATAGTGTATGTAAGCTGGATTAACTATAAAGCTACCACTTGGAGTTAAATTCCAAGCCGTAGTATCCTCCTAGCATAGTACAGGGAGTCTCTATTCCCCAATCAACTCTTCCAATTCCTTGAGAATTTGAATGTCCTCTTGGGAGTAAGTTTCTTTATAAAGCTTCCCCCACTTCCTCCCCTAATCAATATAATCTTCAACTTTACTTCCCACATCTTCTTTGAGCAACTCCATTAACCTTCTAAATTTGTTGAAAACTAGTGATTTCCCTCCCATCCACCTATCTTCCCAAAATATGATATTAAAACCATTTCCCACAATCCACCTTGTCCCTTCTCTTAATAATCCTCTACTTCTGACTATATTCATCTAGATTTTAGACCCTCCTGGGAGGTCATTATCACATAGATTCCAATTGAAAAGGAAATTTGACAGATATTTACTTTTCATAATATTACCCTAATTTGTATTGTCTTCTCCCAATCTCTATCCAATATTCGTAAGGAGATCCTTGTTAAGGTCTCAAAGTCTTCTTACTCCCAACCCCACCTTATTTTTTGGTTTGCACACCTTTCCCACTTGACTAAACTCACTTTACTTTTCTCCTCTGTCCCTAACCAGAGGAAGTTCCTTTGTATCTTCTCAATCTTCTCCACTATGTTTTGGTAAATTTTGAATAGGGACATGAAATAAATGGGAATACCCTAGTGAGAAGCTGAAAGAAACTGTAGTTTTCCAGTATTTCTTAGTATCTTCCCTTTCCATCCTACAAGTTTCCTCTGAATTCTCTCCTCTATTGTGTTCCATAATTTATTAGTCACTTCTTTAGTGGTTTGTGGTAATCCAACATAAGTATCTGGGAGGCTGGTAGATTGGTATTCCAAAATATTTCTTATCCTTCTTTGTAATGAGGTATCAGTGTTAAAGAGATATATCTTACTCTTATGATAATTGACTTGTTGACTTGAGCTTTCTTCATAACTATGTAGTATAGTCTTCCGAGCTTGAGCATCTATAATTGAAGATTCTCCAAATAGGAATGTGTCATCAACAAATTGCTATAGGACTTCAGTATCAGCTATAGTAGTAGGCTTAACCCCTTTAACACAACTAGTAGGGGGAAAGTGGATCACCTTGCCTTAGTCCTTTTTTCGCTCCAAATTTGGCCCAAGGAGAACCATTTTGGAGAATAGAATATTGAACTGTGACTACCATCACTTTGATTAGGTTTATAACTTTGTTACTAAACCCCACTCTTTTGAGCACCTCATAAAGGAAATCCCACTTAACCTTATCATAAGCCTTGGAGATATCCAATTTGAATGCCATCCTCAATTTTTTGTTTTTCTCCATTGAGTGAATAACCTCATGTGTGGTTATAGCCACATCTAGAATATTCCTTCTTGGAACAAATCCTTTATGTGGACTACCAATTATTCTTTCCAAAAAAGGCTTTATTCTATTCACCAAGACTTTAACTAATATCTTATAAATAGTGTTACATAAATTGATAGGTCTAAAATCTGGCAAGCACATCTGTGTGTGGATTTTAGGCACAAATGCAATAAAGGTTTTATTGATCCTTTTTAGCATCTTTCTAGTTTTGAAAAAATCTCTAGTAGCCCAGAATAATTTAGATTTAACAACCTCCCAGAAATTTTGAAAGAACATAGGGGGGAACCCATTCGAAATTGGAGTCTTATAAGCTTTTGTAGAGAACACCGCACATTTCACCTCCTCTCCATGATATTTCCAAGAATGCGATTGTTCTCCTCCATTCCTAGTACCTATGGAATTGTATTAATCAAGCTTCTTGTAATCACCGGATTCACAGGTTTATTATCCTTAACATAGGCCTTACTAAAGTATTCCACCGCATGTTTTCCCATCTCCTCCTAATCCTTAAAGACCCTTCCCCCTTCCCCATAAAGCCTACTAATGGTGTTTCTTATTTTATGGTTAGAGGCTGATCTATGAAAAAATGTAGTGTTCTTATCCCCTTCTTTAAGCCAATGAACTCTTGATCTTTGTTTCCATAAAATTTCCTCCCTTAAGAGAATATCTTTCCACTTTTTTCTATACACCTCTTCTTGAGTTGCATTTTCCATGTTGATTCCTTTTGCAATCTCCCCTTGGATTTTTTTAAGCTTTTCCTCCACTTCACCTTTGGTTTTGAACAAGTTTCCAAATGAATCCTTAGCCCAACTCTTCACATTTCTCCTTATGTTGTTAAGTTTTTGGGTCAGTGTGTACATCACTGTACCATCTATCCTAATATTCCACCAATCTTGAACTCTCTCTTTGAATTCTGGGTGAGACTGCCACATTATTTCATATCTAAATGGTGTCAGCCCACTTTTCAAACCATCTTCCCACTAGAAGATTATAGGGGAATGGTCTAAAGCAGTTCTAGTAAGGTTCTCAAGATGAGAGTTCCCAAGTCTATTCTAGTTCCCTATCACCAATAACCTATCCAATCTAACTTGGATAAGGTCCTTTCCCTTTCTATTGTTAGTCCAAATATATGGGTTTCCTCTTAGTTCCACATCTATAAAATCCATTCTACTCATAAATTCATTAAGGTCTTGCAAGCTTTCTAGGCAGTCCCTATTTCCACCCAATTTCTCCAAATGATACAGGGGGGGTATTAAAATCTCCCATATACATCATTTTTTTATCCTTCATAGTTTTAGTAATCCTAGCCACTTTATCATACATTTCCTTCCTTCCTAGTTTTCTATTAGAAGCATAGATATTGATCAACCCCCAACAATGAGTGCTAGAATGGAAATCAATAAATAAATAAAAATTATCCTTCCAAACCTTAGTTCATTTCATGGAGTTCAGATTTCACATAGTAGCAATACCCCCCGAGGCACCATCAACATCCCTATGTAGATACTCAACACCTGACCAATTATGACTAACTATTTTATCAAAACTAGCAATAAAGATTTTAGTTTCTTGTAGTAAAACATAGTCAACTTTTTCCTGAAATATGTATTATTTCAGAGCATATTACTTCTGGGGGTTATTTAACCCCCTCAAATTCCAAGGGAGGAATTTCATTTCTTACCTCTAGTAACTATCTCCAATGTAAGTTGCTTACCACTGGCCACATCCCTCGCTACTTGCTTTGTCATGGTTGCTCTACTAGATGGTCTTCCAACTATCCCATAGGCTCCTACATGTTATTCATGAAAAATAAAAATTATTTAGTTGACTAAAATAAGTATAAATTCTTCATTCAAATTGACCACTTGATGATTTCCTAAAAATTAATCACCCAAAAATTGTCAAAAATTAAATTCTTTGTAAAATAGTGGCATCTCTCACATTCTTGAATGGAATTATTAAGTTCAAAAAAATATGGAAATTTGGAATTAGGGACTAAAGTACCCAAAAAATCATCTCTCTCTCTCTCTCTCTCTCTCTCTCACACACACACACACACACACACACACACACACACAAAATGATGTAAGTGATTAGGAGCAAGAGTGGAAAGATAAAAGAAAGACCTAAATATGCATAAATTATTTTATGAGAATCATAGTAAAGAATTATTTCACAATAGAAATGTTCTAAATAAAAG
Source organism: Cupressus sempervirens (assembly GCA_028749045.1). Classification (NCBI taxonomy): domain Eukaryota; kingdom Viridiplantae; phylum Streptophyta; class Pinopsida; order Cupressales; family Cupressaceae; genus Cupressus; species Cupressus sempervirens. The sequence goes on from CM053786.1 coordinate 377,797,084, forward strand.
TGGAACAATGAAAGAAAATTCTATCAATTTTCTCATAGTTTTTTAAATACCCTTTACCTTCCTAGAAAAGGGATCTGATGGCCACAGTTCTAGAAAACTATTTGTTTAGATATAGCATATGTATTCTATAAAAACTTATATTTAATTCATCAAATAGGGGGGATTGGAAAGACTTGTTTTATCCTAGCAAAATATGACATTTATCATTTTACTTCTAGTAATGTATTTTGATAATTTCTTAGAGTAAATTTTAATTTAGTAAATATTCCATTTATAGGAAAGTGTACATTATATCAACCTTTATAATTTTTCCAAGTGTGCTTTGGAAGAAACTATAAGTTAAGTTTTCCCCTTTCTATTTTTTTATACTAACATATACATTGGTTTGGATAGATAATTTAAATGACGATGATTACAAATTATCCCATTAATTAAATGATTATTAAATTTTATTGTCATAAATATAACAATAATTTTGGGTATTCTTTATCACCAAAATATCAAGCTAATTTAGTTTTGGTTGTATCTTAATTTTTAATTTGAACATGCTCTATGGAATTGATTCATGTTTGGTAAACAACATTTGACACTGTCAAATTTTATTTCTTGATTGAAATATCCATGCAAATATAGTGTACCCTTTTCTCCATTTTTAGTTCTCTCACGTATGATGGCTTGTAATACATCATAGAAATTTCCCACTCTTAATTTCATCCAAGGTGTTAGAATTCTAAATGAACTCATATTATCAACTCTTATTTAGTCAATAAAAAAAGTTTTAAAAAATTCTATATTTTTTCTTCATTACTTATTTTTATTTGAACATGCTTATGTATTCCATGCATTAATAATTTATGTCACATGCATGAATTTCTTTAAAATAGAAATTTAGTTGAATGTAGTAGATTTTTAAGGTGTTTAGAATTAGTTTAGGCAAGAAATATCACTAGGTTCCATTAAAGATAAATGTAATGACTTAAGAAGTGATTTTTGACAAGTAATAAGCTATTAAAGAATGAATTTTATCATATATGGAAACACTCCCAGATGGTAAGGTCGATCAAACTTATATTCAATTTTTTATTTTGGATTGATGAGAAAACTTCCTAAGTATAGTTTAGGAAAATTATTAGGAGATGAATTTAGATTGATGTACTTTCTAGGATTGATTGTGTTTTATATTTTTGCATCAAGGTTTCAAATCACACTCTATGATCCATCATCATATTCTCTTGCACTTTACATCCCAATGATGGATCATAGAGTGTGATTTGAAATTTTGATACAAAAACACCAAACACAATCAATCCTAGAAACAACACCAATCTAAATTATGGGATATGAAAATCTTTTCAGTAGGTGAATTTTTTTATTAGTAAGCTTCACAAGTCAAGTATAATTGCCCATAATCTTGGATATTGATAGAGTGGAGTTATATATTATATCAATATGATTAGGAAAGTTAATAGGACATAATAAGATTTGGTTTGTAAATATGAAATAAGGTTTATATAATTGTATTGGATAAGAGATAGAAATCAAATATTTTGGCCACATGGAAATTTAGGGATTGTTAGCCCAAAGTGATATTATAATTGATAGTGAGAGATTGATGCAGAAGGATCCTAGGTGTAAGAGAAATCTTGCATCACCCAAAAATATTTTCTTTTAGTTATTTTAATAAGGGTTGTCTTAATGCAGAGTTGTTGTTTGTGGAGGCTTGCTACTTAGTAAGTCAATCATACTAGCTTGGAATATTCTTATATTAGTGGTGAAGGTTCATTTTAGATGTATCAAATTGTCAATGGAGTTTCTTGGCTAGATTATATGTATTTGTGAAGTTATTACAGATTTTTTGGTGTCTAATTTTGGTATAAAAACTTTAGGCTCAGTTTCAAAGGCCTTAGAGGCCCTGGATGAGGCTTGAAAACTCATTGGATTGGCACTTGTAGATTGTGATCTTGTAGATCAGAAGTTGAGGTTTTTGAAAAGTGGTTATAATAGCCAAACATAGCAATAATTTGAGAGTTATGGCCCTCCGAAAATGGGTTACCCAAAATTTCTAAAATAAATGTCAAAGGTGTATTTGCCCAACTCTATATGTATTGTTAGGGTCTATTGGCTCTAGGTTTTAAGTTTTGGTGTCTAGAACCTTCCTAGGTAGCATAAAATTTCCTATTAAAGAAAGGCTTAAACATTGTCTAAGACAACTCTAGGTGAAAGTTCACAGCTTTCTCTTGCAGATTACAATAATGAAGGCACCCATGTGGGTTAGCATATTGTAACTCTGAATTTTGTAATTTCATATTTGTGCTAATAATAAGAAGCCCATATTGTCTTCTCACAAATTGTTGTTATTTTAAAAAAAATGTTATTAAGGAGAAAAACCTTCATCAAGTCATTTTAGAGATGGAGTTCCTAAGTATGTGGATAGATCACCAATTATGGGGTAGTTTGCACTAGGATCATGCTCTAGGCCGTGGGTGTAGACGAAATGTTGACTCTAAGGTATTTTATACTAGGGTTCTACACAAGCACACAAATACGTCCACAAAGATAACATGGTGGAAGAGTCAAAGGTGTTACACCTAGGGATTTAAGAGCCCTCCAAAGGCAAAGTAGGAATTGCAAGAAAAAATGTGTAGAGGAATGAATGTTGTTGTAGGAGATGATGAAAGTGAGGATGAAAGAGAAGAAGAAAGAAATGCAAACCAAGCCACAATAGAGGAAGTTCTTAACCTAGAGGAGGTGAGACTTTTTAAGGTCATTTCTAGTATTGGAAAAAGACCTAAGTTTGATGTTCCCACATTTTTATGAAATTTGAACCTAGAGGAATTGATCAACTAGATCAATGAATTAGAAGAGTACTTTTAAATTGAAGATATTTAATATCTAGATAGGGTCAAGTTTGTGAAGACCAAATAGAAGGGTCATGCAAATATCTTATGGTAGGAGATCCAGTTGGAGCAAAATAAAAGGAAAAAATCACTAGATGGGATTAGATAGTAGCTAAAATGAAGCAATAGTTCATTCCAATGGATTATGAGCTTGATGTGTTGAAGAAAATGCAAGTGGAAAAATCTTTTCAAGAGCATACCAAGAGTTCTACTGAGTTCTCATTTGAACTAGCCATGCAAAAGCTGATAAGGAGAAAGTGGCATATTATCTTAATGGGTTAAGGCCAAGCATTCAAGAGGAGATGATTCTTGTTCAAGTGACTAGTATTGATGAGGCATACCAGTTTTCCCTAAGAGTTGAGGAAAAGATAAGAAAAAAGTTTGATAACAGAAATAGTAGTATAGGTTGTGGTGGAGGATCTGGTGGATAGTCTTATGGAAGCCAAAATAATGATCAGAAGAATAAGGATGAGGCTAGAAGTAGTAGTTAGTACTAGAGGGGAAATAAATCCAATTTTTTCCATGACTAGAATAATAAAGATCAAAGAGGAAGAGGAAGAGGGAAAGGATCTGGAAGAGGAAGTTTTCACAAAAAGTTCTTTCATTGAAGGACATATCTTTAGGCTAGAGTTGCACATGTTGATGACAATTCTAGATCATCACCTTCTAAAGATGTTGAAAGAGGAGAATTCCTAATCAACATAAGAGTTCTACTAAGTGGTGAGAATGAACCTGATCAAGGAAGGAACTTGTTTCACACAAGGGGCTAATGTGAGATAAGTGTTGTGAAGTGATCATTGATGATGGAAGTAATAAAAATATGGTTTCAGATACCATGGTCACAAAATTGAAGTTGAAGAAGAATTATCACCCACACCCATATCTTATTTCTTGGGTGTAAGATGAGCACAAGGTCATGATCAGTGAGAAATGCATAGTGAAGTTTAAGATCAAAAGCTACTAGGATGAGGTCCTTTTTTATATCATACTTATAGACATGTGTCATATGTTATTAGGTAGGTTTTCACAGTTTGACATACATGTTTTACATGATCGGTGAGTAAATACCTATAGTTTGACAAAGGATGGAGTGAAGCATAAGTTGAATCCATTGAAGGAGAAAGAAGAAAAGGTATGCAGTACTATCAAAATATGAATTTGTTGATGGTTTTGGTGTAAATAAGTATTTACTATTTACACTTTACTTAAGTTTTCTTAGGTTAATGCATTATTTTATTATTTATTTAGGTGAGACACTTAGGAGTTTGTGTACTTTCGTGAGTTGTCATGTTGACAACACAAAAGTACGCAATTCTAATTCAGCACATGTGTCTACAACATTGGAGTTTGCATCATTCATTGAGTTGTCATGTAGACAACATAGTTATTAGCACTCTTATTTTATGATACACCATTGTAGGCTTATCCTCTCATCATCACACTTACTCTTGTGCTTAATGGAGGATAACCCATATCTAGTGGACATGTGCCTAGTTGTATGACTTATCATGATAGTAACATCTATGCATTCTAGATGCTCTCCAAAGGCCTTTCTATATAGGCACTCCTAGTGTATTTTCATATCGAATGTTGAATGAATATATCATCATTTTGATCATACTCTCTTTGGTCTACTATTGTGCTTGTGTTTGAGTTCCTTGGTCTTGGGTGAATTCTTCCCTAAGGAAATTTTTTACATGGCGTCAGAGCTCAAGGACATTCTCTTCACATAGCCATTTGAGACCATTTGTGCTTTAGCACCTTTACCAAAATTCAGAGAATCTACAAAAATTGGAAGTGTCTAGAGCCAAATCAGACCTCGCCACTACATCTGGAATGTCAATTCAGTGAAAATTGACCATAAAATTGCCTATGTTGTCCCAAAGTCAATCATGAGGCATTTATTTTTCAAAATTGGCACCCGAAGGCTTGATTTGCAAGTTTGGGTATGGTCATTTAATTGATCTATTTATTTATTGTTTAGATCTAAATCAATTTAATCTCTACATTTTTTTTGAATTGGATATTTTTCAATTTATTTTTTTTTCCCAGTTAGGCTAGCAGATAATTTTTTTTGCAGAACTGGGCAGTGACACCCTGACCCTGCAATTTGGTTGAAATATTCTTTATTTAAGAATCGACAGGCTTCTCTATTTATTCCAACAATACCAATGATTGTACAATTCAAATTCGACATCATGCTCTTCCACCAAATTCTAGCTACAAATTTGACCACATAAGTCACTGGACTGACCCAAACTCTCATTGGTGGCATGCTCTAATTCCTGGCAGGGCAACCTTTGCTTTTGATATGGCAGGGATTTCTTTTTAAACAACACTATGGTTGTGTTGGTGTTTGAAAACATTACCAGTTTTCAATTATCTTGACGAGAACAAAAAACATCTAGGGGTAGCTAACTCCCATTTTCAACATGCCCATTCAGACACTAGGCAAACTACAAGGCTAGATCCTTCTTCTTCAAGCTCTGCAAAACCTAGGCGGGTGGACCTGAGATTCAAATGATACCATACTAGTGCAAAACATATCCCTGAATCTATTAAGAAAATTTAACCCTTATTTCTCCTAAAGACTTATGAAATAACATGGACCTATAGTAGCTAGGTGTAGATATATGGATCTCAAAAGCTAAGTGAGGGTTCAACTTTTATAGCTCTTTCAACATAAAAGGGAAATACAATTGAATAATAATGTTGATTTTCAGCAAACCATGACATGAATCAACATAAGCCTATGATCTTTCAAGATGATCTGTGCCTTATCTATTGGGTAGTCACACAAATCCCTAACACACATCCCATAAAGTCATTGATATATGCCATATATCAAGACTTTCCTGATCTATCTATCCACTTTATGAATTAGATATCTGCATCCTTCTGAATCTCATACTCAACCTATCCCTTCTTGAGATCTGCAATCCTATGATGATGAATTAAGCATTTACATAACCCTTTGAGTTATTAGCAAAATAAATCAACATATACAACCAATAGATTGCAACTGGGTTTCATATTCTTTGTTTACAAAACACAAGAGATTACAAACAACATGAATGGGAGACAAGATACTAGAAAGAAGATTAACTCACTGTTGAATTCTATTTATTTCTTGAAACAAATACAGGAGATGCATGAAATTGAAATGCAAAACTACCTAATAGGTAAGAACTATTTGCATAAAAGACTTAATGTTGCTCAATACAAGAGAAGTAATGCTGAAAGAATGGTTTCATAGTATTGGGAATGGATCAAGACTGGACCAAAAACCTTGGTATCACAGTAGTATACCAATTTTCTCCAAAAGACTGGAACCTATTGGTCTCTCCGTTACAAAAAACTAGAACCCCTACAATGGAAGAAAGAAAGAATAATATATAAGAAGATGAATTCCCGGATTTGATATGCAACTGCCATCTATCCACTTGAAATCCCATCTTGTTCAGTTGAGTAACCTCTTTCTTCTTTCATCCCATCTTATATGATTTTTGTTTCATCATTACACTGTAACTGATTGGGATATATCTCTATTCAAATGATGAAAGCCTTTTGATTCACTAAAATATTTGATTTGCCTCATGAAAATACTAGTAAAATTTGAGATTTTACTAAGTGAATACTATCAGAATTTGACCTTAACTATATTTTTACTGCCCTCTAACCATATTCAGGTCATCACCATGTTTAGAAATCAGATCTAAACTTCCTAGTTTGAAAATAATTGCCATTCAGGTACCTAATAGAAAACCTCATGTAACTTGAACAGAAGGATTTCTATGCAGAAACTAACCTCAGAATCAAAAAATTCAGACTTTCACGATTCCAACGGTATATGATAAGGCATATCTAGCCTTCCAGGAACTCATGTAATCTCAATTTGAAAAATTCATTCCTGGCATGGCACTCCCTTGGTTTGCACTTCTTTTGATTTTAAATTTCAAAAAATTTAAAATTTGTTAAAGTCAAAACTTTATAATATCCCCCTTTTGATTTAAAATTTTATAATATAACGTGAGTGCAGTTTTAGCTGAAAACAATTTTAAGATGAAAAATTAAAATTACTTTAATTTTTTCACCCTTTCAATTTCGAAGTCCAACTTTGTTGACCCATGCCACATGTCAATTTATGATTGATTGACTGCTACCAATAGTTGTCACGTGTCATTCTCACCTCAGCCTTGGCCCTGATTGGATCGCCACCTTGGAATGCGCCCCGAGCCCACTGCCACATGGCGCCCGAGTGCATTCTCGCATTTCTTATCTTCCCCGCAACTTTATTTTGTTGGTATGCATGAGCCATAGGATGCCCCACGTGGTAGTATCCTGTGCATCGTCTAAACTTGCTCTTGCCCTTTTGCCCACTCAATCATGCGTGGGACCCGCTGCCACATGGCGACATCCCACATTCCTGCTTTACTTATCTAGTGCACACCTTCTTTTTGTGGGCATGTGCACATCGCACAATCTCGCCACATGTCAGCGTCTAGTGTAATTTTTGTCATTGGTGCCACATCAGCATACTTGGATTTTTGCGTAAAATTTTGTTTGGACGACCTCTAGCTGTCTTTCACCTTGTCCAGGTCGGGTCCCACAAGTCACGGGCTTCACTTTCTTTAAGGATAGCGCTATCTTTTGAGACATCTTATTAACTTAGCACTATTGTATTTAAACAATAAAATATTTCCTCACCCACCCGATGTGGGATGAAACATTTTGACTAGTTTTCAAAGGGCAGCATGCGTCTCTCTTCTAAAACGAATCTCTTTCAAACATGGTCATGAGACTTGTCCATTGTTGCCTTCACCACTACCTTGTGCTGTGTATCCTCTTGAAATGCGGGGAGCTTTTTGCTTTGAAATGTCTGGCTTCTTCTAGTCGCCTTTGTTTACTGTTTGCCTACTCTTTCCATGCTATCTTCATACCCTGCGGCTTCCTTGACCAGCGCAGACTCCTGCTTGTGCCTTTTGAAATCGAGACTCCCCTATTCAATGTGGGTGGCGCTCTTTTCATGGCACATCCTCCGTTCTTCATTTACTTTAGATGAACCCATCTTTACAACTTTACTGTTCTGTCACTACCTTGATGTTTTTCTTTTTTGTCTTCATGCTTAGGCTATGCCTTCTTGCCTACGGCTTGAAATAGCATGAGGCTCTTTATTTTCATTGTATTTTCACTGCTTTGTGTCCACCAAAATGAAATTTAAGTCAACATATCCCTTTGTATCCATGATGCCTTCATATCCCTATGTTTTGCTGCAAATTTGTTTGGCCTTCTTTTAATGTCTACTGCTTCTTATTTTTGATGTGAGCTCTATGAGGTGTCCCCTTCTTAGAAACGTGGGGCTCTTTGTTCCAGATGCATGAGTTGAATGTTCAAAAACCACTTGATGTTGCTCTTTATTCCTAGCTCATGGCATGAATTCTCTACCAGTGTGGAATGCTTTTCAAACTCTGCCTAGAGTTCCTTCTTTTTGTAGGGGCTTGGTGCCTACAAGATGCAGATTGTTCTTCAACATACGGGTTCTCTCTATTACAAACTGTGGGTTCTCTTTTGGATTAATCATTCTTCTAAACAATGCATGGGCTTGTTCTTGCATAGGATGACAACTTTCTTCAAGGCAAAAGCTTTCTCTTTTACTAGTGTGGGTCTTCTTCTTGACATCACGTGGGTTGCTGTATTAAAATTCTTCTATGTTGCCAGCTGTCTTTTTATAAGTGTGGAAGTCCTTTTCCTTGCTTTAGCATGGAGGTTATGGATACATGGGTGGCATGAATGCTATGGCAATTCTTGCTAGATCTATTTCTTTCTCCTTTGAAAGTATGGAAGGCCCCCTTCTCTTCATTAGTTTGCCCTGCCATTAATGATAATGATATATGCATATACTCTTTCAACACCAAGCAAGCCTGTCCATGGTGACGCTTTTCTTACACATAAAAAAATTAAGCTGAGGGAATCCATTTCAAGCTAGCCGTAGGATTCATCCATATTTGTCTGTGGTTTTTATTTCTTGTGAATGCCATGTTTTTGCAAATGCTAGTTGGCTTCACCTAATGGCACTTTTTCTCTCTATGGTGGTCTTCCATCTTCGCAATGCCATGGAGTTGGGGCTGCAAACATGGATGAATGCCTTCTATAGTTGTTAGATGTAGATTCCTTCCTTCATTGACTAGAGCTCGCATAAATTTTAAGTTTCGAACAATTAAAATTGCAATCCATTACTTTTCATTGAGATCTTTTGGTGTAACTTTAAAGCATTTCTCAAATCCTTCAAAGGAGATTTTCTTTCTAATCGTTTAATATTTTGATTTATTTAAATAATTCTTCAATCCTTCCCCTCTACTTCGGACATTCTCATGCCTAATTCCACACATTCATTAGATCCCAATTAATGGTAACTGTAGAACCAGAATCAGTATGCAAAGAACATTAACAAATAAAGTAAACATTCACAAACCAAAAATTAAATTCACATATATGCTTAGACTAAGAAAGAAAATAAGAAGTGCAAACCTCACGAGAGAAAACACTCCATGCTTTCTTGATTCTGTAGATGTGTCCTTTTGCTGTGGATGTATGCTCAAGATGCTCAAAAGTTGCTTCAATGGAGATGGGTAATGGAAAATTGGTAGCTTTGTGAGCTCTCAATTTGGCATTATAAGGGTATGGTTGATGGCTTTGGTTCTCAAAATAGCATGGTAACTTTAGCTCAAAGATTGTTGATGAAATGGCTTGGGATGGGATTCAATTTATAGGCTAAGGGGTAGAGGAATGGAGGGCTTAGATGCAAGGATGGATGAAGGCTTAAGGAGGGCTAAGATGCACTCAAAGGGGAGCACATGGATTGTGCTTGTTTAGCACCAATGGGAAGGTGACACTTGTCACAAGGAGGAAGAGTGTGAGAGGGTAGGGTTAAGGGTTGGTTAAGGGCATGATGAGTGGGGTTGAGTATGTAAGAGGGATGTAAGAGGAATGAGTGTGGAAGAGGGAAGAGTGTGGAAGATGGGTGTAAGAGTCATGTGTGGGCTTGTAAGAGTCTTTATGTTTTGTAAGAGCACTCATGACTTAGTGGTTGGGTTTTTTTTGAGGGGAGACTTTGGTTTGGATTAGGAAAGTCTTAAACTTGTTTAAGGAATGTGACAACATTAGGGGGTGGATTAGGCTTGGGTTTAGGATTAGATTAGGGATGTTAGAGATGTGCAAGTGGATGGCATTAATGAGGGTGGGTGAGTTAGTGGCTAAGCTTGGTTAGTATGGGTGGATGGGGTGGATTAGGCTAAATGGAGGATTAGAGATAGGTTAGGTTTTTTTTGAATTTGAGGATTTCATTTATCAAATAGATTTATTTAATAAATGGGGATTTTTGGAATTAGATAGGAGAAAAGGATTTAATTGATAAATAATAGATTATTTGATTTATCAATTAGGACTATATATGATTAATTAAATTAATCAACTAGGGGATGACAAAGGATTAATTAAATAAGAATTTAATTAATGATGCCTTTAGAGATGGCTAAATTAGATTACCAAAGTAGTGTAATCAAATTTAGGTGTCTACATTTTGCCCCTCTTTGACATAGTGTCGAGACAACACTATTTCAAAGAAGTTTGAATGAAGACAACATGAGGAAGATGTTTTAGCAACAATGTTGCCCCAGTCTCGGATAAGAAGAGGAGAGACTAGACTTAGATGATGCCCCCTCAAGAAGGCGGCGGGGAGAGAAATGAGGCTTGACGACTTCTTGAAAAGTACAAGAAATTGAGATGAGCTGAGACGCTGGTTGGCGAAGAGAAGGGGCTGAATTAGCTCAAACTCTCACTACGGGAGAATGATAAAGGGAAATCAGAGGTACAATAGCAAAGCAAGCTTAAGAATTTCCAAGATTGGGGGGGGGGAGATGGAGGAGCGGAGCGCTATAAAAGGAATCCATTGAAGCTTTTTGAGCGGGGGGATACTTCAAAGAGAAGTACCACCATGTAGTTGAGCACTAGATTTGCTATAGGACTGTTGGTTAATTGCCAAGGTTACCAAGAACATCAAGGCCTTTTCACCAACCGTCCAGAGGACTGATGAACTGACTCAAAACAAACACACAAGGATTGCCCCAGTATCACACATGAATCCCAGAGGAGGCAGCGTGGAAATGACACTAGGTAACCCACAAGTAGAAAAAGAAAACAAGCAAAAGACCTGATCAAGACCTTACGCTCTAATTGCCCCATTCGCAGCATACCATGATATGGAAGATCATGGCAACCTTGAGGAGGGAACAAGGAGATTGCTTGGAAAAGATATTTCAAGACCCAAAAGGGAAGATCCCAAATCAAAAGAAAGTGAAAATCCAAAAGAGAACTATTTTCCAACGAGATGGGTAAGACGAGGTACTAACGGACCAAGATCAGACATGAGGAAAGCTATATCCTGCAAAAATCTATCAAAGAGCACCTAAGCTGATGGATCTGGATGAGTGATGTGTCTGGCAAGCTGAACTAAGAAGGATAACACTTTGGTGATAGGAGATCTAGCTAAAGGATGCATTGGAATATCTAACCAAGGTGTGCAATGTGTGCAAGATGTTGACCAAGGATGAACTAACATGAAAGCCGGATAGATACAATAATACTAAGCTAAAGAGGATGTATAAGCTGACAGACCAAGATATGTTACAAATGTACAAGTTTGTTCATGTTTTGGTTTTTTGTGAGATGGAAATTTTTGTGAAGGATGGGATGTCTATAATAGTTGATAGGTGGACAGGTAGATGGTTTGTGAAAAGCTTAAGGAAAATGGGATTCTGTGTGTGCATGTGATAGGATATGGGCTAGGGTACAAGATTATTTACAAGCTGGAATATGGTACAAGCTTTGGACAAGATTTGGATATATACAAGGTATGGTACAAGATTTACAAGGTATAATACAAGCTTTGGTACAAGATTTACAAGCTGTACAGGAGGTATTGACAAGCTCCATCAGATTTTGGATATTTGATTGGAACACCAAGGGAACAAGTAGGTGTTTTATGGGATGGTGGGTGGATGGATGAGGGATAGGATAGCGATAGATAATGGATTAGTCTTTAGCACACAAGGCGCCTAAATTACCAAGTTTTTACCAAGGTACCTATCCAAGGTGCTTGAATTGCCAAGTTTTCACCATTGGACGCTTATTTCTCTTTACTATTTTTTTTTGTATTTTTTCAAAAGCTGGGTATACCAAGGATCTTCAAGCATAGAAATTCTTGAGGTGAATGATGTTAGTGGGATCATTCAAGAGTTCTCCTTCTGGTGTAGATAATTGATAGGCTCCGGAGCCAAAGGAGGCAGTAACCACATAGGGACCAAGCCATGTAGGTTCAAACTTGCCTTTCTTTTCTCGATCTGCTTGGACTTTCATATTTTCTTTGAGGACCATGTCACCTGGCTGAAAGTGTCATGGGAGCACCTTCTTGTTGAAATTCCTTTTGAGATGAGTTTGATAGACTGTGAGATGGTCATAGGCTTGTTGTGTCTTCTCGTCTAAGAGATCTAGCTGGGTGAGTCGAGCTACTCTATATTCTTCATCTGAGATTTTCCCTCGCAAAGATATGCATAGTGAGGGAAGTTCAACTTCTATAGGTAATACCACTTCAGCACCATAGACTAGGGAGTATGGAGTTGTGCCTGTGGATGTACGGAAGGAAGTTCGATAGGCCCATAGAGCCGGATTTATTTGAAGGTGCCAATCACGGCTGGAATCATTGACAACTTTCTTTAGGATTTTGAGGAGGGTTTTATTAGTTGCCTCTGCCTGGCCGTTACCTTGTGGGAAATATGGGCTAGAAAAGCGGTGATGGATGTGGAGGGAAGTGCATAATTCTTCCATGTTGAGATTTTCAAAATTACCTCCATGGTCAGTGAAGATGGTGGATGGGATGCCAAAGCGGCAAACAATGTGGTACAAGATGAACTTGGAGACTTGAACTCCTATAGCTGAGACTAGGGGGACTACTTCCACCCACTTAGTGAAATAGTCTGTAGCTGTTATTATCCATTTATGTCCATCAGATGAGAGAGGGGTGATAGTTCCAACTAGATCAAGGCCCCAACAAGCGAAAGGCCAAGGTGGTGCAATAGGCTGTAGATCCTGTGCTGGAGCGTGCACAAGATTTGCATGCTGCTGACATGGGAGACACTTTCTGACAAAGTCACAAGAGTCTTCTTCAATGGTAGGCCAATAGTAGCTTGCTCTAAGGATTTGTCATGCTAGGACAATACCACTCGTGTGGGCACCGCAAAGTCCAGAATGTACTTCTTTTAATGCCATCACGGCCTCATTTTCATCTAAACATCGAGAGAGAGTATCGTGATAACCCCGACGATATAGGGTATTGGCTATGATAACATAGAGGGATGATTTTTGGATGAGGTTCTGGCATTGGGTACGTGTGAGGTGAGGGGATATGATACCATCATTAAGGTAAGCGTGAATTTCATGGTACCAAGGGGATTGGGGACCAACCAAGATACAAACACGGTTTGAATCCTCATTCGCATAGGCAGGTGTGAGGAGCTGCTCAACTAAAAACTCATACTGTGTAGCTTCTTGGGGAATTTCCAAGAGCGAGCCAATAGTGGCCATGGCATTTGCTACCTTGTTCTGCATTCGAGGCACTTGTGTAAACTGAAGCTTTGTAAAATGCTGGGTCAGCTGATCAACTAGCTCTTTGTAGGGTAATAGCTTTTCATCTTTGGTTTGATATTCATTTAAGACTTGTTTGATGATGAGTTGGGAATCACCAAAGACTTGTAACTCGGTGATATTCCATTTTGCAGCTATCTTTAATCCTGCTACAAGAGCTTCATATTCTGCTATATTGTTGGTGCTAGGGAATTGTAGCTTGAAGGCTTTTGGAATGTAATCTCCTTGAGGTGTAACTAATAATATTCCTGCCCCTGATCCATGAGAGGTGTATGAGCCATCAAAATAAAGCTTCCATGGGCGCTGTTCTTCAATTAGGCAAATATGCTCATCTGGAAATTCTATGAGAAAAGGATATGCATCTACTAGAGGTGCATCAGCTAGGTGATCTGCTATAGCTTGCCCTTTGATTGCCTTTCTGTCCACATACTGGATGTCAAACTCACTTAGTAGCATAACCCATTTGGCCAAACAGCCTGTAAGTGTTGTTCTGGAGAGCATATACTTGAGAGGGTCAATCTTGGAGACTAGTTGGATGGTATGACTTAGCATGTAGTGGCGAAGCTTTTGAGTTGAGAAAACAACTGCCAAACAAGCTTTTTCCATAGGAGTGTAATTGATTTCATAACCAACTAGGGTTCTACTGATATAGTAGATGGCTCTCTCTCTGCTATAATCATCATGTTGTGCTAGAAGTGCCCCTAGAGCAGTAGGTGTTGCTGATATATACAAGATCAAGGGACGACTAGGAACTGGTGGAACCAAGATAGGGGGATTGGTGAGATACTACTTGAGCTAATCGAAGCTGCGCTGACATAAAAGATCCCACTTGAAGTTCTCATTCTTCTTTAGCAAGTGTGAAAACAGTGTACACTTATCTGCAAGTTGGGAGATGAAGCGCCAGACAGATTGAAGTTTTCCCTGAAGAGAGCGAAGCTGTCGCAGTGTCTGGGGAGGAGGCATGTTTAAGATAGCCTTGACCTTTTTGGGGTCGATCTCTATACCTCGTTTAGAAACTATGAAGCCTAGAAGCTTGCCAGATGTGACCCCAAAGACACACTTCTTGGGATTTAGCATGAGATGATATTGGGCCAACCTATCAAAGACTTTCTCCAGGTCAGCAAGATGATCCATGAAGGTGTGAGATTTGACTAGGATATCATCCACATAATCCTCCAAAATGCTATGGATAAGATCATGGAAAATGGCTGTCATAGCTCTTTGATAGGTAGCCCCAGCATTCTTTAGGCCAAAAGGCATCATGGTGTAGCAAAAGGTTCCCCAAGGGGTAGTGAATGTTGTCTTATGCTGGTCCTCTTCTGCAATCTTGATCTGATTATACCCAGAAAATCCATCCATAAGGGACAGGATTTCATGTCCAGCTGTAAGATCTACAATCATATCTATGTTGGGCAAGGGAAAATCATCCTTTGGACAAGCTTTGTTAAGATCTCTAAAATCAGTACAGATTCTGATGTCACCGGAAGGCTTAGTGACATGGACCATGTTGGAGATTCATTCTGAGTAGTCGATAGGTCGGATAACCTTAGCAGCTAACATTCTTTCTAGTTCAGCTTTGACTAGTAATGCCACCTTGGGGTGCATTTTCCTAAGCTTTTGTCTGACGGGCTTGATCTTTGGATCGACTGCAAGATGATGAACTACAAGCTTTGGATCGAGTCCTGGCATGTCCTGATATGACCATGCAAATTGGCCAATGTTCTCTCATAAAACCTCAAAGAGGAGGTCAGCTTGGTCTTGTGGTAGGGATGCAGCAATGTGAACAATTCTAGGGATCTCTGAAGAACCAATGTTGACTTCTCTAGTATCCTCTATTAGAATAGAAGACACCTCTGGTCGATTATCTTGAGGAGGCAATACTAAATCCTCATGTTCTTCTTGTGGCTCTAGATTTTCTTGCTGAGGGGTTCTCTTCACTGCCTTAGCTAGTCCCAGATTTACCTTAGTTCCAGTTTTGGGTGTATCAAAACTAGGTTGGGGATTTTCTCCAAAATACCCCTTGGGATCTAGCTTGTAGATGTAGGCAGAATCTGGCTTTGTCTTCTTATGAGGAGTTTCAGCTCCCATGAATCTTAGAAGCACTTCCTCTGATGCAAACTCATCAATATGTATGACACTTGGTTGGTCCCAATCTATGAGTTGTGAATGAGCAAGTGGTAGGTCAATGAGATGGATGGATAGTTCTCGGAGAACAGAGTCTCTTAGGAAGATTTGGTCTAGGATATCGTCGTAGGCTCTCTTTTCAACTTCCTCAGGAATGTCTTCGATTTCAACAAGGTCGCGGTGGATGTTCGAAAAAGCGTGACCATTCTCGTTGGTGCCCCCAGTTGTGGGTATGCCAAAGCCAAGACCTGACTTTATTTCCCAATCATGTGCTTCGATGGGACATTGCATGCCCCTTTCTTCTGGTCATAGCCCACCTCCTTGATAGTTCCATTTTTCAGTGACGAGCTTATGTTGTTGGGGATACTTTTGGCTGAAGTGATCAAGGCGTGCTTGATTTCTTGGAGGTGCATCCTTATGTAGCCAATTGTTGATATCTGGAGTGAGCTCCTCATGAAGAGGGGTTTTTGAGGACACAAAGGTGGTTGGGCCAAACTGTTTGTATCGAGGAGGTGGAATCTCCTTAGCTTTGTGATATGTTGGCCGTCCATGGGTATGTGGATCAAGTGGGATTGCTCCGACAGCAAATGCATCTGATAGAATATATTCTCCACATCCTTTGTTGTTGATCTTTACAGTAGATAGGGTAGAGGCAAGGATGGTTTCTGCATCATTACAAGTGTGGGATGAGCTGGCAATGGCTGTGCCGATGTCTATTCCAGGGCAATGGTTTGTATATGAAGCTTCAACTGCATTACAGTAAGCAAAGGGTTCTGGATCGGCATGGATGGTTACCTCAGTGCCTTGATGCGGAAATTTGATGCACTGATGGTAGGTGGATGGAATGGCCTTCATAGCATGAATCCATGGGCGACCGAGGAGGATGTTAAATGGTAGGTTTAGATCAACAACATGGCAAACTATCTCTTGAATGACTGGCCCAACCTTGATTGGTAGCAAAATAGTCCCTTCTGTGGTCCTTTCCAAGTTGTCATAAGCTTTGATGGTGATAACCTCACTGATCATATCTGCCTCAGTATACCCAGCTTGTTTTATGAATTTTAGGGTGCAAATGTTCAAGGCTGATCCATTATCTATCATTACTCTTTTCACGGCAAAATTGGATACCATGATGGCTATGCGAAGTGGAAGGGTGTTATCTGGCTCAACCGCGGGTATGTCGGTGGGTTTGAAAGATAGGGCACATGAGGATGAAAGGTGTCCAACAAGATTACGAAAATCAGTAGCATTGATATCAGAAGGGACATGGGATTCTATGAGAGCACTGTCAAGGATGTCTTTGTACACAGGACTAGTGCGGAGAAGGTCTAAAATGGATATTTGGGCTGGCATGTTCCCAAGGTGTTCCAAGATATTGTACCGGCTTTTTGATGGAGCTGATGGTGTTGATGAAACTGGTGGCCCTACGATGTTAAATTGCACTCTTCGAGTGGTGACCACACACTCATTGTCTAGTCCTCGGATATTGATAACATTGACTGAAGGCTCTTTCTCAGATATACAACCTATAAGGCTACCATAGTCTATATAGGATGAAGTGTGGTCATTGTTCTTCCCATGCTGTTGGTTTGGCTGGCGGTTGTTGGTGTTGTTTTGGATAGGTGCTTTTCCAAGATTTTAGTTGTTGTGTGGAGGAAAAGCATTTTGATAAATTTGTAAGCCTGCATTGGGAGAGTTTTGGGCACCAACAGTGATTTCCTTCTGATCAATGAGGTCTTGCACATAGTCTTTCAGTTTCATGCATCTGAGGGTGGTGTGACCATTTACCCTATGGAACTTGCAATACTCATTGTCCTTGTACCATGCAGCTTTGGATTGGCTTGGATCAATTTGCTGGGTAGGAGAAAATTTGATAAGGTTTTCCTTAGCCAATTTCTCAAAAATAACATCCAATGGCTCACCAAGGGGTGTATAGTTTCTAGGTGTAGGTTGGAATCTGGGCTTTTGCCCTGCAGCTACATTGATGGCATTAGCTTTATTGTTAGATCCTTGAAAGTTGGGTCTTGTATTGTGGTTTTGATAGCTTTGGTTATTTCGTTGTTGGTAATTGGTAGCTTGTTGGTTGTTTGTTTGATATGGTGGGTTAGACTAGTTTTGAGAAGGACCAATGATATTCACATGTCTGGTGTCAGTAACCCCATCTGTTGCAACATGCTTGTTTTTGTTCCAATACCTAGACTTGTCATTGGAATGTGATTGATTTTGGTTGGCCTCTTTGTAAATCTTTACCACACCATCTTTGATGAGTCCTTGCTCAAGGATCATTCCTTTCTCTTTGATATCCTTATAGGTCTGCAAACAGTTCATGGTCATGTGGTGAGCCAAGCTGGGATGTGCATTATCAATAAACATTTTCACCACATGGCATTCTGGCAAGGTGCAGGATATGCGGGTGGTAAGGGTTTGCCATCTTTGCAGGTATTCGGCAAGGCTTTCTCCACCTTTTTGCTTGGTGTGGACAAGATCAACTATTGATAGCTCTGCTTCAACAAGATGGGCATATTGGGCTACAAGTGCCTCAAATAATTCAGCAAAGTTCTTAATTGTGCCATAGGGTATTCTATAAAACCATTCAAGAGCTGGTCCAGCCAAGCTTTTGGGAAAAAGGCGCAAGAGGAAGACATCATTGTATGCCACGTCCTGGCAATGCATGTAAAATTCTTTGATATGTGTGATAGGGTCTCCTTTTCCTTTGAATTTGTCAAATTTAGGTACCTCAAAGTGTTTGGGAAATGTTGTTGTGGTAATGGCTTTGTCAAATGGGTAAGGACACACATTCTCAAACTTGAATGTCTTTGGATCATTCCCTTCTTGGATGGCTTTCAGGGCTGTCTTCATTTGCTCCCACTCTGAATTGATAGGTGATGGTTGGGGTGCCCCCAATGTAGGAGTGCCTTGAGGTAGGTATGTGCTGGATGGGGCCATTGAATATGGATGGTTATGAGGGATTTGCTGATAGGGATTGTACATTGTTTGGGCAGCTGCATGGTGGATGACGGGTTGTTGAGGGGGAGGTGGCACATATTGCTGCATGTGCTGCGAGGCTTGCTGTTGATATGGGATTTGAGGTTGGGATTGAGGAACATAAGCTGGTTGTGGGTTAAATGGATTGCTTTGTGGAGGTAAGGTATAAGATGGTTGTGAGGCTTGGGGAAAGGATCAGAGGGCTTGTGGGGTTAGACCAATATATGTGGGTTGTGCCCCCATTTGGGATGGCATCTGCAAATAATTGGTGGTTGGCTGGGGTGGTGGATTACCTCCTAGAAGTGGCATTGAAAAGTAGTTTGTAAGTGGAGGTAATGGATTAGTTGGTGGTGGAGGTGGTGGGAATTGAAAGCTTGGGAATGGAACTGATGGGGTTTGATAGCTTTGTGGCTGGATTTGGAAGCTTGGTAGAGTGGTGGTGGGAGCTAGGGTCACTTGGGAGCTTGGTAGAAGATTGGTAGTAGCTTGTGGGATTTGATAGCTTTGTGGAGTGAAGGTAGTAGCTTGTGGATTTGTGGCTGGTGGTATTGAGCTCCCGAGACCTAATGGAAATGATGGGATTGTGCTTTGGGCTGTGGTGAACAAGCTGGGGGCGATAAAAGGTTGATTACTTGGCCCCATGGGTGGCATCCCTATTGTATATTGTTGAGGTTGGCCAAAGATGCTAGCACTGATTTGGGAGATGGGTGGATTTGGAAGGCTAGGTGTGGGAGCAGTAGCAATAGTGAAGGGGGTGAACGGTGAGATGTTTTGGGTAAAGGGGGTTTGGAGTGGAGAGGTATGAACCAAGGATGGAGTGGTGGTGGCTGGGTTGGCTTGCGGCATAGAGATTTCAACTTGGGTGGATGATGGTATGTTTGGGTCTGTTGGGTCATATGGATTGGCTGGAGGCTCTTCTTTTGGAATATATTGAGGATAATTTGGATCATAAGAGCCTATGGGTGGTGGTAGCTACCCAAAAAATGGGTGAGATGGATTTGATAATGGAGGGGGTCTTCCAAAGTCAAAGGTTCCTACATTGTCCCTTCGAAAATTAGCCATGATTGTCTCTTTGTTTTTGTCTATAATGGCATTTACCAATACTGCATTTCCTGGTTGGTTCATGAAAGCTTCAATGTCAGTAGGTGATGGCATAGCTGGCTCTAGGCTGAAGGATGGCTGAGTGCTCAAGGGGGGTGAGGCTATTTGATCTAAATGATAGGGCTCCATTGTTTCTTTCTTCTTGGCTAAGCGAGTGACGGGTGGCATGAAAAAATGCTCCTAGGGATGAGATGCAATAATGCTGATGGATGCAAAAGGGGAAAGGCTTTTCTATGCAAATGATTTCCTAGGTTAAGGCAAAGCTATATGAAAAAACCTAAGGAGGATTGGGTTGGGGATTCTAACTTCAAAGATATGTTGTCAAAGTACAAAAGGTCTGCTTTCCTATGTGGAAGCTTGGTGGTGATTGTGTCAACTTAAGGATAGACTGATGATCCTTTAGGAAGAACACGAGATTGACCACTTGTGAATCCCAACCTTTAGCTCAAGGTGATGAGGGATAACAAGTGACAAAGCTAGATTACCCTAGACAAAGCTATGTCAAAGGGATAACCTTGGTGAGATTGGTGGATTTGGAAGATTTTAGGAATGGCAAACTTTTAGCAAGGTGACAACAATTTTGAAAGCTTAGATATGCAGAATTTCGATTATTGGCTAGATGGTATGTTTCTAAATGAGATGGATGAGCTAATAATGCTTAAGGGGATAACCTAAGATGGTTGGCTTTTCTACAAAGATGACTCTAGAGTGAAGCTTATCCAAGAAGATGTGGAGAAACAAGGGTGTCTAATCATAGAAATCATGCCTAGTTGGTAAGGCATAAGCAGGATTAACTCCTGGATGTTGGCTAAATTTGATGGTGCGCTCTAACCAGGCCTCTTCAAGTGCTTCGTTGGTAGCTTTGTCCTCTGCTTTGTGGAGTTTGGAAATTCGTGGGCTTGGTGTTATTGCTTTTCTCTTGGCTGAAAGTTCTTGGTATGCTAGAGATGGCTTGAGTTTGACCTTGTGAAACTTCTATTTGGGTTTGGGTTGTTCCGACATAAATTCCTGAATCTGCTTGGCTTTGAGAAAAATCTCAGTTGTTTTGCTTCAACTTGTTCAACTTCCAAAATAGGCAGTGACTACGCTAAGTGTGCCCTAAGCTAGGATTGACCAAGTTTGGCAAACATTCATTCAATAAGTAAAATAAAAACAAGCAATAGATAGGAACACCCAGATAGAAGTTTGTGGTTCTCAGAATGTGGTACTTGCGCCAAGGAGTGTGTATGTTCTACAAATGTTTCGATCAGTCACTCCAAACACATTAACATCCTAGATGGTTTTCTACAAGGCAGACAATTGGTTTAGCTAGGAAGTCCTCGATATACGCAAGGTATGTGAGGCCCAAATCCATAGATGAGACCAAAAGGATGTCACACAGCCGAGAGGAGCGGTAACCCACTTCTCCTCTTTCACTTCTCAAGGGTATAAAGTTCCTTGAGGCTTAGCCCGAATGACAAAATCTTGATCCCAAGAGAGGTGTCTTTCGATTCACCTCCCGATTCTTATACTCCGCCGAAACGCTGGAGTTGAGGTCGTCCAAGGGGTGATGAAATCCCCAAGCAGGCCTCCTAAAAAAGAAACAAGGTTTTGGATCCTAATCTTATGCACCCAAGATGGCCTCGAAAGACGACAAGGGGAGAGAAGACTCGGATGACCTTGGGCTAAAAAACACGCTTGTTCTTTTACCAACTGACTCTTATGTGTGCTAATCTAGACTTTGCAAGCACTCATGTTTAAGAGACAATGTTCAATTCCAACTTGAAGCGCCAACAAAAGTAAATCGATCAAAGAATGCACACAATAAGAAGAGTTAGGGTCAACAAAAGAAAACTCGCACGCCCGGAGGCCCTCCACGTCAAGTATCGATTAATTTTCTTTAAGGCATTCAAGATTGAGTGTGAGTTTGTTTTAAGCCCAAAACAAAAGTGTGTGAGATTCGATTTCAAGCGCGCGCCCAGAGGCTCTCCACGTCAGTTGTTGTTCAATTTTAGTGCCCAAACTTGAAGTGTGATCGATTTAATCTAGAGTTTTGACCATTTAAGAATTTTGATAAAGTTAAAGCAAACATTCAAAGACCAAGTGAGTGAGTTAGATTGTGGAACATTTAACACCTTTTTCAAGTAGACCCATCCCCATAAATGGTGCTGAGATTGCAACCAATGGTTAATATTTGATGGGTGATTAGAAAAGAGGTGAGTCCAAGGAACTACTCAAATTGATTTTTGTAAATTTGTATTTTAACTTAACAAAGTTTCTTAAATGTCCAAAAATCCAACTTTACCTAGATTGCATGTGAAAAAGAGATTTGTAATGGTTAATTGATCCTTGGCATTCAAGATTGAATTTTTTTGTTTTAAGCATGCATTCCAAAGAAAGTTGATTTTAATCCATGACATTCAAAAGTGTGTTTTTGAGCAACATTCATTCAATGAAAAATGTGTTTAACCATTCAAGTTCATTTTTTTTTTTTAGCAACATGCATTCAAAGACAAATGGTTAAACATTCAAGTTCATTTTTTTAGCAACATGAAAACCTGCAAGAAGCATGGTTAGTGGTTCCATATGTGCTCCAACCTGCAATGAGACAAAAAAAAGCAATTTAGTTAGTTAGCCAAAATCTTCAAAAATGAGAGCTTAACTATGGGAAATTTTTTTTTAACTTTTTTTGTTGTTTTTTCTACGCGTAAAAATGCTTAAACGGTCTAAATCCTACGGAACCACTAAAAATAGTAAAGCAAAAATGGAACATAAGCAAGCAGAGAACACAGTCTGCCGAAATACGAAGATGCTGAACTACAGAGGTGCCAAAATATGAAGAGGACAAAATAGATTTGCAGCACAGAACCCAGGTGACAAGCAGAGATGTTGATTTTCGCAGACGCAGATTTTCACAGACGTCAATTTTCGCAGACGCGGATTTTCGCAGATGTTGATTTGTGCAGACGCGGATTTTTGCAGAAGTCAATTTTCGCAGACAGAACAGGTTGCAGACGCCAAAACCGCGCCAAAAAAAGCTGAAAAATGCAATTTTTTTTTAAATTTTATTTTAGATGGTATTTCTTCTTCCTAAGTGCGTTCTTTAACCTGCAAAAACAAGCAAAACACCCTCACAACACACTCAAACAACAGCAAACATTAGATGGTTAGAAAAATGACATATAGATGAAAATAGATGATTAAATGACCCATAGTGGGGTCCCACCGGGCGTGCCAAAATGTAGAACCAGAATCAGTATGCAAAGAACATTAACAAATAAAGTAAACATTCACAAACCAAAAACTAAATTCACATATATGCTTAGACTAAGAAAGAAAATAAGAAGTGCAAACCTCACGAGAGAAAACACTCCATGCTTTCTTGATTCTGTAGATGTGTCCTTTTGCTGTGGATGTATGCTCAAGATGCTCAAAAGTTGCTTCAATGGAGATGGGTAATGGAAAATTGGTAGCTTTGTGAGCTCTCAATTTGGAATTATAAGGGTATGGTTGATGGCTTTGGTTCTCAAAATAGCATGGTAACTTTAGCTCAAATATTGTTGATGAAATGGCTTGGAATGGGATTCAATTTATAGGCTAAGGGGTAGAGGAATGGAGGGCTTAGATGCAAGGATGGATGAAGGCTTAAGGAGGGCTAAGATGCACTCAAAGGGGAGCACATGGATTGTGCTTGTTTAGCACCAATAGGAAGGTGACACTTGTCACAAGGAGGATGAGTGTGAGAGGGTAGGGTTAAGGGTTGGTTAAGGGCATGATGAGTGGGGTTGAGTATGTAAGAGGGATGTAAGAGGAATGAGTGTGGAAGAGGGAAGAGTGTGGAAGATGGGTGTAAGAGTCATGTGTGGGCTTGTAAGAGTCTTTATGTTTTGTAAGAGCACTCATGACTTAGTGGTTGGGTTTTTTTTGAGGGGAGACTTTGGTTTGGATTAGGAAAGTCTTAAACTTGTTTAAGGAATGTGACAACATTAGGGGGTGGATTAGGCTTGGGTTTAGGATTAGATTAGGGATGTTAGAGATGTGCAAGTGGATGGCATTAATGAGGGTGGGTGAGTTAGTGGCTAAGCTTGGTTAGTATGGGTGGATGGGGTGGATTAGGCTAAATGGAGGATTAGAGATAGGTTAGGTTTTTTTTGAATTTGAGGATTTCATTTATCAAATAGATTTATTTAATAAATGGGGATTTTTGGAATTAGATAGGAGAAAAGGATTTAATTGATAAATAATAGATTATTTGATTTATCAATTAGGACTATAGATGATTAATTAAATTAATCAACTAGGGGATGACAAAGGATTAATTAAATAAGAATTTAATTAATGATGCCTTTAGAGATGGCTAAATTAGATTACCAAAGTAGTGTAATCAAATTTAGGTGTCTACAGTAACATGTGTAAAATGGAAGAACACTTGGAGATAATAATCAAAATAACCCTTCGAGACAGTTTGTCCTTCACAACAAACTATTAATCTAATGGAATTAGTCGGGCCCCAAAGTGGGTCTAGTTAAAAAATTTGTTTATGAACAATTGACATAAAAACTGATCCATCAATCACCTGATAGTAATTCACATCAAATTTGACTGCTGAATAATCGATTTGAAACTCATTTTACCACTCCCTGTCAAACTGTGAATTTGATGTCAGGAGGTCTATTGACTGCCTTTAAAAACTAACCTGAACAACTTACCAGGCTTTGAAAATTGGCACACTGAATCTTTGTCGCAAATACTTTTAGCCTGTCGAATCTCGTCTCATGAAGAATTCAGGGTCAAAAGATATTCTCTGTCAAAGTCAACCTCCCAAAACTGCCTACAAGAAACATGTCAGAAAACAATACATTGGCTTTAGAATCGGCTTTGCAAACTAGGTAAACTGACACTTAGGAAGACAAAAATTCTGGTGTTGATTCTTTGTCATGAGGACATTATGGATTTACAATTTAGGCTTATGAGGAATAACTGGGCGCAAATGGTGGACATTCAAAGTAGGCTACTTAGAATTTTGCAAATAGGAACACTGATTGAAAGGTGATTTTGGCAAACGAAACTGATCTTGAAAAGTGTGCATATGGATTCGTCAAGATTTGAAAACTGGCACACTTGTATTATTTTTAGTATAAAACATAGGGAAACAAACCATTTGATCTCACCTATCATGGATCAGGAGATATGACATCACGAACAGGTGTTCCAATCAGTCTGCAAATATTGACACCAGTAAAACTTTATAAATTTCATTTGGAATTACGTTTGAAAATTGATCAAATAGATTTGTCAAGAGCTTAAACTAGAAACATGACAAGTCTTTGACATCTAAAATGCAACACAAAAGGAATTTTAATATTTGGGTCAACTGGTCAAAAGTTATAACTTGTCAAACAGGGCTTCCCAGAAAAGTGTGCAAAGTGCATCAGCATGAAAATAGTAAACAACCAACTTTGAGGGATTCAAAACCTAGTCAAACGGACTTGAAATGACTTGAAATCTAAAACACAGGTTCTTGGGTATGGACACTAGACACTCCCAAAGTAGTGAATCATAAAACATTTCTGGGTGCAAGATATTCAATTGTAAACACAACTTCCTGTCGCTGTTTGACACTAAGGGTAAAATTGCAGATTTGACACTAGCTTAAAATGGGACTTCGCCAAATGACTCAGAATGATGATTTGACCTCATGGAATAGGTAGATAGGCTGAATGGAAGGTGTTAGAAACATTAAACACCATTTATGCATTAACTCAACAGTGAGGTACATAAGCTTTACAAAGCATTTATAGGCCTGAATTTTTTCAATGGTGCTCAAAATTGACCATGCAATTTTGAGTGCCAATAGGCTGCTCTCCCACTTAATGTGGGACTAATACACACATTTCCAATCCTTGCTTAAAACCTTTTTTGGTGACATGAAACATTCTCCGACAAATGTTACTCCCCTTGCCATGTGGTATCAGCTAATTTATCTACTCATCTACGTAACCACTGCCAGTCAGTAGTGCATCAAAACATGGCCACTCTATAACTCAACCACACAGTGATTACGAACCAAACACATGGACATCCTACTATGGCCAAGCCAACTCAACAGATTGACATGTGTATACACATCAACAACCTATGGATAGCCTAGTCAATGATATTGACACACCATCCTATCCATATAGGACATGTGGTAGTCTGTACAATTTTGTACGATGTTAACACCATCATGATGTCATGCTGATGTAATCTAGGGGTGGAGTTTTTTGCTGACATCATCAATTCTAAGAGTCTAAATTTGATGGCCATCTAATCATTATCCTAGGGAAAATTTGAACTGTTGCGATAGGTGTATGACCATCAAATTTAACCTTGTCTATTATTGATGTAATTTATTTTATAGTCCGACTTTGGGAGGCCATGTCTCAGTCATCCAAACTCCAAATTAGGTGCAATTTTTTTGAAATTGAGTAGAATTTCCTAAAAATTTTAGTGGTGTAAACCTTTTCTAGTTTTGGTGTATGGATTTGTTAGAGTTTGCATCTTTTAGTGATTGTACCTATCCAATCCTACATATTGCAACTTCAAATGCTTTGTACGAGTTCATCTGGACACAAAAATAGGTTTCATTTTTTGAAAGTGTATTATTTTTAATCTACTTTCTAGATTTGCAATCAGATTATAGGGTTTTGTTGACAAAAGTGCCGCTTTCAAAATTAAGTCCTTCTCTACATTGTAATACTTTGATATATCTTCAGAATTGTTGTATATCTGAGATATATTGTAATGTTCTAGTTTTGAACTCCATAAGGAGGTTGTAAAAAGGAAAAATCAAAAGTCCACTAAGGCTAAAATTGGTAAGTGGCCATTGTAAATGCACTGCATATAAAGTACCCACAACATCTTTTTTTTTTTTTTGGGGGGGGGGGGGGTGTTCTTGGCATTGCGTTTCTCTTTTTTGTAGTTTTCTTTTATTTTCTACGTCATGGGACTTGTTAAGTTTCCAAAATTAACTCAAAAAAACTATGCTACATGGTCCATTAAAATGTGGTGTCACTTAATGCATAAAGGAGTTTCTCAATATGTAGATGGTACCTTCCTAAACCAATAGGTGATCAGGGATCTGCTAGTGAAGTCACTAATTGGCAAGCAATGGATAGGAAAGCCCTAGGTGATATTTGTTTGGGGGTTGATGATAAGATCATGTATTAGATTCAAAAGTCTTGTACATCCAAGGAAGCTTGGGATACCCTCCAAAACCTATATGGTAAAGTGTTTGAGAAGGATGTTTTCAAAATTGAAGATGAACTTGTCTCCTTAGATCCTAAGTCATTTGATTCCATACAAGATTTCATCATTAAGGTGAATGCACTAAAGAAAAAGCTTAATAATTGTGGGAGCCCTACCAAAGATGACCAATTGATCTATCTCATACATAACAAGCTGCCATTTGAGTACTCCACATTTGTTTCTACTTATAACATGTCAAAGACTACATTAGGGTCTGCCTATTAGAAAGTCTCTTTTGATGATTATGCTAACTTGTTCGATAAATAAGGAAAGAAGTTAAAATCAATGGGGATTCTCAATTCACCTAAGTCTAAGGCATTACTAGCCAATAATGAGGGTTCTCAAAATTCAACTGGTCAATCTTCAAATAAAGGAAAGGGAAAGAATAAGAAATGGAAGAATAACAAATCAAAGGATGCAGAAAAGACAACACCACAATCAAATCAACAAGGTAAGTCTTTGAATTCAAACAAGAAGGGGGACAATAATAAGGACAAAAAAAAGTGTGCTTATTACAAGAAATTGGGTCATGAAGAACATGAGTGTTATCATAAAAATATTGATGAGTTGACCTTTATCATGAAGAAACATAATGTTCCACTACTTAATGCTTACAAGGAAAAAGGATCTTCATCATATTCAAAGGGCAAAGGGAAAGCACTCATGGAAAATTCAAGTTCTTCAATGAAATGGATTCTTGACTAAAGTGCCTCTTATCATATGGGTTCTTCAAAGGAGGATTTTTCTTCAGTGAAGCAGTCAAAGGTATGACACATCTTTGTGGGAGATGATACAAAAATGAAAGTTGAAGGGAAAGAAAACATGGAGACAGAAAATTGAGAGTTCAAATATGTTCTCTATGTTCCTCACCTAAGTTCTAATCTCCTCTCAGTTTACCAAATCACTCACCTTGGAGATGGTCATAAAGTTGAGTTCCTTCTTGACTTAGCAAAAGTGCATAGTTTAAAAGATGATTCAGTGATTGTAGTGGGGAAAGTTAATCATGACAAAAGGTTGTATTCTTTCTCCCACTTTCTGCCCAAGTCTCCTTCACAAGCCTTGTTGATTCAATCCAATTCACACATCCAATTATTGCATGAGTGGTCTGGTCATCTTTCCTTCCACTATCTTTATCAACTTTGCACAAACAAAATGGTCAAAGGTCTACCCAAAATCAACTTTTGCACAAGTGAATGTTCAATAGGTTCAATGGATATGCATCTAGAGGAGAAGTTAACAAAAAGGAAGTCTTCAAGAGCACTAGTTGTTCTTCTGTTGGTTAACATGGTACTAGCAAGTCCTTTTGTAGTGACATTAGTCTGCTAGGGTTGCTACATACTTACTTTCATTGATGACTTTTCAAGGTACACTTGGGTCTACTTTCTTCATCGCAAGCAATAAGTATTGGACAAGTTTCTAGCCTTCATGACTCATGTTGAAAAAAATTTGAGGAAAGCCATCAAAGTTCTAAGGATGGACAATGAAAGAAGATATATGAACAGAAGACTTAAAGACATTTGCAAACTTGAGGGAATTGATCTTCAGAATCCACCAACATTTAGTCTGCATTGAGGATTCAAACTCTTAAGTCTATGGAAAGTTGCATGATACAAGCCAAGTCTCTAGACCCATCACTTGAAGTCAAAGCAATCAGAAGTTCCAATCACATACTTAAGGTTTCCTTATCCTACCTTAGATTACAAGACTCCTTTTGAGGAATGGTGTGGCAGAAAACCAGTAGTGACACACTTTAGAGTCTTCAGTTGTCCTGCATGGGCAAAGATATCTTCTAGGGGATGCAAGGCACCACCAGCTAGGCCTTGTACTTTCATTGGATATGAAGATAGTGTGAAGTCATACAGACTTATCTATCAAGAGACACATGAGATTTTTGTGGAGAAGGATGTACACTTTGAGGAAATTTCACCCAACTTGTCCTCTAATTCTCTCTACACATCATACATTGTGGAAACTGATAGTGACACCAATGATAGTACTTCAATAGATTCAAACATGTGGAGTTCTATTGACAAATGCAACAAGAGGTCACAACATGAGCATCATCCACATGCATATAATGCCATAGGGATAGGTCCAACATACTAGGTTACACATAGTCTTCTAGTTCCAGCATTAGTGATAGATTTGGGAGACAGTATTGATGATTTGCCTCTTCATATTGATGAAGCAACTTCTTCTTCAGTTGTCACAAGGGCTCCATATGATCCTCCTATTCATTCTCTACATGATCAATCATCATAGGTTGAAGTGATTGTGGATACTTATGAACAACAATTGCAGAAGGTTTCTTCATTAGTTGAGGAGACAGATAGTTCTTTGAGACAAGTTCTACATTCATCCTTGACAGGGATAGTTGAATAGGTTTTAGAGGCATAAGTGTTCATTAGAATTCTTTCCACACACAGTGGAAGCATCTCACTTGTACCTTTT
Organism: Cupressus sempervirens; assembly: GCA_028749045.1. Classification (NCBI taxonomy): domain Eukaryota; kingdom Viridiplantae; phylum Streptophyta; class Pinopsida; order Cupressales; family Cupressaceae; genus Cupressus; species Cupressus sempervirens. Next base: position 377,826,609 of record CM053786.1, read on the forward strand.
CCATTATTTCTTCCAAAGAGGAGGAACAATATTCTATGGTCTTGGATCAGCTTCTACATCGGAGTGGCTATCACTGATCGACACTCTTCATTTGGGGGGGAAGACTACCTTGTCTCTCTTCTTCTTATCTCTTGTGGGGATGAGCTTTTCCTCTTTTTGGATAGTGTTCTTCTCACATTTCTCTATTGTATATACTTGATGTATGACATAATGGGGGGGTCTTGATTACTCCATTCATCCATACATCTAGTTTTTTGATCTCTCTCTTTTTGGGGGAGGGTTTTTCTCATGAGGTTTTCCCTCTTTCTCCACTTTATGAGAGATGGTATTTCATTATGTACATGGGTACCTAACATGGCCTAGTAGCTGGGACCCATTATGCATTTCATCCTAGTTCTTGTGAACTCAAGGGCATTCCCCTAAGTTGCACTTAAGGGGAGATGTTGGTGTAAATAAGTATTTACTATTTACACTTTACTTAAGTTTACTTAGGTTAATGCATTATTTTATTATATTGCATTATTTTATTATTTATTTAGGTGAGACACTTAGGAGTACATGTTGACAACACATAAGTATGCAATTCTAATTTAGCACATGGTGTCTACAACACTAGAGTTTGCATCATTCACTGAGTTGTCATGTAGACAACATAGTTATTCACACTCCAATTTTAGCACATGTTGTCTACAACATTAATTTGTGTGCTACACCATTGTAGGCTTATCCTCTCATCATTATACTTACTCCTATGGTTAATAGAGGGTAACCCATATCTGGTGGACATGTGCCTAGTTGTATGACTTATCATGATGCTAAATTCTATGCATTCTAGAAGCTCTCTAGAGGCCTTTATATACAGGCACTCCTAGTGTACTTTCATATGGAATATTGAATGAATATATCATCATTCTAATCAAACTCTCTTTGGTCTACTATTGTGCTTGTGTTTGAGTTCCTTGGTCTTGGGTGAATTCTATTCTAAGGAAAATTCTTACAGATGGAAAGGAGTTTCTCAAAGGTATGAAGAATGAGCATATGCATTTTACTCTAACTCCAAAATATAGTAAAGATGAATTTGAGGAGGTACCTACAAAAGCTGCAAATTTTTTGGGGAGAGTTTCCTAATATTATGTCAAATAATGTACCTAATAGATTATCCCTAGTGGGGATGATCAATCACTAGATGGATTTGATTCTAGGAGCTAGTTTTCCAAACAAGGTAGCACACACAATGACACTAGCAAAAAGTGAAGATTTGCAGACAAGTTCATGAGTTGCAATAGAAAGGGTTGATTCAAGAGATTCTAATTCCATGTGCTATACCAATAGTATTAGTGCCAAAGGAGAATGGATAACAAAGGATTTGCATAGATTCTTGAGCTATTAACAAGATCACAATAAAGTATGGATTTCCATTACCAACGATGGATGTTATTATGGACTATTTGGGTGGAGCTATGTATTTCACAAAGATAGATCTAAAGAGTGGTAGCATCATTTTTTTATTAGAGAAGGTGATGCGATGAAGGGTGCTCCCCTTAATACCATAAACTCATAATAGAAACAAAGAAGCAACAAAAAATGTGAGATTAGTGCACTTTCTTCTCTAATCTCTTTGTCAAGATCATCCTCCTTTATAGCTACAAATCCCAATACATCTTCACTTTTTGCTTTGATCAGATTATTCTTCTACTAATTTTTTTTTCTTAACCAAATTATCCTTATCACAATCACTCAAAGTTCCTTGTATACTTGTTTTAAATTCTTCATCTTCATCAAAAATAAAACTCTTTCTAGCTTTTCTCAATCTCTTAGGACATTTACTTGAAAAATGACCAAACTCCTTACATGTCCAATAGACAAAAAATTTCATACCTTCAAGTTCTTTCTTTGTAATTAGATCAACACCTTCCTTTATCTTTGTATCATCTTCTATTCTGGATCTATCTTCGCTTGTGCTATTGTTCCTTTGTATACAACATAAAGATTTTGGATCAGTAAACTCAATATTATGCTCTTTACACAAATTTGATAACTCACCAAGAATTTCCTTAGCTCTTGTGTCAAAATTTCTTCTGTCAAATGTAGGACTATCTTCTCTGAATATGTTTTCTATGGATCTCCTTAGGTTTTTAAACCCTTCCTTTAAGGACTAGAGCTCTAATACCAATTGTTAGTAATTAATGTTCACAATATAACTGAGAGTTAGGGGGGGGGTGTGGTTGAATTAGTTATATAATTATTAAACTCAATATCATCTTTAATTCAACTTAATCATGTAAGAAAAGTAATTAGCAATGATGAAAGACAAATATACACAGTGACACTAGATATGTTGACTAGGGAAACCCTTGATCAAAGGGAAAACCCTGGTGAGAATGAGACCCACAATATGATGTACTAAAATAAAATTTCCTTGTGAAAGGATAGACCCTATTAGGAGTCTGATTAAACACATTTAGTACATATGAGTCCTTGTTAGGAGACATTGAATCCCTATTAGAAGATTCCAACCCTATTAGGAGTTGTACCAACCCTGTTAGGAGTTGTGGAAGGTAGCTAAACCCATTGTCCAAATAGTTTCAGGATTAGATCAATGAACCCATTGTCTAATTGACTTGGATACTATTCCTTTTAGGATAATAGATGTGAAACAACCTTCTTCTTCTTCCTTTATCTAGTACATCAAACTTGTTCTCCTTTAGACGATGCAATAAGATCTAGAACTCTATACTCAATAATAGTAACCCTTAAGGTCACTTACACACATAGATAAATCACTCTACTCTATTTCTCAATAGTCCACAAGTCTCATGTATTCTCTATATCTTAAACACATAGATAAAGCAACTTTTTATTTGATTTGTGATGAATTGCAACAATCACATAATAGGAACTACTTTCCCAATACTTTGTTTTCAATATCTTCCACATATTGTCAATTTAGGTTCTGTAAACTTACCCTTACAATAAAGGCATACTATAGTATGTGTTGGAAACTACACATCAATAGATAAGTAATATACTATTCTTAATGCATAGATTATAGTCTACTACTTTTTCAATCTTTACAAATTTACTACTATGTTGTCATCAATGACAAACACAATTATGAATACATCATATCAATTTTTTGCAATGCTCCCCCACAGTGATAGCATTAGCATCCATGCTAACAATCTAGAATGGTGATTTATAAGTACTCCTATTGATAGAATTATTATATGAAAATTTTTCCTATGGTAAAATCATATCCCATCCTTTTGATTTAACTCCAACCAAGCAACTGAGCATGTTTCCCAAACTATGATTCATAGCTTCTATCTATCTATTTGTCTATGAATGATGTGATGAACTAAACTTCAAATCTTTCTTCAACTTCTTCCAAAATGTACACAAGAAATACCCAAGAAATTTGGTATCTCGATCTAAAACTATACTATTTGGAAGACCATGTAGTCTCATCACTTCTTTGAAAAATAACTCTAGCACTTGAAAAACATAACTAGTCTTCTTGCAAGGAATAAAATGTGTCATCTTTGAAAATTTATCAACCACCACAAAAATAGAATCATGCCCACACTATATCCTTTGTAATCCAAGAAAAAATCCATGTTAACATCCTCTCACAACTTCTTTGATATAGGTAATGGCTGATACAACCCTATATTCTACTTTACTCCTTTTGCCATTTGACATACTCTGCAACTCTATAAAAACTACTTCTTTACATCTTTCTGCAACTATGGCCAGTAATAATTCTTAGCAACCAAAGTTATGGTCTTATCTCTACCAAAATGTCTAGCCAACCCTCCACTGTGCTTCTCTTTAATGAGATTATCTCTTATTGAACTTCTGAGAATGCACAAATGGCTTCCTTTGAACAACATACTATCCTAGATCATAAAATCGAACCACTCTGTCTTGTCAAGTGTAACAAGTTTTGTACAACCCTTCCATGCTTCACCAAATTTATGATCATCTAGCTACAAAAGATTGAGTTTCTTGAACCCAGCCACCTCAATCTTCATTTTTGTTAGCAAAATTTGTATTCTACTAAGAACATCTGCAACACTATTAGACTTCCCACTCCTGTGTTTCAAAACAAATGTATAACTCTTCAAAAACTCAACCTAGTTCAAATTCCTTTGATTTAATTTTCCTTGACTACTCAAATATTACAAAGCTTGATGGTTAGTATACAAAAAAAATCCTTACGAAGAAGATAGTGTCTCCACTTCTTCAATGCTTGAACTATAGAATAAAATTATTGATTATAAACAGAATGTTGTCTTTTTGTACCATTCAATTTCTCACTAAAATAAGCAATAGGTCTACTTTCTTGGCTCAAAAAAACTCCTATTGTAATACCACTAGCATCACAGTCTACCTGAGGCACCTTGTTAAAATCTAAAATTGTTAAAATAGGCTACTCAGTAACTTTCTGTTTCAACAGATTAAAACTCATATCTAATCCTACAGTCCACTTAAATTCTTTCTTATCCCCTCTCATTGTTTCATTCAAGGGTTCACAAATACTGCTAAAACCTTTTATGAACTTTTTGAAAAAAAATAGCCAATCCATGAAAAGATCTTACCTCTATTGCACTCCTTGGAATAGGCCATTGAAGGATAACTTTCACTTTCTCTAGGTCCATTTTTAGACCTTTTTCTAAGATTAAAAATCCTAGGTACACTATCTCCTTCTTTACAAAACTACACTTCTTTAGGTTTATCAGCAACTTTTCTTCCCTTAACTTCTCAAACATCTTGCAAGTATGAATCAAATGCTCCTCCAATGTATTACTAAAGATCAATATATCATCTAGGTAAATAATAACAAATTTACCAAAAAAATCCTTCACTACCTCATTCATGAGCCTCATGAAAGTGCTCAGTGCATTGTTAAGCCCAAAAGACATGGCTAACCACTCATACAGTCCTTCCCTTGTCTTGAAAGTAGTCTTCCACTCATTGCCTTCTCTGATATGAATCTGATGTATCCACTCTTTAGATCTATCTTTGTGAAATACTTAGGTCTTCTCAAATAGTCCATAATATCATCCATCCTTGACAAAGAAAATCTATACTTGACTGTGATCTTGTTGATAGTGCAAGAATTTGTGTACATCCTCCATCCTCCATTCTTCTTTGATGCTAACAAAACTTTTAACATACATGGACTTAGACTGTCTTGAATCAACCCCTTCGACAATAACTCATGAACTTGCCTGTTCAACTCTTCACTTTTTGCTGGTGTCATTCTATGCACTTCCTTGTTTGGAAAACTGGCCCCTCAAACCAAATCAATGTAGTGACTAATCTTCCTCATTGGGGGCAATCTATTAGGTACATTATCTGACACAATATCAGAAAACTCTCCCAACATATCTACAACATCTATAGACACCTCGTCTACTTTTTCTTTACTATCTTTAGGAATTATAGAAAAATGCATATGTTCATGCTTCATATGTTTAAGAAGCTCTTATCCATCAATAAACATATTATGGCAGTACTACATACATTTTCTTCTTTATCCTTTAATGGCTTCAACTTATGTTTCACTCCATCCTTGGTTAGAGTGTAGGTATTTGCTTTCCCATCATGTACAACATGCCTATCAAATTTCTATAGCCTACCCAACTACATATGATATATGTCCATAGGTATGATATCACATAGTACCTCATCCTAGTAGCTTCTAGTCTTGAAGTTCAGTGAACATTGCTTATTGACCATGACCTTGTGGTCATCTTGTACCCAAGAAATATGGTATGAATGCGAGTGTTTTTGCCTCTTCAACTTCAATTTGGTGACCATAATTTTTGACACTAGATTGTTAGTACTTCTACCATCAATGATCACATCACAAAACTTATCTTCACATCTACACCTTGTGTAAAACAAGCTCCTTCTACAATCAGGTTCATTCTCATGACTCAATAGGACTCTTCTATTAACTAGGACTTCTCCTCTTTCAACATCTTTAGAATGTGATGATCTGACATCTTCATCAACATGTGCAACTTTGTCCTAGCCTTCTATTCTTTGATCTATCCTTCCTTGGTGCTGGGTACATTCAAATGCTTTATGCCCTTCTTCTCCATAGTGGAAACATTTCCCACAAAAGCCTCCTCTTCTAAATACTTGTCCTCTACCTCTTCCTCTCTGATCTCTATTGTTCTAATCATGGAAATGATTGAAATTATTTCCTTTCTAATTTTGACTACTAATTCTAGCCTCATCCTTGTTCTTTTGATCATCATTACCACCATCATAGGATCGTCTACCAAATATTCTAGCATGACCTCTTCCACTATTATTATTGTCAAACTTTTATTTTGTTTCTACTCAACTCTTAGGGGAAACTAGTATACCTCCTCAACACTATTCATTTGAACTAGACTTAGTTCATCCTAAATATTTGGCCTGAATCCATTAAGAAAATAGGTGACTTTCTCCTTATCAGCTTTTGCATGGCCAGTTCTGATGAGAACTCAATAAAACTCTTTGGTATACTCTTGAATAGATTTTTCTACTTATTTGAACTCTTGCATCTTCTTTAACAAATAAATCTCATAATTCATGAGAATGAATTATCACTTTAGTTTATCTATCATCCAATCCCATCTAGTAATTTTTTCCTTTCCCTTTCTATTTCACTCCAAATGAACCTCTTACCACCAGATCTTCGCATGTTCTTTTAGTTTTTCCTTCGCAAACTTGACCCTCTCATGATCGTTAGTATCTTCATACTCAAAGTACTCCTCTAGTTCATTGATCCAATTGATTAGCTCCTCTAGGTTAAGATTTCCCAAATATGTGGGAACCTCAAACTTATGTCTTTTTCCAATCTTGGACATGGCCCTAAAAATCCTCTCTTCCTCTAGATTTAGAACTTCCTCTACTTCAATATTTTCTTCTACTTCATCCTCATCCTCACTTTCATCTCTTATGGGAAGATTCATTCCTCTACATATTTATTCTTCTAATGCTTGCATTTTTTTTGGAGGGCTTGAAAACCCTCAGGTGTAGCACCTATAGCTCTTCCACCATAGTCTCTACATGGAGGAATTTTTGATCTTCCACTAAAACACTAGTGCAATTCCACTAAAACACTAGTGCAAACTATCTCACAATTGGTGATCTATCTACACATTTAGCCCAAACCACAGTCCTAGTGCAAATTGCCTTATAGTTGACAATCTATTTACACACTCAAGAACTCTAGCTCTAATACCACTTGATGAACAATGCTCCCCTTAATACCATAAACTCATAATAGAAACAAAGAAACAATAGCAAATGAAAGAACAAAATATGGACTTCTTATTTGTGCCACAAATGCAATATTATAAAATTCACAAGTATAATATGCTAACCCACATGGGTGCCTTTATTACAATAATCTAAAAGACAAGTTGTGAGCTATCACCTTCAGGTGTCCTAGACAATGTTTGGGCCTTTCTTAAATAGGCAATTTTATTTCCCATGGGAAGGTTCTAGACCATGTAGCTTAATACCTAGGACTGACATACCCTAAGGCCATAACTCACAAATTGTTGCTCTGATTGGCTATTATGACCACTTAAAAAAAATTCCAGCTCCTAATCTACAAGCTCAAACCTATGGTAGTGCCCTTGTGTCAAGTTTTTGGACCTCATCCGAGCACTCTAAGGCCTCCAATGGTGAGCCTAAAGATTTTTCTACAAAGTTTTCTAATGAAAATCTACAATAACTTCTCCAATACTTATGCTTGAGAAATGAGATATTTAAGGTAGACTTACAAGTCTAAAATGAACCTTCTTGTAGAAATTGAGAATATTTCAAGCTCATATGACAAACTTACTAAAAATAGAAAATTCCCATAAATAGTGACCACCCTATCCACTAGTCCTTATTAAAATAGAAAAGACTAAAATAAATTTTTTTTTTGGGTGATGCAAGATTTCTCTTATACCCATGATGCTCCTAAATCATGATGAGTGGATGACTACTTTCAAGATAAGGGAAGGATTGTATGAGTGGTTAGTCCTACCTTTTAGGCTAACCAATGCACTAGGAACTTTCGTGTGGCTCATGAATGAACTACCAAAAGAGTTTTTGGTTTATTTTTTCATTATTTAGTTAGATGATATTTTGATAATTAGTAAGAAATTGGAGAAGAATTTGATGCATGTTTGAAATTTTTTTAATAAGTTGTGTTAAGAGAAGTTATTGATAAACTTGAAGAAGTGTAGTTTTGTGAAGAAGGAGTTGGTGTACCTAGGATTTGTAGTCTTAGTAGAAGGATTAAAAATAGACCTAAAGAAAGTGAAGGCAATACTTGAATGGCCTACTCCAAAGAGTGCTATAGAGGTAAGATATTCTCATTAGCTATCTAGTTTTATAGAAAGTTCATAAGAGGTTTTAGTAGTATTTGCTGACCCTTAAATGAAACAATGAGGGAGATATGAAATAATTTAATTAGACTATCAGAGAAGATAATATTTTTAATATGTTGAAATAGAAAGTTACACAACAACCTATTTTAGCACTTCTAGATTTTAATAAGGTGTTTCAAGTAGACTGTGATGCTAGTGGTACTCCACTATGAGTTTTTTGAGCCAAGAAGGTAGACCTATTGCTTATTTTAGTGAGAAAATATTATGTTTATTATCAGGAATTGTATGTTGTAGGTTAGGAATTAAAGAAGTGGACACACTATCTTCTTCCTAAGGAGTTTGTTTTGTATACTGATCATCAAGCCCTACAATATTTAATTAGTCAAGGAAAATTAAATAAAGGGAATTTGAAGTGGGTTGATTTTTTATAGAGTTATACATTTTTTTTTGAAACAAAGGTGTGTAGAGAAGTCTAACAGAGTTGTAGATGCTCTTAGTAAAAGTCATCTCTTACTATTAGAGATGTAGATTTAGGTTGTTGGATTTGTTGGATTCAAGGAACTCAGTAATTTGTATCTAGAGGATCCTAATTTTGGTGAAGCTTGGAAGGCTTGTACAGAAGTTGTTAAACTTGATAGGGTGAAGTGGTTAGATTTCATTGTCCAAGATGGTATGTTGTTTAAAGGAAGCCAACTATGCATTCCAAGGAGTTCAATGAGAGAGAATAGCATCTGGGAGAAACATAGTGGAGGATTGGTTGGACACTTTGGGAGAGATAAGACCATTGTTTTGGTTGTTAAGAATTATTACTCACCACACTTGCAACAAAATGTGAAGAAATTTGTGCAGAGTTATAGAGTATGTTTGATGGAAAAGGGACTAAAGTAGAATACAAGGTTGTGTCAAGCATTAATTGTACCAAAGAATTCATGGGTGGATGTAAGAATGGACTTTATTATTGGATTACCAAGGACTTAGTGAGGACATGATTCTATTTTTATGGTAGTTGAGAGATTTTATAAGAAGGCACATTTCATTCCCTACAAGAAAACTATGGTGTTGTTCATGTGGTAGAGTTATTTCTTATAGAAGAGATGAGACTACATGGTTTACCAAAAGATTGAGATGCCAAGTTTTTTGGCTACTTCTACAGTACATTGTGGAAGAAATTGAAGATAGATTAGAAGTTTGGTTCATCACATCATCCACAAACTAATGAACATAAATAAGTTATGAATTGTAGCTTGGGAAACTTGTTGACATGTTTGATTAGAGATAAATCAAAAGGATGGGATCTAATTTTACCATAGGAAAAATTTGAATATAATAATTGTAACAATAGGAGTACTAGTAAATCACTATTCTAGATTATATATGGGAATAGTCTCATAAATGCTTCAAAATTGAGGTAGTTAGATAAAGGAGATATAAGTAGTGATGAAGCAGAAGAATTTGTTGAACATTTGAAGAATATTCATGAGGAGGTGAGGAAGCACATTACAAAGATGAACATACAATACAAGGCTAAGGCATATATGAAAAGGAGGTATAAGGAATTCTAGATTAGAGATGAAGTCATGGTTCATTTGGCAAAGGATAATTTTCCACTGGATACATATAATAAGATGAAAATGAAGAAGTTTGAACTATGAAAGGTACTAAAAAGGCATGATTTTGAAAAGGCAATAGAGCATTCAATTATTCCAAATTCTAAGGAAGGACTTATCAAAGAATAGAAATCTAAGCTAGATTTGCACATGTTGATGAATATGCTAAATCATCAAATTTTGAAGATGCTGAAAGGGAGAAGTCCTAGTTAATAGAAGAGTTCTACCAAGTGGTGAGAACAAACTTGATCAAAGGAGGATCTTGTTTTGCACAAGGTGCAAATATGAAGATAGGGGTTGTGAAGTGATTATTTATGGTAGAAGTACTAATAATCTAGTGTCATAAATGATGGTGAAAAAATTGAAGCTAAAGAGGTAGAAAAACCATGCCCATATCGTATTGCTTGGATGTAAGATGACCAAAAGGTCATGGTCAGTGAGAAATGTTCAATGAAGTTCAAGATCAAAATCTACCACGATGAGGTGCTTTGTGATATCATACCTATTGACATATGTATGTGTAGCTAGGTAGGTTGTGATAGTTTTATAGGCATGTTGTACATGATGGGAAAGAAAATATCTATAGTCTGATAGAGAATGGAGTGAAGCATAAGTTGAAGTCATTGAAGATATACCAGATCACCAACCTCAAAACATCTTTCAATTCAATTTTTGTTGACATATATATTTTGCTGATTTTGTGCCTTCTACAAATCTTCCTTCAAGAACCTCATAATTTTATGTCCTTCCTATAGCCATTCATTTCCCTAGGCATGCTATCCCAAATGATTTCCACCAATAAAGGGAAATCATATTTATCGAGTGCTTAGAAAGGTACCATCCCAATCGACAAGTGACAAGTGGTGTTGTTGTATAAGAAGAAAAGGTATGAAGTACTACTAGATATGTTTTTTTGATGGAAAGGAGTTTCTTAAAGATATGCAAGATTAGTATATGTATTTTTTGTAATCCCAAAAGATAGTAAAGAAGAGGTTGGGGAGGTACTTGTAGAAGTTAAAGATTTTTTGAAAGAGTTTCCTAATATTGTGTTAGATACTATACCTGATGGATTACCCCAAATGAGGAAGATTAGTCACCAAATGGATTTGATTCTAGGAGCTAGTTTTCCAAATGAGGCAGTGCAAAGAATGACTCTAGTCGAAAGTGAAGAGTTAGATGTTAGCATGAATCCTAATGATACTACATTGGGGGAGTATCCTGAGCAAGATCATTTATGGTGGAAGTACTAAAAATTTGGTGTCAGAAATGATGGTAAAAAATTTGGAGTTGAAGAGGTAGAAACACCACACCTATATCATATTGCTTCGGTACAAGATGACCACAAGGTCATGGTCAGTGAGAAATGCTTAGTGAATTTCAAGATCAAAATCTACCAGGATGAGTTGCTTTGTTATATCATACCTATTAACATACATCATATGTTATTGGGTAGGCCATGGTAGTTTTATAGGCATATTTTACATGATGGGCAAGCAAATACCTATAGTTTAACAAAGAATGGAATGAAGCATACGTTGAAGTCATTGAAGATATACTAGATCACAAACCTCAAAACTTATTTCAATTTAATTTTTGTTGACATATGTGTTTTGTTGATTTTGTGCCCTTTGCAAATTTTCCCTCAAGAACCTCATAATTTCATGTCCTTCATGTAGCCATTCATTTTCCATAAGGGCATGGCTATTGTCCAAAATGATGTCAACCAATAGAGGGAAAGCATATTCATAGAGTGCTTAGGAAGGCACCATTCCAATCAACAAGTGACAAGTGGTGTTGTTGCATAAGAAGAAAAGGTATGTAGTGATGCTAGAATATTTTTTTTTGATGGAAAGGAGTTTCTCAAAGATATGAAGCATTAGTATGTGTATTTTTTTGTAATCCCAAAGATAGTAAAGAAGAGGTTGGGGAGGTACTTACAAAATTTAAAGATTTTTTTAGAGAGTTTCCTGATATTGTGTTAGATAATATACCTGATGGATTACCCCCAGTGAGGAAGATCAATGACTAGATGGATTTGATTCTAGGAGCCATTTTTCCAAACAAGGCAATGTATAGAATAACACTAGCCAAAAGTGAAGAGTTGAATGTTAGCATGAATGTTGATGATACTACTTTGGGGGAGTATCCTAAGAATTGAAGAGCATTGACATGTTGCATTCATGACTGTGTTTTTCATTGAAGTCAAAAAAGAAAAATTTTTGTAAAGACTAGCTAAGTAGCAAAAAAATATCCTTATGGCATAGACAATGGTTTTATTGTCTTGTGATGCATAGTTATGAACATGTTTAGCATAGTATCCTAATGAAATGGTCAAGAGCACAAAGTATGAGTTGAAGATGTATATAAGTTTTACCTAATTTATAGAGAGCAGTTAAGAGATAGAGTATTAAGAAAGTAGTTCTTGATGTTGGTTGGCTATCTTATATTTAAGATTTTATGAAGAGATACATAGTTAGGCAGTGATAGAGGATAGTTAGCTGATGATGTCAGTGAGTGCACAAGCCCTAGTATTGCATGTGTGAAGTTTTGTATAGACTATGAGGTAATAGTGCTATTGTTATTGTAATTGTAATTAATTAATTATCTTATTAATTAAATGGGAAAGCCTCAAGACTAACTCAAGGAATTATTATGAAGCTAGACTCCTTTTCACACTTTGTACTTCAACAACGATCATAATATTTGAATACACACATTACAATTAAGGAAAATATCTTTTCTTTATACCATATCTTCATAATAGTTCCTTGAGTCATCTTTGATGCTTTTTGAATTAATTATAATAAGATAATAAGATAATTACAATTATAATAGCATTGTTAGCTCACATTCTATACAAAACTTCACATGTGTGATACTAGGGCTTGCACACTACTTGATATCACCATCTAATTGTCCTCTACCACTACTTGACTATGCATCTCTTCATTTCATCATAGATAGTGTAAATCATGAAAGGAAAAAAGAACTTACTAATTGTGTGTAACCAATCTAATTGATTATTGGATGTGAGATTTGTGATCTAGGTACAAGATCAAAAGGAGCAGAGGTCCAGTTAACATGATAGAGAAAGAGGAAGAAACAAAATAGTAAAATTCTATTATTATGGAAGGAATAATATAGAGATCATTTGGATAGTGGGTTTTGTTGTCACAAAATCTTGCACCCTTGTCCAAATTTTTTACCTAAGGACAACCTTGTGAAACATGGAAACAACCTCCAAGCTGTGAGACTTGAACTATGAGGTTAAGTCCTTGGAGAAGGCTAGATTCCTTTACTATTACAATGTACTTAAATAGTTTTGGAGAAGAAAGGGGGAGAAGGCATAGAAGAAAACTACCTAATCTATTCTAAGGAGGTGATGCACCAAAATACAATGTTCAAACCAGTCTCTACCACACATGCACTTTTGAACCATAATGACACCAAAAGATATATAAATCAAACTAATTTTAATATAACAATCACATGCAGATTAGAAAACCAAACTAAATGACCCAAGGAAAATGAAATTCACTTATATATCATTCATAGTTCAAAGAGATATAGTCATACAAAATTGTAAATATCCACAATACACCAATGAGAGGCAAATAAGTCTTGTATAATATGTCAATGACTAAAAATGATAAGACAAAGTGTCATATAGTTTAGAGGCAAAGGGAATTTTTAGTAGCATCCTAGAGCAATGCCAGAGAAATAAAGAAGAGTAAACCTTAACAAAATTTACAAAATTGCCTTTATAGCTTAGGCATAACTAAGATATCTTGCCCTAGAAGCAAAACTCAACCACTATCCTCAGAAATTACTGCCAACCCAGAAGAAATCTTGTTGTTTTGTGTTCTCTTCTATCTGATTTATTATTTCATGTTATTGTTTATATCTGTGTGTAATTGTTATTTCTATCTGAGGTTAATGCTAAAAAGTGGTATTAGATCAAGGTTGTTTTTTAGGTATCTTCTACAAGAAAGTCTCACAATTGAGTGGAAGTGATGGAAGATAAGGGTAAGCTAAAGGTTGAAAACTTTAATGGGCATAATTTTTAGTTATAGAAGATACAAATGGAAGACTATCTTTATCAGAAGGATTTATGGAAGCTGTTGGAACAAAAAAAAAAGAATTAGGGAACTATGACAAATGAGGACTAGGATCTTTTAGATAGAAAAGCACTTGGAAGAATTTGGTTATACTTGGCACCATCAGTGACATTTAACATTAAAAAAGAAAGGACAATGGAAGATTTGATGAAAACCCTAGCGACATTGTATGAAAAGCCCTCCACTTCACATAAGGTATTTCTCATGAACTGTTAATTTAACATGAAAATGGCAGAAGGTGGATCAACTGTGGATCATTTAAATGTGTTTAATACTATTACTAGTCATTTATCTTCTGTGGGTATTAATTTTGATAAATAAATTAGAGCTCTTTTGATTCTGTGTTATTTTTCTAAAAGTTGGAATGACTTGGTAATGTCTATGAGTAATTTTATCTCTAGATCTAATACCCTACAATATGATGATGTGATAAGTGTCATTTTGAGTGAGGAAACTCATAGGAAAATATTAGGTGAAAAAGTGCTTTGAATGCACAAAGCAGAGGAAGAACAAATGAGAGAGAAAATAATTTTGGAAATCGTGGGAAATCAAGAGGAAAGTTAAATAAGAAGAGGTCTCAATCGAGAGGACAAAATAACTACTGGTACCATGGGAAACTAGGGCATGTGAAGAAATATTGTTAGACTTGAAAGAAAAATGAAGGAGATAAACTAGAAGGGAATAAGGAGGCAAATGTGGTAAGTAAAAAATCTGAAGAGGATACTTTTTTTCTATGTTTAGAAAGTATTGATGATTCATGGGTTTTGGATTCTAGTGCTTCATTTCATGCTACACCTCATAGAGGTTATTTCATTGATTATGTTCAATAGGATTTTGGGCTTGTTTATTTGGGGGATAATGAGCCCTGTCAAATTTTTGGAAAGGGAAAAGTTAAGATTAAGTTTTAGAATGAGAATCATTGGCTACTACATGAGGTAAGACATGTTCCAAGGCTAAGTAGGCATTTAATTTTAGTAGGGCAACTCGGTGATGAATGTTGTGTAGTTACTTTTAATGATAAAAGTGGAAGGTTTCAAAAGGTTCCCTTGTAGTAGAAGAAGGTGTGAAAATAGGCACCTTATATCTTTGTATAGGTCATACTCTTTCTTCTACTTTGACTGTTTCAGAGAAAAGTAAAAGTTTAGGAACAATTAGTACTGTTGAGTAAGGAGAACAATTAGTTGTTGTATATTTTGATACAATGTTGTGGCACAACAAACTTGAGCACATGAATGAGAAAGATATGAAATTTACTTCATTTAAAGAAAGTTTTACCAGGTCTAAAATGTGTTAATATGGATTTCTATGAAAGTTGTGTGTATGGAAAATAAAAGAGAGTGAGTTTTGTGAAGACTAAGAAGGAAAACAAAAATAAGAAATTAGAGCTTGTGCATACAAATGTATGGGGACCAGCTCAAGCATCTTCCCTTGGTGGCTCTCATTATTATGTTACATTTATTGATGATGCAACTAGAAAATTATTGATTTATTTTCTTAGACAAAGATCTGATGTATTTCAAACTTTAAGAAATGAAAATGCTTGGTTGAAAATGAGATTGCTAAGAAATTAAAATGTCTCAGATCTAATAATGGTGGTGTATTGTAGTCATGAATTTGAAGATTATTGCTTCAATAATGGTATTCATAGAAAAAAAACTATTCCAAGGACTCCATAGGAAATTTGAGTGGCTGAATGCATGAATAGGACAATAATAGAGTTTGTAAGGAGCATGCGGTTGCTTGTAGGGTTACCCTTAAACATCTGGGTAGATGTTATCAATACTATTGTATATTTTATTAATAGAGGTCTCTCTTCACCTTTGGGTTGTGGTATTCAAGAGGAAGCATGGAATGGTAAGAAATTGAGTTATTCTTTTCTCAAGTTGTTTGGTTGTTGTGAAGCATCTACTCATATATATTCTAAAAATAGAACCAAGCTAAAAGCTAAATCAAATAAATGTGTATTTTTTGGATATGACATTGATGAATTTTTTTATAGGCTTTGGGATTTTAAAAATCACAAAAATTATAAGAATTAGGAATGTTATATTCAATGAGAAAGTGTCATACAAAGATCTGTTGTAGTAGTATTAGAAAAAGAAGATGATTATGTAGTGTTGGATGATACTCCAAAAGATGATGTTCCAACAATTCCTCATGATATGCAACAAACACAAAAACAAATACCACACACACCAATGAATGTTAGATGGTAAATAAGACTAAGTAGACCTTCAAAAGAATTTATCCCTCTTTCTATTCTATTTTACTTACTGATGCTAGTGAATTGGAATGTTATGATGAAGCTATGCAGGTGGATACAAAGATTCAGTGGGAGTCTGCAATGGCAGATGAAATGGACTCTTGTTGAAAAATAAGACTTGGGATTTATGAAAGTTGTCTATAAGTAAATGAGCTTTATAGAATAAATGGGTTTACAAGTTGAAAGAAGAGGATAGAGGTAAGAAAAGATTTAAAGTTAGGTTAGTGGTAAAAGGATTTGCACAAAAAAAAGGCATTGATTTTGATGAGATACTCTCTCCCGTTGTAAATATGACTTCTATCCATACTATTTTAAGTATTATGCCTATTGAAGATTTATATATGGAGCAGCTTGATGTTAAAATAGTCTTCCATCATGGTGATTTGGATGAAGAGATATATATGGTACAACCATACGGATTTGAGGTCAACTGTAAGGAGAACTTTGTGTGTAGATTGAAGAAATTTTTATATGGCTTGAAGCAAGCACCTCGACAATGGTGTCTAAAATTTGATAGTTTTATGCATGAGCATAGATATAGTAGGTTTCATTCAGATCATTGTGTTCACTTTAAGAGGTTGGATGATGATAGCTACATTATTTTATGTTTGTATCTTGATGATATGCTTGTAGCTAGGTCTAACATGGATCACATTAAGGGGTTAAAATGATAGTTAACACGTGCATTTTCTATGAAGGATTTGGGGGCAAAAAAACAAATCCTTGGTATGAAGATTTACAAAAATAGGAAGAACAAAATTGACATTATCTTAGGCTAATTATATTATGAAGGTGTTGGAATTTTTCTCTATGAAGAATGCTAAAGTTGTCAGCACTCCTTTACCTAGTCATTTGAAGTTGACTAAGGAGATGTGTCCCAAGACATATGACGAGGAGGATAAGATGTCCAAGGTATCTCTTGCTTTAACTATAGGAAGCTTGATGTATGCTATGGTATGTACACGGCCAGATATTGCACATACACTGGGAGTCGTTAGTAGGTATATGAGTCATCTAGGGCTTGTACATTGGAATATAGTCAAATGGATTCTCAAATATTTGAGAGGAACATCTAGTAAGTGTCCACATTTTGGGGGATCTACTACTAATTTATAGGGATATCTTGACTCAAATTTGGTAGAGGATATTGATACCAGGTAGAGTATTATAGGCTATGTATTTACTATTGGTGGGGCAATGGTGAGTTTATTTTCTAGGTTATAGAAGGTGAACACTTTATCCATTACAATGATAGAGTATGGTGTTGCTATAGAGGCAGCCAAGGAGATGATATTGCTTCAATTATTCTTGGAAGAATTGGGACACCCTCAAAGGGATAATTTTTTTTTAATAGATATCCAAAGTGAAATTCATCTTGCAAAGAATTTTTCTCTACATTCAAGGAAAAAACACATTCATTTGTGGTACCATTGCATTCAGTTAGTTATGGATGATGGAAAATTAAAGTTGGATAAGATACATAGATGACAATCTAGCAAATATTTTTACAAAGGCAGTGACAAGGGAGAAGCTAAATTTCTCTTTAGCTTCAATTGGTTTTCTAGATTGAATAGAATAAAAGAACAATAGAGTCTAGGGTGGTTTATCTAGTGGGAGCCCCATGTGGTAGCGGTATTGTTTTAGGATCAGTCTTCAAGTGGGAGATTTTTTTCTAGTATGGAGCTTGATCAGTCCCCAAGTGGGAGATTATTAGTTTTTGGTGACTAATCAGGGAAGTATTGTACATATTTCATAATTCTTTAGGTTGTGACTAACATTGTGGATGACATATGGCCGACATATGGCTAACATGTCATAATGCTAAAGTGGCATAAATACTTGTATAAAAAGGCTTAGGGTTAGGTATATTTTGTTGTTTTGTGGTGCAAAAATTGCTTCTTGTAGTAGTATTGAGATGTAAGGGATTAAAGATTATAAATAGGTTATAATCATTAGATTGTAATAATATTAGACTTACTATTTGGTCTACATAGCTCAAGTTTTGGGTGAACCACATTAAATCTTTGTGTCTTGTGTTCTCTTCTCTGTGATTTATTATTTTCTAGTATTGTTTATATTTGCATTTAATTTTTATTTTTGACTAAGGTTAATTCTAATAGGAAAGACCTTCAAAATGATAGAAATGATGTCAATCAATGTAAAACCATGTCTCTACAACATTCATAGCATAACAATAACTCTAGAGTGGTTGGGATTAATAAGAAGATTAGATCATGCAAGAAAACCCTATATTTCTTTGATCTTAGTTCATTAATCAACAAAGTCAGCAAGTCAACTTGGTCGCACAAATTAAAAAAGCCATGTGGACCAACCATGTTATTTCATTTTGTCAACTCATAAAGTCTCCACATATTTCACTGCTTAAATCAACTAACCATGCCACACTTTCAACTTAACTATGATGGCTTACAATAATGTCAACCTTGACTATGATGTCAACATAACTATGTGTGCCTTCAAATTGGGCCCACTAGGACACATGACTATTTGCACTTTCTCGCATTTCTTAAAGATCGAGCAAGTCCATAATGTGAGAAAGCAATGATTGTGGATTACCAAACAATCGATGACTGTGAGAGATCCTCATTATTACAACGCTTTGCCTTTAATTTTTTGGTCCCACTAAACATTAAGAATCCACCTCATCAAACACATAATCCTCTAACCAATTAGAACCTACCAATTGGCCACACTGATCCGACATATCCATGCTATTATAACAAGTCTTACTTTTGTATCCCACATCTCATGAAGTCCACATGTCACAACATCAATTTGTTGCATTCATAAAAACCTTGTAACTTCATAAAGTGACAAAGCAATGGCTGTAGATCCTCTTTGATCTGATGGTGAAGGTAAAAAATAAGAACATGCAATGCAACCAACTAACCATGTCAAAGACTCGGCTACTAAAATGCCCACCATACACCAACTTAGTCTGACTCATCACCCAGTCACATTGTAACCCACATGATAGAAATGGACCCACAATTGCCACATGAAAGAAAGTTATTTTCTTGCCTCATACAATATTCTAACAATTCTCAAAATGTAAGGAAGTGCCAGTCATTGATCTAGGAGGATCGGATGGTGGATAAAATATGAGCCCATAAGATATAAAAAGCACAACCAATAATATAACATAAGGTTTTCATATAAGATATTCTTGTGCCCCATTTATTTGAATTTTCAAATATGTGAATGTTACATGAATTGAAATTCAAATATGGAAATTTTGGAGGGAAGGTAAAAATGACATACATATCTGGTGACTCAAGGGGAATGCAAGCCAACTATGTATAGACCAGTAGCTTGCACATCCATTAGGCAATAGAGTCATAGAAACCATAAATATCCACCTAGAAAAATCCTAAAACCATAGAAAACATGTCCAACAACCTCAAAAATACCTCTCTACAATTGAAACTAGGAACCAATACCATCTATGACCTCTACAAAAAACACATGTGCTCATGTACTTCTTGGAAAATAAGAATAAATAAGAAGAAAAATAGCCAACTTATATACATGAAACACTTCATTTTTATCAGAAACAAGGCTTAAGATATATTCAATTAACTAGAATAGGCAAAATTTCACCATCAAGATTGCTTAATTGAAAAGCATCGGCTTTCTTGCAATTGATAACCACATAGGGACCACTCCATAGTGCATAAAATTTTGAGTGCCTCCCTGGTTTTGACCTGTTTGCATCTCATTTCAACACAAGGTCACCTTACCTAAAACTTTTGAACTTGGCCTTTTTATCAAGTCTTTTCTTGACTTGTTGTTGGTGTGTTTCCAAGGTTAGTATGGCCTAATCTATTTTCTCCTATAGCTCCATTAGTTTTACTATTCTTAGTCATGGCATCACTTTAAATTAGCTCCAATTGATGAGCCAGTTCTAGAGATGGGAATTCTAATGAGATTGGAATCCTTGCTTCCCTACCATATACCAACATAAAGGGTGAATATCCAATTGCCCTCTTAGGTGTTATTCTATTAGCCCAGAGGGTCATCTTTAACTTTTGATGCCAACACCTTTGATTATCTTCAATAATTCTCTTAATGATTCTAATTAGATTCTTATTGGAGGACTTAACCAAGCCATTACCTTGGGGATAGTAATTAGAAGATTTTCTCAAGTAGATATTATAGTCAACTACCCATGCACAAATCTGAGCTCCTATGAAAGATTTTACATTATTTGAAATAATGGTTGAAGGGGTACCAAACCTTGTCACAATTCCATCAAGGAATTCAACAAATGAAGATTATATGGCATCCTTCAATGCAACTTCCTTTGTCCATCTGGTGAAGTAATTTATAGAAAATAGGATCCATTTATGAATAGAGTTAGAAGGAGGATTGATAGGGATTATGAAATCCAATCCCTATTGAGAGAAAGACTGATCCACCTAGATAGGATGAAGTGGAAGAGCTGCAAGCCTTTACTTACTAAAAAAGAAAGTAATTTTTTCACACTTTATCACATACCTATGACAATCATGGAACAAGGATGGCCAGTAGTAACTAGATTTCATGATCTTCATTGCAATTTTCCTTGCTGAAAAGTGGCCACCATCAAGACCGTCATGAAGCTCCTTAATCATTCTCTTAGCTAAGTCTATATCAATGCATCTCAATAAGGTTCTGTTAAAATCCATCCTAAAAAGGATACCATCAACTATGGAATAACAAATTTATTGTAACCTATATTGTCTTCTTGTAGCTCTATCTAATCCTTGAGGATATCCATTTCCTAACAAGAAATTCATCATTTCATCTATCCAATTCCTTAGATTCTCATTTCCTTCTTCTTCTTGTTTTATCAATACCATAGCAACTTTCTCATTTGACTCCTAAGATAAGATCATCTACTTGCACAATTCTTTCTATCTTACCAACTTGATAATCTAGATGTACACATCATACTCCATCACCTTAGTGACCCATCTAGCTCTCTTCTCACTAATATCATTGTTCAAAAGAAAGTCCTTCACACTTGCATGAGACACTAGCAAATGGATCTTGTTATGGGATAGAAGGTATCTAAATTTCTTCAAATCCCTTATGACTTCAAGGGCTTGTTTCTCTACATAACTATACTTGTCTTCATATTCCTTAAGACCTTCACTAAAGAAGGATATGGGATGCTCTTCATTCTTATCATTTACTTGAGTCAAGAAAATATAAATCATTGATTCACCTCCCAAGGTATAAAGAATGAAATTCTTATTAGAATTGGGGTTGATAAGGGTAGAAGATAAAGTTATGGCTACCTTGATCTCTTCGAAACTTGTCTTTGCTTATTTTGTCCATGCAAAGACCATGTTTTTATTAAGCATATATGTTAGAAGTTTCACCATGCTAGCAAGATTAGGGATGAATCTTCTCAAAAAATGTATACTACCAAGGAAACTTTGTAGTCCTTTTTTGTGGCTAGGAAGAGAGAGAGCAAGTATTTTTTTATTCTCTATGGATCGATGGTCATACCATACTTAGATATAATGTGTCCTAACAATTTTTCTTGATTAGTATCAAAGAAACAATTGAATTTAGGGATATTCCATGCTCTCTACATATGATAAATACTTGTCTGAGATGGCCAAAACATCCTGCTACATTTTTTGAACACACCCTGATATCATCAAGGTAGACTGACATAAACCTTTCATTAATGTTCATGAAGGCCATCTCCATTTCCTTTTGAAATGAAATATCAACATTTGTTAGCCCCAAAGGCATCTTACTATAGGCATAGGTGCCCCACTTCATTGTGAATGTAGTCTTGTATCTATCAGCCTCCCTAACTAACACCTAGTTATAACCATAGAATCCGTCAAGAAATGAGAACATATATGAACCACTAACGAGGCTTGGTTAAGGTCCCTAAAGTCTACACATAATCCGATCTCTCCATTCTTCTTCATAACAAGGACAAGATTTGCTACCCATGATGAGTGCTTGATAGGAAAATTTATATTAGCCTCAATCAGTTTAAATAGCTCTTTTCTCATTAAGGTTTCAATTTTAGGATTCACTAGCCTCTACTTTTTCCTAATAGGTTTGACATCATCAATTAAATCTATGGTATGATGAAACAAACCTAGGTCAAACCCCTTCAAATCATCATATGTCCAAGAAAATACATCATTAAACTCTTGACTAGATGAATGAAGTTCTCTTGATCAGTTTTAGTACATACCTTCCCAATGTTTAAGGTCTTTCCATCAAAAACCACAACTAGTGTATAATCATCCTTGTTAGTAGCTAGGTTCATGCCTTTGTCCCTTGCTTGGTCATTAGGATTGAAGACACTCTCTAAAGTAATGAAACCCTTGGAAACTTGTTAGAACTGAGGTTGATGATTTGATCCCCATACTATTCATGTGGTCTTAACTAATTTCTATCTGAGAACTCTATGTCATTATGTAAGAAACTCACAATTTGTGCATCAAACTTAAATACTTGCTAGTTGACATTATTATCAAGAATAGTAGGCCTAACCACCACTCCAATTTTCTATTTCTTCTCATCTTCAAGGTTCCTTGGCACACCATAAGATGCACCAATTTTTTCAAGTCTATTAGCATATCTATTCTTTTTTCTAGGAATGCTTTGAATATTAAATGCATTGAAACCTTCAAGCAAATCCCATACTCTATGTTTATAAGACTTGAGCAAACCATTCTTGGTAAGATTTAACTTTCTTACCTGATCAACAACCAACTTACTATCCCCATAGACACTTAGGTCTTGAATTCCTCTTTTTTACTAAGAAGAAGACCTTAAATCAATGCTTCATACTCTGGCATGTTACTAGTACAACTGAATTGAGGCCTACATGAGAAGTAGTACATTTCTAGTGTAGGAGAAACCAACATCACACTCACCTCTTATCTATTTTTATTTCTTGACCCATCAAAGTACATGCTCCATATCCCACTCATATCCTCTTTATTCTTCATAAGGTTAGGGAAAAGTGCATACTTCTTTGATATACAATAAGTACCAAGGTCTATCTCTAGGGTTTCTGATATAAGATCAAACTAATATGCATTAGCTCACTCATCCAAGAGGAAATTAGGTATCTCTACTAGGGAAGTAGTAGACTTATTTATTATGTCATTTTTATCTATCTCTATGATAGTGCAATTCATATTGATAAGATTAGGAGTGTAGGGATCAATTTGATGGAGGGCTGAGGGATCTTCTCTAATTAAAGCCTTGGTTCCATATCTTGTTCTAGAAAACATATATGACCAATCAGAGGATACGTAATCACCTATTTGGGTATTGAAATCTCTTGAGAGATAAATGGAAAAGTGTGGCTTGACTTAAATAATTGATTTATCTTGAACAATAGTACAATCTGGGAATGCATGTAGGCCCATTTCAAAATTCCTAAGTATTCATTCAGCCTTGATAGTACTACCATCCAACTACAATACATCCATAACAATGGGCTCATATTTCATTTCTAGGACATCAGCTACACACTTAGGCATCACTGAACTACTAGCCTCCAAATCAATCATGAAATTGTGGACTAGTGTATCCCCTATGATTAGAGAAACATAAAATTTAGGAGGTCTAACCCTTTTATTTGTTTCTACCTCCTTTGATGGTTGTATAAGACTCATGGCACTCTCCATGCTTAATAGTTGATCCTTCGATTCAATGCTCTCTAATGCTTCTTGTAGCAACCTCTTCTACATAAGTATAATAGAAACAATATCCAACATAGAAATGTTCACATTTGTTTTCCTCATCTTCTCTACCACACTTAATGATGCATTAGGTGCTTTGGCAGAAACCTTGGGAGCTGCAAGTGTAAGAGGTGGAGATGGAATAACTTGAGGGCCATTCACATCTCCTCTACTATTGTTCTACCTTTTTTGTTGAGGGGAATTGGCTTGATCATTCACTACTTATACATGAGGTATTGCATTTAATGTTGAAGCCTAATTAGGAGTAAGAGGGGAATCTTCAATAGCTCTTCTTTTTCTCCTAGTGTTGTTAGCAATGGAATCAACATTGATGATTGATGAAGGAGGAATCACCTTGTCATTCAAAATGTGAAGCATCTTTAGATTGGCTCTCCTTATATGATTTCCCTACTATAGGATCTTGAGTAGTCAAAGCTAAATAAGATTCAACCGTTCGACACATACAATAGACACAGGAGTAATTGCAAGAGGGATCAAAATCCTAATCTTGAACAATATTATTTTGAGGTACTAAGGTCCTACTTTGATTTGCATTTGAAGTAGAAGCATGACTATTTTGCCTATTTTGATCAAAAGGAGTATTCCCATGATTACAATTTGGAGGCTTATCATTTTTTGGAGCTCGATATTATAGTTGAGGAGCCTTATTACCCTAAAATTTCTATCTCTCCAAATTCACCACTTTGCTTCTCATTTTTGGCATCACAGATAAGCTATCCTCTTTCTTCTCTGGACCTTGTAATCTCTTATCTATGTTCAAACTCATAAAATGCATCGTTTTTAAAATTTCATCCATTCCATTTTAAGATGTGGAAGCTTGAGGGGCTAGAGCAAGAAGTTGTGATGTAGAAGGTGTGGGAATAGGGGCTATTGTTGGTTGGTGGTTTGGGATATCAGGGAAGAAGGGCATAGGAGGTCTTGGAACTAACATTCCTCCTAGTATTAATATGAAATTTTCCCTTATTACTATTTCATAAGCATCAAGTAATGTTTCTCCTCCCATGGTTTGGATTATAGTGGCAATATCAATGTTAAAATCTTTGAGGTAATGTAAGAATGCATCACTAGGGGTAGGCATTATAGTGGGTATTGTATCTCATGTCTTTTGAAATTTGTAGTTAAAATCAGTCATGTATTCACGGGGGGCTCTTTTGATAGTTGTCATCTATTATACAAGTGAAAGATGGTCACTTTTGTCCTCAAAATGTTTGCATAGTGTTGCTCCTAACCCATCCTATTCTGTTATAGAATTGTGAGGAAACCCTTTATACCATTGCAATGCTTTTCCTTTCAAAGATAAGGCTAAGAGCCCAACTGCAACATCATCTTCAGACATTCCATATGTAGTACAAACATTTGCAACCTCTTGAATATTTTCTAAGGGGGAAATACAAGTTTCACTAGTAAACTCAGGTACACTTTTAAGAGCTTATACTAGTATGTCATGTCATTAAGACAATAGGAGAGGACTTCCATCATTAAAGGTGGAAAAAGCATGAGCTCTATCCATATAGGAAAGTGGTCTATTAATATGAGCTAATGGTATTTTAGGTTGAGATCTAACATTAAGAGGAGTGGAGATTGATCTTGCAGGGGTATGTGTTACTGTTGCACTCCTAAGTTGTGATAGAGATACTCTAGTCTTTCTTCTTCTAGGACTTGAAAATGAAAGCTCTTGGTATTGAAACTTACCTCTAGAAGATTCCCTTTTTTCACTTTTAGGCATGAATCACAACAACTTGGTCTAGAAACTAGATATATTGGAGTAGAATCACCAAGTGCTTGGATATGAGCCTCTTGAAGGCTAGGAATATTGAGAGCAGCACTGTTTCCTCAGTATAAATCTTGAAACTCTTCTTTGACATGAGTAGATTTAAAATCTTCTTGAATATCTATCTCAAGGGGAATGCTAAAAACTATTGTTACAAAACTTTGCACCCTCGTCCAAAGTTTTTACCTAAGGACAACCTTATGAAACATGGAAGAAACCTCCAAGCTATGGGAATTGAACTATGAGGTCAAGTCTCTGGAGAAGGCTGACTTCCTTTACACTTAGGATGCACCTAACTACTCTAGGAGTGGAAAAGGGGGAGAATAATAGAAAAAACCTACCTAATCTATTCTAAGGAGATGATGTACCAAATTAGAGTGTTCAAGCCAATCATTTCCTACACATGCACTTTTGAACCATCATAACACCAAAAGATATACAAACCTAGACTTATTTTAATATAACAATCACATGTAGGTTAGAAAACCAAAATAAATGACACAAGGAAAGTTATATTAACTTATATGTCATCCATAGGTCAAAGAGATACAGTCATACAAAATTGCATATATCCACAATACACCAACTAGAGGCAAATATGTCTTGAACAATACATCAATGGATGAAAATGATAAGATAGAGTGTCATATAGTTTAGAGGCAAAGGGAATTTATAGTATCATGCTAGATAAATGATAGAGAAATAGAGAAGAGTTGACCTTAGCAAAATTTACAAAAACTACCTTTATAGCTTAGGCATAACTAAGATATCTTGCCCTGGAAGCCAAAATCAACCACTGCCCTTAGCAATTACTACCAACCTAGAAGGAATATGATCATGAAACAATCCCAAGTACAATGTAATCATAAAAACCCTAGTTGGAAGGATCATAAAAATGACAAAAATGGTGCCAATCAATGCAAAACTCCCCAAAATGGATGATTAGATGGTGGAAAGGATGTCTCTACATCATTCATAGTGCAACAATAACTCTTGAGTGGTTGGGATTGATCGAAAGATCATATCGCACAAGAAAACCCTATCTTTCTTTGTTCTCAATTCATGAATCAGTAAAGTTAGCAAGTCAACTTGCTGAAATAATTAAAAAAAGCCATGTGGACCAACCATGTTAGTTCATTTCACCAACTCATAGAGTTTTCATGTGTTTCACTGCTTAAACCAACTAATCAAACCACCCTTTCAACTTAAATATGATGGCTTACAATAATGTTAACCTTAACCACAATGTCAACTTAACTATGCCTACCTTCAAACTGGGCCTATTGGGACACATGGTCATTGTCACTTTCTAACATTATCCAAAGATTAAGCAATTGCATATTGCGAGAAAGAAAAAATCGACGATAACCAAACAATCAATGATCATAAGAGACCCTCATTATTGAAGCACTTTGCCTTTAAATTTTTGGATCCACTAGACATTGAACATCCACCTCATCAAACATGTAATCATTAGACCAATCAAAACCTACCAACTGGCCATGCTCCTCTGACATATCCATGTTGTTCAAATCATTCTTACTTTTGTGACCCACCAAGGGGAATGGTGTCAATAAGTCCATGTGTCACAATGTTTCTTTGTCACATTCCATAAAAACCTTACAACTTAATAAAGAGATAAAGTGATGACCATGGATCCTCTTTGATCTCATAGTGAAGGAAAAAACTAGGAATATGTGGCCTACCCAACTAACCATATCAAAGACTCGGCCAATGAAATTCCCACTATACACCATCTCAGTCTGACTCATTACCCTATCATATTGTGGCCCATATGACAGAATTGGACCCACAATAGCCACTTGGTAGAAAGTCACTTTATCACATTGTATGATATTTTGATAATTCTTAGAATGTAGGGAAGTACCAATTATGGATCTAGGAAGATCGACGATGGATAAAATATGGGCCCATAAGATATAAAAAGCATAGCCAACACTATAACATAAGATTTTATTATAAGGTAATTTTTTGCCCCATTTATTTGAATTTTCAAATATGTGAATGTTACATGGATTTGAATTCAAATATGGAAATTTTGGCAAGAAGGCAAAAATGACCAATAGGTTCATTGGTCTTTTGCTTGAAGTTGTTTGGGTAGTGGGTCTAACTATCTTCAACAACTCCTAATAGGGTTGGAATATCCTAATAGGGATTCAAACTCTCCTAAAAAGGACTCATATATTGAATGTATTCATAGACTCCTAACAGGATCTATCCTCTAACATGGAATATTTATATTAGTACATCATCTTGTGGGTACCATCCCTACCAAGGTTTTCCCTCTAATCAAGGGTTTCCCTAGTTAACATATTTGGTGTTATTATGTATGAGTATCTTGTTATTGTTTCAATATATATTACTCATATGATTAAGTTTGTTTAAGGTTGATAATTATGATATTAGTTAGATGACTGATTCACCCCCACTCTTAGTTATATCAGTGGACTATATATTTCAATAATTGGTATCAGAGCTTGGTCACAGGTTTGAATCCTTAGACCCTTGGGTAATGTTGAGGGGGAGATTTTCATAAATTTATTTAGTGTTCCCCTTGGGATTCATGACAATGACTTAATGACCTCTTGTGTACTATAAGTTGAGTGGTTGTATTGGAAATTGACAGATCAGTTTTTTGGTGCAACAACAACCCAACTCTAACATTAAATAGACAAGCTCATGAGTTGTTACAGAAAGGGTTGATTCAAGAGAGGCTGAGTCCATGTTTTGTACAAACAGTTTAGCACCAAAGAAGAATGGAGGACGTGTACAAATTCTTGAGCTATTAACAAGATCACAATCAAGTACATATTTTTATTTCCAAGGATGGATGACATTATGGACTATTTGAGTAGAGCTATATATTTAACAAAGATAGATCTAAATAGTGGATACCATCATATTAGCATCAAAGAAGGTGATGAGTGGAAGACTTCTTTCAAGACAAGGGAAGGATTGTATGAGTGGTTAGTCATGCCTTTTGGGCTAATTAATACACCAAGCACTTTATGTGGCTCATGAATGAAGTAGTAAAGGAGTTTCTTAGTAATTTTTTAATTGTTCAACTAGATGATATTTTTCTCTTTAGTAAGAAATTGAATGATAATTTTATGCATATTTGAAAGGTGTTTGATAAATTCAACCAAGAGAAGTTGTTGATAAACTTGAAGAAGTGCAATTTTGTGAAAAGGAGTTGGTGTATATTTTGGAATATTTAGAATAAATTTGGGGAGTGGTGAATTAGTTAACCAAGGTCCAAACATACAAATAAAACTTTTTAGTACTCACGAAACATATTAAGTGCATACATTGATTAGATCACCCAATAACTCCATAACTTTGTAGGTCATTGTACTAGGTCAAAGTAGTTTTGTAGCAATGTAAAAATAAAATGTAGCAAGATCATTCCCATAATTTGACACAAGGATGGAAACCCAACTTGGGAAAAACTACTAGTAACATGCTACCAATTTTCACTCTTTTGAAGTGATTCCTATGAGGAGCCAATCCTATTAAATTTTACAATGCACATTGTTAAATGTGACCTTGATTAAAGGATTTAAATCACCCTATTAGAAGTGAGCCTTGTTAGAGGACTTTCAAACATTCCATTTGAATGTCACCCGGTTAAAGGATTTACAAATGACTATTAGGTCAAACTTAATACAAAGGATTTATCCAGATTGATATAATGATTAGAAAGTAGTAGTAGGACTTGATATAATAACTAAGACACTCACATGCATATTATAGATCTCTAGTTCAGTCCTCCATTATGCTTGGCATTCATACCCTTCATCTTCGACTGCTTGTTCACCCTTCAAGCCTTCAACTCCTTAAGCCTTCTTGCTTAGTATGTAAATTATAAATTCGTCCCTTTGGCCACCATATGAAATAAAAAATCTAGATTCTCAATAATGCTCATTACTGATGTCCTTGTATCCCCTTATATAGAGAATTTTGATATTTTCCTTCTTAATCAAAATTGTTCATTTTAGGGTTAGGCCAGATTCATTGAATCCTCCCTCTTTTCTATTTTATTCCTTCTAGAAACTTTTCCTACAATCCTTATTAGATTCACCTCAAAATTGTTTACCTTGAATTTTGTGCCACTAGCTCATTATACATAACTTCAAAATGCTTCACATTATTCAAGAAATCAACTTTGTCAACTCAGATTTGTCAAATCTTTGATTAAACTCTTTTTGCTATCACTTGACATCCAGACTATTCACTCGACAATAACACTATTCTGATGCTTAGCCAATACTAGCTTTCTCAACATTAGCTAAGTCTTCCTTTCTTAGTCACCCCTATTAATTCCTTGATGCTCAAAAACTACAATATTTTACTAAAGCTCAACACCTACTAACTTTCTTTTGCTGGCACATACTAACTTTCTGCTTAGCCTGAACTAGATTTTATTAGTTTGTGTTGTTTTCTTAGTCAGGCTTGGTAGACACTTCTTTTATGAAAACACTTCTTCTTATCTTAGCTTAAGTAACCATTCACTTTAGCCTTAAGTGCATAAACAATACATCACATCATCAATGTCTTGCTTGGTCTGTGTGCTCCTGTTATACACCATATAACTCAACTTTTCTCTAGGTACTCTTGTTATCCTTTCTTTTCAAATTCTCTTCATCAATCAATCAAATGATAACATTTAGACAAAAAATAGATTGTCTTGCCAACAAATAGTAGGTTTTACATTAGTGATAGAATAATGAATGTTCCATGATAGGTTCCAACACTTCAAACAATCTTCTTTTCAACAGTATCTAGGGTTTTTAGTCTTAATAGAAGGACTAAAAATGGACTCAGACAAAGTGAAGGTTATCCTTGAATGACCTACTCCAAAGAGTGCTATAGAAGTAAGATATTTTCATGCACTTCCTAGTTTTTATAGAAAGTCCATAAGATGTTTTAGCAGTATTTTTGGACCCTTGACTAAAACAATGAGGGGAGATAAGAAAGAATTTTAGTGAACTTTGGGAGAATATAAGAGTTTTAATCTATTGAAATAGAAAGTTATAGAGCAGCCTATTTTAGAACTTCCAAATTTTAACAAGGTGTTTCAAGTAGATTGTAATGCTATTGGTACTACAATAGGAGTTTTTTTGACCAAATAAGGTAGCCATGTTGTTTATTTTAGTGAGAACTTGAATGATCCAAAATGAGAAGATTATGTTTATGATTAAGAATTTTATGCTATAGTTTAGGCATTGATGAACTAGAGGCACTATATTCTTCCTAGGGATTTTGTTTTGTCTACTAATCATCAAGCTTTGCAATATTTTAATAGTCAAGGAAAATTAACCCAAAGGCATTTAAAGTGGGTTGAGTTTTTGTAGAGTTATACATTTGTTTTGAAATGTAGGATTGGGAACTCTAACATAGTTGTAGATGCTCTTAGTAGAAGGTAGCTTTTACTAATATAGATGGAAATTGAGGTGGTTGGGTTCAAGGAACTCAGTAATTTGTATCTAGAGGATCCTAATTTTGGTGAAGCTTGGAAGGCTTGTATAGAACCTATTATAGTTGATAGGACAAAGTGGTTGGGTTTCATCATCCAAGATGGTATGTTGTTTAAAGGAAGCCAGTTGTTCATTCGAAGGAGTTCAATAAGAAAGAATATCAACATGGCAAAGCATAGTGGAGGATAGGCTAGAAACATTGGGAGAGATAAGACCATTTCTTTGTTTGTTGAGAATTATTACTGGCCACAATTGCAACAAAATGTGAATAAGTTTGTTTGAAGTTTTAGAGTATGTTAGATAGAAAATAGAATGAAGAAGAATATAGGGTTGTATCAATGATTACTTGTACTAGAGAAGCCATGGGAGGATGTTAGCATGGAATTTGTTCTTATATTACCAAGGAGTTAGTGAGGGCATGATTCTAGTTTTGTGGTGGTTGATAGGTTTTTAAAGATGGAACAATTCATTCCCTACAAGAAGGCTAGTAATGTTGTTCATGTGTGAGAGTTTTTTAGAGAAGTGGTGAGACTATAGTGTCTAACAAAGATTATAGTGT
Organism: Cupressus sempervirens; assembly: GCA_028749045.1. Classification (NCBI taxonomy): domain Eukaryota; kingdom Viridiplantae; phylum Streptophyta; class Pinopsida; order Cupressales; family Cupressaceae; genus Cupressus; species Cupressus sempervirens. The sequence goes on from CM053786.1 coordinate 377,858,569, forward strand.
CTGATTGAGATACCAAGTTTGTCAGGTATTTTTGACATACATTGTAGAAGAACTTGATGATAGATTTGAAGTTCAGTTCATTACATCATCCACAGACTAATGGACAGACAAAATTTTTGAATCACAGTTTGGGAAACTTATTGAGATGTTTCATTGGAGATAAATCAAAAGGATGGGATCTAATTTTACCATAGGTGGAGTTTACATATAATAATTTTATCAACATGAGTACTAGTAGATCATCCTTCAGGATTGTATATGGGAGTAGTCTTGGAAATACTTATGAACAAGACAGTTGGATAAAGGAGAGATAAGTAGTGCTGAAGTAGAAGATTTTGTTGAACATTTGAAGAATATCCATGAGGAGGTGAGGAAGCACAGTACAAATAGGAATACATAGTACAAGGCTAAGGAAATTGTGCAAAGGAGGTATAAGGAATTCCATACTAGAGATGAATTCATGGTTCATTTGAGAAAGGAGCATTTTCCAGTAGGTACATATAATAAGCTAAAAATGAAGAAGTTTGGACCATGTAAGGTAGTGACAAAGCATGATTTTGGAAATGCCTATGAAGTGGAATTGCTTGTTGAATTGAATATCTCACCAGTATTTAATAGTTCAAATTTGATTAAGTACCATGAAGGAGGTGATGGGGATAAAGTTGCAAAAGTGTCAAATATTCTAGTAGCTAGTTCAACTACAAGAGAGATTGAGGAGATATTGGATAGTTGTGTTGGAAAATGTATAGGCAACTAAAATTATGAAGAATACTTGGTCAAATAGAAAGGGAGGAGGTTAAACATCTTAATTTTTCCCTTAATATTTGAGATTTGATGGGGTTAGTTTCAAATTACCCTGGGTGTTTGATGTAGGAGCATCTTGAGTGTAAGAGAAATCTTGCATCACCCTAAAATAGTTTCTTTCAGTTTTTTCAATAAGGGTTGTCTTCATGCATAGTTATTTTATGTGGAGGCCTACTACTTAGTAAATTAGTCATACTAGCTCAAAATTTTCTTATTTTAGAGGTGAACAATCATTTTAGATATATCAACTTGTCAGTGGATTTTTAAGGGTACATTATATGTAATTGTGAAGTTATTACAAATTTTTAGTGTGTAATTTTGGTATAAAAATTTTAGGCTCAATTTTGAAGGCCTTAGAGGCCCTAAAACTTGAGGGATTGCTGCTAGCATAAAATTGAGTCTATATATCATGAGTTCAAGTTTATAAAAAGTGGTTATAATAGCCAAATGGAGCAACAATTTGCAAGTTATGGCTTTCCAAAGTTGGGATGTATGAAATTTCTAAGATAAATGTCAAAGGTGTATTTACCCAACTCTATATGTATTATTGTTGGATACAATTAAGTAATTGTGTATTGTCTTTGATGTTACACAAATGCCATATCAGTTATCAGACATAGTCTATCGAGTTCTGTCGATTAGGAAAACAGTTTACAGAGTCTACCGAGCTCAGTCGGTCAGTAAAGCCTTTTGCAGTGTATACCGAGCGTTCCTGTATGTCACACGGTGAGTTAGTGTTAACCGAGTTCACATGGTAAGCTAAGGAAAGTTTAGTTCTTACCGAGATCACTCGGGTATCAAAGGATTTTGTAGCGAACAGTTAGTGTTAACCGATTTCGCACGGTAAGCTAAGGAAATCTTAGTTTTCACCGAGCTCACTCGGTAGTCGAAGACAGCTTTTACCGAGTCTATTCAGTTTCCAAAGGAAGTGGCAGGTTTACCAAATTCCCCGGTAATTATAGTTTTTACCGAGTTCTGCCGGTTAACACAGGAAGCAGTTTTTTTTTTTTGTTTTGTATTGACCGAGCAGCGTCGACCAGTGAAGAATTTTCTTTTGATTGTTAGTTCAAGCCGACTTTGGAATATGTTTTGTCAAGTTGGTTGGGCCGACCTGGTATTATGTATAGTATATAAAGAGGTGCTCAAGATGTGGAAAAGTGTGGAATAGAGAGTGTATACGGATAGTGCAAGGAAGAGACTTGTGTGTGCCTAAGCAGAGTTGAGCAGAGGGAAATCTTGGAGCTGCAAAGATATATTTAATCAGTAAGGATCTTGTGGAGCTAAACTGAGATCTGTATTCAGCAAGATAAGTTGCATGTATTTTCAAATCATTCATTGTTGCTTTCTAACCATTGTAACAGTGATTCCAAAATCTCCTAACAGAGTTGGTTTAACAGCCATTCCATAAATCCTTTAACAGGGTGGCAATTCAGTTGAATTGTTCTAAAGACCTCTTACAAGGCCACTCCTAACAGGGTGATTAAATCCTCTAACAGGGTCACACCTAACAGTGTGTTTTGTAACCTTTAACAGGGTTGGCTCCTAACAGGGCTCACTTCAGAAGAGTGAAAATTGGTGACTAGTTGCTGGTGGTTTTTCCCATATTGGGTTTCCACGTAAATCTGGTGTCTATTGTGTTCATGATTACTTTCTTTTGCATGGTTGCTTATTTCAGTAAATGCTTAATAAATTAACTAAACATCTATCAAGTTTTAAGCAGTAATTTATGTGTTTACCGAGTAGCAGCAGCAACTAAGTTTAAGGCATCTTTGAGATTGTTGAATTTGTTTTTGTGGTAACTGATTCACCCCTCCCCTCTCAGTTACCCCATCTTCATTTTCCAACAATTGGTATCAGAGCTTTTGGTGCTTGCAGGAGGAGATTTCAAAGATCTAAGCCAAAGATCAAGATGTCTTACAAGAGGGAAATCCCAAGGCTTAACCGAAACAACTTCTCAGCATGGCAAGGATTAATGAGACTTCATCTAGCTTCCATTGGTGACACTGGTCTGAAATATCTTGATGAGGAATATGTAGAACCATCAGGTACATTATCAGTCAATGACATTGCTATAAAGAAGACTCATAACATTATGATGATTGATATTGCATCTGCCTTGAGTTATGAAGAGTTTGATGATGTCAAGGACTGCACTACTGCCTATGAAATGTGGGAAAGACTGAAAGAGATCTATGGTGGAGATGACAATGTCAGAAGAGCCAAAGCTGAAAGTCTGAGAGGACAGTTCGATCAGATGAAAATGAAAGAAGATGAAAACATTGCCAAATATGTTGAAAGAATTAAAGCATGTGTCAGTGCTATCAAAACTTCTGGAGAAAGTATCAGTGAAGAGACAGTCATAAGTAAAGTTCTTAGAACTCTACTTCCAGTTTATGCCATCAGGGTATCAGCCATTCAAGAAAAAAGGTGTGAGGCCAATCACAAGATAAACCTAGAGGCCATAGTTGGAAGATTGACAGCATTTGACCTAGATAATTTTGATAATTATGTTCCAGCTGCAAAGAACATTGAGTCTGCATTTGAAGCCAAGCTTTCACTCAAGGACAAAGGCAAGAAGAAGAAGGAATCTTAGTCAGAGAGTGAAGATCAATCAGATCAGAGTTCTGACAGCGACCTTGAAGTAATTGAAGCTCTACTTGCAAGGAAATATTCAAGAGGAAGAGGTAAATACAAAGGTAAAGTACCCCTAATCTGCTTTTCATGTGAAGAAGTCGGTCATATTGCTGCAAGGTGTCCAAACAAGAAAGATAAAGATGAAAAGAAAGATAATAAATGGAACAGTAAGAAAGATCTCAAATCATTTAAGGATAAAAGTAAGAAATCATGTTTTATGGCTAAAGATTCTAATGATTCTAATGATGAAGAAGAGGATGAGATTGTTTACATTGCTGTAAAAGATGAATCTGACAATGAAGAAATGGCACTCATCTCTCACATAAGTAAGAATGATACATGGATCATTGATAGTGGCTGCTCACATCATATGACTGGAGATAAAATAAAGTTTGATCAATTTGAAGAGTATGATGGTGGCAGTGTAAGATTTGGAAACAATGAACCTTGTTGCATCAAAGGAAAAGGAAAAATCACTCTAACCCAGGAACTTGTATGTGATAATGCTTATTGGGTAGAAGGCCTAAAGCACAATTTGTTAAGTGTGGCACAATTACTCAACAATGGACTCAAAGTAGAATTCATCCAAGGCAAAGCAAGACTGCTGAACGGTAAAGGAAAGCTGATTGGATCTAGTACTCAAACTAAAGGTAACTTGTTCTATCTTGAACTTGGTGAACATTCATGTTTTATTGCTCAAGTAGAAGAGAGTTGGTTATGGCATAAAAGGTTATGTCATGTGAATTTTGACAATTTGGTAAAGATAAAAAAATTCAAGAAAGTGAGAGGCATTCCTGATTTAAAGAAACCAGAGGTCGGTTTATGCAAGAATTGTCAAATTGGAAAGATGGGTAAGTCTAGTTTCAAAAGCAAAAATTATCAGTCTGAAGATTTATTAGAAATTGTGCATACTGACTTATGTGGACCTATTGGAACTGAAAGCTATACTGGTGAAAAATATTTTATTCTTTTTGTTGATGATTATTCAAGAATGATGACCGTCATGTACCTAAGGAACAAATTAGAAGCATTTGAAAAGTTCAAATGGTATTTGGCAAGAGTAGAAAAAGAAACAGGGAAAAGATTAAAATGACTAAGGTCAGACAGAGGTGGTGAATTTATTTCACATGAATTCAATAACTTTTGTATTGAAAGAGGAATCAAAAGACAGGTTTCAGCACCAGGTACTCCTGAACAAAATGGCATAGCTGAAAGAAGGAACAGATTCATCATGGATTGTGCAAGAACCTTGATGATAGAAAAGAATGTTGCTATCAAATACTGGAAGGAGGCTATCAGTACAGTAGTTCATACCTTAAACCAAGTACAGTTGAAAAAAACTCATTCAAAACTCCCTATGAATTATGGTATGGCTATAAACCCAATGTAAGTTATCTGAAAGTATTTGGAAGCAAATGTTATATCTTGAAAGAATCTAGAAAAGGTAAATTTGATGTAAAAGGTGATGAAGGTATATTTCTTGGATACTCATGCAAGAGTAAAGCATATAGATGCTTGAACTTATCTACTCACAAAGTCATAGAAAGTATACATGTGAAAGTTGATGAGTTTGCAGAAAAGACTGAAGAAGAAAGAAGAAGAGAACCAGAAGATTACAAAAGATTCGTCTTCAGTGAACCGGATATAATATCAACTGCATCTGAGAATCAGAAACCTTCTTCTACCGAGTCATCACTAACCGAGTTGCAGGAAACATCTACCGAGCCAACATCTACCAAGCCAACGTCTACCGAGTTAGAGAATATCGAGTTAGAGATTACCGAGCTAGAGGTAACCGAGCATGTGCATAACAAGCCAGTTGATACCGAGCCAGACCAAATCGAGCATGAAGGTGAAATGCAAAAAGATAATGACAAGATTCATCCAAAAGGAAAAGAACCTGTTCTAGCCAAGTATGTCAGGAGACATCATTCAATAGATCAGATCATTGGAAATAAATCTGAAGGAACCATCACAAGAAGTAAGTTGAAAGGTACTTGTTTACTTGCTGATTTTGAACCTAGAACTGTCAAAGATGCATTAGAAAATGATAATTGGATTGAATCAATGAATGAAGAAATAGAGCAGATAGAGAAAAAAAAGACATGGACTCTTGTACCCAGGCCTAAAGACAAAAATGTAATCGGTACAAAGTGGGTTTTCAGAAATAAGTTGGATGAAAATGGTAAAGTATCAAGAAACAAAGCTAGATTAGTGTGCAAAGGATATTCTCAAGAGGAAGGCATAGATTATGGAGAAAATTTTGCTCCCATTGCTAGATTGGAAGGTGTTAGAACCTTATTAGCATATGCTACTTACAAAGGATTTAAAGTTTATCAGATGGATGTCAAGTCAGCATTTCTTAATGGTATACTGGATGAAGAGGTCTACATTGAACAACCTAAAGGTTTTATAGATCCAGATAAAAAGAACATGGTTTGCAAATTGCACAAGGCACTGTATGGTCTGAAACAAGCCCCTAGAGCATGGTATGAAAGATTGCATAGCTATCTTATTCAAATTGGATTTCAAAGAAATAATGATAACAGTAGTTTGTATATCAAGGAAGGACCAGAAAATAAGATTGTCCTGGCAGAAATATTTGTAGATGATACTGTTTTCACAGGGAATGATGATCTTTGCAAAGAATTTTCAGAATAAATGAGCAAGGAATTTGAAATGTCAATGTTCAGTGAAATCAAATTCTTTGTTGGACTTCAAATTCAGCAGAACAAGAATGGCATTTACATCACTCAAGCAAAATACATCAAAGAGATATTGAAAAAGTTTGGTATGGAAGACTGTAAACCAGTTGGAACTCCCATGTGTACTGGACTAAAACTTACCAAAGAAGATGATTCAAAGGAAATAGATCAGACATTGTACAGATCTATGATTGGAAAGTTGCAATATGTAGTTCATACTAGGCCAGATATTGCTCTTGCAGTTGGAATTGTGGCAAGATTTTCAGCCAAACCAAGAGAAAATCACATGATGGCAATCAAGAGGATAATGAGATATCTGAAAGGAACTGAAGATTATGGATTATCGTATAAATTTGGAGAAAACCTAGACTTAAAAGTGTTTTCTGATGCTGATTGGGCAGGAAACCTTGACGACAGAAAAAGCACAAGTGGAGGTGCATTCTTTCTTGGAAAGAGGTTGGTTTCTTGGACAAGCAAAAAGCAAAATTGTACATCTCAATCAACAGCAGAGGCAGAGTATGTTGCTGCAGCAGTAAACTGTTCTAATATTGTTTGGTTCAAGCAATTGCTACAAGGCATGAAGATGGAAATCAAGAAACCAGTTGTCATGTTTTGTGATAATACAAGTACAATCAACATACCTAAAAATCTAGTAATGCTTTCTAAGACTAAGCACATTGCAATCAAGTATCACTTTGTCAGAGAATTGGTGCAGGACAAGGAAATCAGATTGGAATATGTCCATACAAAGGAACAGATTGCTGACATATTCACAAAGCCTTTACCTAAGGATGCATTTTTGTATCTCAGAGGTAAGAGGTAAGTTAGGGGTCATTCCCCTATCTGAAGTTCACTAAAAATAAGTTTTAGTGATGCATCAACTCTTACAAAATTGAACAATCATCAGTTGATGCAGCAAATCAAGGAAATATTGCATATGAATCAGTACTAAAGGTACAATAAAATTCATTTGAAATTGGATTGTCTTTGGCATGTGTTGTCAAAGAGGGAGAGTTTTACTGTCATATCTTTCCGAAATTTGATTATGTAATTCCTTCACAGAGGGAGATTACTGTAACAGGGAGAGTTCTCTATCTTAGAGGGAGAATTGTTAATTGTGTTGTGTTGCTGTAGACTTGCTTTCAAATTTTATTTCTGCTATGACATGTTGTGTTGCCATCAATGCCAAAGAGGGAGATTGTTGGATAAAATTAAGTAATTGTGTATTGTCTTTGATGTTACAAAAATGCCATATCAGTTATCAGACAGAGTCTACCGAGTTCTGTCGGTCAGGAAAATAGTTTACAGAGTCTACCGAGCTCAGTCGGTCAGTAAAGCCTTTTGCAGTGTATACCGAGCGTTCCTGTATGTCACACGGTGAGTTAGTGTTAACCGAGTTCGCATGATAAGCTAAGGAAAGTTTAGTTCTTACCGAGATCACTCAGGTATCAAAGGATTTTGTAGCGAACGGTTAGTGTTAACCGAGTTCGCACGGTAAGCTAAGGAAAGCTTAGTTTTCACCGAGCTCACTCGGTAGTCGAAGACAGCTTTTACCGAGTCTAGTCGGTTTCCAAAGGAAGTGGCAGGTTTACCGAATTCCTCAGTAATTATAGTTTTTACAGAGTTCTGCTGGTTAACACAGGAAGCAGTTTTTTTTTTTTGTTTTGTATTGACTGAGCAGCGTCGGCCAGTGAAAAATTTTGTTTTGATTGTTAGTTCAAGCCGACTTTGGAATATGTTTTGTCAAGTTGGTTGGGCCGACCTGGTATTATGTATAGTATATAAAGAGGTGCTCAAGATGCAGAAAAGTGTGGAATAGAGAGTGTATACGGATAGTGCAAGGAAGTGCAAGGAAGAGACTTGCGTGTGCCTAAGCAGAGTTGAGCAGAGGGAAATCTTGGAGCTGCAAAGATATATTTAATCAGTAAGGATCTTGTGGAGCTAAACTGAGATCTGTATTCAGCAAGATAAGTTGCATTTATTTTTAGATCATTCATTGTTTCTTTCTAACCATTGTAACAGTGATTCCAAAATCTCCTAACAGAGTTGGTTTAACAGCCATTCCATAAATCCTTTAACAGGGTGGCAATTCAGTTGAATTGTTCTAAAGACCTCTTACAAGGCCACTCCTAACAGGGTGATTAAATCCTCTAACAGGGTCACACCTAACAGTGTGTTTTGTAACCTTTAATAGGGTTGGCTCCTAACAGGGCTCACTTCAGAAGAGTGAAAATTGGTGACTAGTTGCTGGTGGTTTTTCCCATATTGGGTTTCCACGTAAATCTGGTGTCTACTGTGTTCATGATTACTTTCTTTTGCATGGTCGCTTATTTTAGTAAATGCTTAATAAATTAACTAAACATCTATCAAGTTTTAAGCAGTAAATAATATGTTTACCGAGTAGTAGCAGCAACTAAGTTTAAGGCATCTTTGAGACTGTTGAATTTTTTTTTGTGGTAACTGATTCACCCCTCCCCTCTCAGTTACCCCATCTTCATTTTCCAACAGTTAAGGTCTGTTGGTCATAGGTATTAAGTTTGGGTGTCTATAACCTTCCCAGGAAGCATAAAATTTCCTATTTAAGAAATGCTTGAACATTATCTAGGAGAACTCTAGGTAATAGTTCACAACTTTGTCTTTAGATTACTATAATGAAGGTACCCATGTGGCTTAGCATATTGTAATTTTGAATTCCAAAATTTTGTATTTGCAATGATAATAAGAAGCCCAGTTTTTTCTCACAATTTTTTTTTTTTTTTTTTTTTATGTTATCAATTTATTGTATTAAGGGGAGCATCCTTCATTAGAGATTGTTATGTGATGATGCTAGGAATATATGTGAAAGAGCCATACGAGATATTATGTTGTCATTGATCTTAATGTCTTAATTAACTAGACATTATTCTAACACAAGAAAGTACCATATCTTTTGATAGGTGAAGAAGATTTGATTAATGAATAGGATTTGAAGAGAGAATGATGAAGGTAGAGTAATTTATAAGGTATTCAATGGGTACTTGAATGAGCTAGACAATGATCATGTAATATTGTTTTGATTTTTTAAAATCATTCATTGTTGTAAAGGATATAAGTTTAAAAATCTTACCCAAGTAAAGAAGGTTAATGTTGGGAGATTTTATTCACCAAGTGAAAATAACATTGTCTAAGTGACTCAAGAAAATAGTGATGACTGAGAAAGTTAGTATAAACCAAGTTATGTGTTACCCGAGTAAATATGATGTTTACCGAGTGACGACTAGATGAATAGAATTGAGAAATTGAGATCTGAGGCCAAATTGTGAAGGAAATTTGGAAAGATTGATAAGGTCTAAGAGGAGAATCAAAATTTTTCGCAAGATCTAAGGATAAGAAATATCAAGAATCATTTGATTAAGGAAAATAAATAAAGATAAGGATAGGAAAAAGTTCTATGCAAGGTCCTATTTTCCAAGTGTCTAAATTCATTTTATGGAATTATGTTTTAAACCTTAGAACAATGATTCTAATTAAGTGAAAAAAGATTGAAGGATCTTGAAGCATTGAGAAATATATTTAAGGTGGTAACATAGACAATTTTAGGTTATTGGTTCTATTATATTGTTGTTCGCTAGTGCGTTATTGGTGATCATGTAGTGGAGAAGATATTAGAGTGTGAATTTGTTGAAGGAACCAAAGAAAGGAAGTGAACTAAGATGAGAAAAAAAAACATAGGGAAAGAAATAGTCAAGTCAAGAGTGAAAGAAAAGTATAGTGAGAAAATATAGTGAAAGAGCCTGAACTAAGATCTGAACAAGGAAAGGTAGTTTCTATATTTGACAGATCATTTTTTCAACTATAAATATTTAACCATTATAGTGGAAAATGTTAGAAGCATCGATTGTACCTAATCCATCCATAAAATCCTATATGATAACATCAATTAGTGGTGTTTATAAGCCTATTAAATAAGGCCACCCTTTTTGGTCATAGACAAGGAGTGATAAGGTCTAGATCATATTTTGATGAAATCCTTTAACAAGGTCACATTAACAAAGAATATATAACATGTTGTTGGAAATGTAAATGAGAAAGTAAGTTCTAAGAGGAGGAGGGGGTGGTGGGGGTTCTGAATCAACATGTAAAAAAATTACCATAAAAAAATTCACGATACATCCATCTCATAACTTAACATTTAAACTCAAATATGTAACCATGCATCACATCCAAAGCATGATGCAAATAAACTCATAAAACATAAGATTTTGATTACCCAAAAACCCTCCAAAGAGTAGGTAAAACTAGGGTGGGGATGACACCCAAAAATCTTCACTACTGTAATTGTAAAATGTGGGTAATTATGGCTACAAAGTTTTGATCATAAGCTATGATCTACCCTGTGAAAGGTCTACCCTATTAAAGGCTTAAAAGATTATTAGGTCTCAACTTAACTAAAGGATTTCAAAATCATAATTAAGTAATCACTCTTTTAGGAGATTTACAAAAGTCTGTTAGGACTAATCTATTAAGAGATTTACTTTGTATCACTTGTCAAAATGATTCAACACCTAATCCTTCAGTTAGTACCTTGCTACTTGATGTCAGATATCCTCTTTACTGATGATCACTTGATCCTCTTGATCAAATCTATCTTCTCCATACTTTCACTTCTTATCTTTGTTCTTCTCAAACCAATTCTGCATTGTATTTCCATAACTTAACTATCATTTCCACCATGAATGCCCTATATACTCTTAGCATCCATTCATGTATCATCATCTTACTAATCCTCCTTAGGGTTCACCACCTTAAATATTCAATTATGGAGATGGGATAGGTTATAATGAATAGCTTAGGTTGATCAGTATTTCCACCTAATGCTTCTCTTAATTTGATTAGTTGCATGTATTACATAGGGATGTGTAATATGACTGGATCCTTATCTCGAAATATCAAAAATTCATGTTCTTGCTGGTCAAAAATGCTTTACATAGACATTTGTTCCATAACAAATATCTATGTCAAAGATTGATAACTCAACATCAATAGACTTCAATGCTCCATGTTCTTGGTGGTCAAAATACTTTACATGGACATTTGTGCCATAACAAACATCTATGTCAAAGATTGATAACTCGACATCAATAGACTTCAATGCTTTTTCTTCACTATACTCTTTATTCTAATACTTGACTTCTAAATAGCTTGACACTTACTCTTCCTCAACACCTGAGTCACTCAACATACATTGTTTACTCGAAACCTTCTATTTTCTCAACACTAGAGTGAATCAAGACACAATAAATGATTGAAATGTACTAGTGCTCAGCACTAGCTGTCATATTACTTGACATGTATTATCTAGAGGCTTATGCTTTGTATATACTATGCACTCATCTTGCACTATTATTTGCTAGATAATGACTAAGTGTTTTTTCACTACCTTGTCCAAACCAATATGAGATTAACACATGTAACAAGGTTTTCTCTTATCCAAGCTCACTTTAAAAGAGTGAAAATATTTGGGTTGCTAGTCTGAGGTGGTTTTTCCCTTCATAGGGTTTCTACATTAAAAATAATGATGTTAGTTGTGTGAATGTTATTTGTGTTGCAAGTAATTTTACATGATTTACACTATACTAGAACTTGATAACAACTAAGTTTAATCAATAATTATTGGAATATTGTTGACAATTGGTAATGCAAGGAACAACAAGTTATAAGTTTGTTAAATATTAAGTTGGATTTTTATACCTAGTGTTTATTGTTGAAGCTTATACTATATTATTGATGCTGGAATGTTTAAAGGGACTGTGTGATAACTAATCATAACTAGTTTAGCTCCCCTCTCATTTATGTAATAATTCTGTATCAGAGCTAAGTTCTTGGAGAAATTTTTTTAAAGGAACTTGAGCCAAAGATCAAATATGTATAAGAAAGAAGTTCCAAAGATGAACAACGAGAACATTTCCTCATGGAAAAACTGAATGAGACTACAACTTTTTGGCATTGCAGACAATATTACAAATTGTTTGGACAATGAGTACACCACTTTTGTAGGTCTTCTAACTATATAGAAAATGAATCATAGTATCATGATGATTTACTTTTCATCCTCTCTACATGATGTCGAGTTTGACAATGTTAAGAACAATGCTAATGGAAAAAACAAGTGGAATAAACTAAAGCTTGTTCATGGGGGAGATGAAAATGTATGAAGAGCTCAAGTTGAGAGTCTTAAAGGATAATAGGATGAAATGAGAGTAAAAGAACAAGAGAATAATGCACAATATGTAAGCCAAGTTAAGGATGTTGTGAGTTCAATAAGAGCTTCTGGTGGAGTTATCTACGGTTCTGAAATATAAGTGAAGTCTTAAGAACTATTTTGCTTGTGTATTCTATTAAAGTTTTGACTATTCAATAAGTGAGAAATATTCCTAGTAATGATTTGATATTGGATATCTTTTTGGTCTATTAATTTCATTTAAGTTGAGTAATTATGATACAATTTTGGTTGCTATGGAAAATGTCTTTAAGTTTTCAATAACCATCAATAATCCTAAGAAAGAAAAGAAAAGAAAAGAAAAGAAGAAAGTGGATCTGAAACTAAATATGATCCAGATGAGATTGAAGAATTTATTTCAACAAGATTATCAAGAGGTAAAGGTAAATACAAAGGTAAATTGTCCTTAATCTATTTCAAATGTAATGAGGTTGTTCATTTTGCTGCTAAAATGTTCTAACAAAAGAATGATTGATAGAAATGATATAAATGACAAGAATGATTTTAAGTAGAGGAAGAATAGGAATTACAAAGAAAAGGGAAGGAAGTCATGTCACATTTCTGAAGAAGAGCACACTAAGCCAAGTTGTGATAATGGAAAGGAAGTAGTTGAAATGGTTTATGTTCCAATCAAAGAAGATCCAAATGGTGAAAGGTATGAAATTGAAATTGCCCCTGTATCACATGTTCATAAGAATGATTCATGGATAATTGATAGTGGTTATTCACATCACATGACTAGTGATCTAAGTAAGTTTGATAAGCTTGAAGAAATTAATCATGGCAGAATAATTAAATTTGGAAATGATACTACATTTTTTGTGAAAGGTAAAGGATCACTAATGTTGAATAATAAGATCAAATATGATTATGCATATTGGGTACAAGGACTTAATTGTAATATTTTGAGTATTTCTTAGTTGAATAACTCAGGCCACAAGCTAGAATTTGAGAAAAAGAAGGTCAAGATCTTTGAAGGAAAACTAGTTCAAGTAGGAATTTAAATGAGAGATAACTTATTCTACCTCGATTCTATAGTTGAGAAATATTTATTTGCTAAAAGTAAAGATGTGAGGTTATGGCATAAAGGGTTGTATCAAGTAAATTTTGAGAATATGGTGAAAATAAGTAGGAAAAAAAGAGTAAGAGGCTTACTGAGTTTGCAAAAAAATCAAAAAATGTTATGTGCAAATTGTAATATCACAAAATTGGCACATTGCCATATTAACCAACTTTGGTTTATTCAACTATTCCTAATTCCTATTTTACTAGGAAATTCTAATTCTAATAATTGCTACTTGACCTAGGTATCAAATCTAGAAAACCATAATTTGCATTAATCATATTATTTATTTAATTCCTAAATATTGACTCAAATTAGTTACACAAACCTATCAATTTAAATTAATTTAATTTTAAGTGTTCTACTTTAATTAAATTAAAATTACATCTTTAGCTAATATACAAAAGAATTAAATACATTGAATTTAATAAGATATCTCCTCTTTTTAATTATTCAATTTAATTATTGAATTAGTTAAATTTATCAATTTATGAGGTCATATTCTATTTTACGAAATTAGATATTCACTCAAAAAAAGGAACCAATTAACTCCTTTTATCACTGAAAAAGGACTTAGTTAACTCCTTTTATCACTCAAAAAGGATTCAATTAACTCCTTTTATCACTCAAAAGGACTTTGTCAGCTCCTTTTATCACTCAATAGGCACTTAGTTAACTTATTTTATCACTCAAAAAGGACACAGTTAACTCCTTTTATCACTCAATAGGCACTTAATTAACTCCTTTTATCACTCAAAGAGGACTCAGTTAACTCCTTTTATCACTAAAAAAGGACTCAGTTAACTCCTTTTATCACTCAAAGGCAACCAGTTAACTCCCTTTTCATGAGGAAGTTACCTTTATGACTGGCTCTCCTCTTCGATTTTGACCATCCATTTCGATTAATATTGACCATCGATCACCTCTTGGATTCTATAAAAGAAGCTTTCCATTCCTCATTTTAGAGGATGAATTTTGGAATTTGTGTAGAATTTATGCTGAAATTCTTACTCACTTTTCTCATATTTGCATAGCTTTATTTCTTTCATTGTAATATCATTTAGATTTTAAAATATGCATCCATTTAGCATACTATGCTTCTTCATTTCTTAGATTAATAATTGCATCTCTCATCTATATTAATTGCAATTTCATTTAGCTACATATATCCTTTGTTCTAGAGGTTTGGTTGTCTGCTTCTCATTCTGAGAGCAAAGGCATAATCCTTCTAGTTAGAAGAAAATAGGTCACTCTATTAGACTTTTCAAATAAGCGATACAATGTTCATTTTGAGATGATCTCATAGGTAATGACCATGTTGAAGTGTATGTGAAGATTAGAGGCTCCCCAATTTAAGAAGAGTATTTTTCAAATTTTGACTTTTGACTTTTTCATAGGTTTTGGCTTTTTTAAAGTTGTTTTATGGATATCAAAAAGAACAAAAAAAGTCTTCCATTTGACTAATGATGTTTTTTGAAGCATTTTATTTCTAATTTTTGGTTTTCAATAGATTAACAATGGTTTGCAAGATGCTTGACAAAGATACCTTTTATCCAAACACTTCAAACATATACTGACTATGTGAATGCAGGATGCTTGTCAAAGATATCCATGACAAAGATTTTTTTGAAACCCACATAAATGTTGTGTCTTCTTTTACTTCTTTTCACACATAGTATAAATAGGGTTTGTGAACTTTGTAGGGTGCAAGATAGGGGAATAGGGGAGTATGCTCTTTACCACTTAGAGGTCATGACCAAGGGTGAATTAGAAACCTAGAAGCCTATGAAAGATGGCATCTGAGGGAGTCAAGCAAGTTAATGGTTCTCCCAAATGAAGCCTTTAACGAAGAGATGATGATTTCCTTTTAGGGGATCAAAGTCTTGGAATAGGAAAAGGTGGGATTGATTAAACTAACTTGGTGATTAACATGTCTTGCATGTTTGGGTGAGGAAATGAGGTAGAGGAGTATGCTCTTTCCTCTTGAGGGAAATTAGAAACTTTGACCCTTAGATCTGAACCACCAGTCTAAGTCAATCATTTAGAGGGCTTGTCGGAGTGATCCAACCTTAGGGAACGACCCAAGTGAGCACACTCCTTTCACCAAAGATTCACCTCACTATAATAAAGAAGCTTTGCTGAGTGAAAGACTCCAAAGCCATATTAATTTATTCTTCTTCATTCTGATATCACATATCAAGAAGAGGCTCTATAAACTGCAATAGTTGGCGTTGGCCCCAGTCTTGCTAGTCCAGAGTGTGCACTTATAGATGCTGGCATGGGATGCTAGCCTCAACTTCACTTGCAAAGCCACCAAGGATTAGAATGAATGGAATCCAAGTAAAAACCTCTTATTTAGTTGCTACCTAATTCACCTTCAAAAAGAGGCATAATCTTTGTGCTAGGAGGGGAAAGAATCTCTCCTGTAGAGCTCACCATAGGCATGCAACTGGGTGTTTGAAGGTGGTATACATTCTTGACCCCTACCACAAGGGTGTTCATTTAGTGTATATGTTATTGAGCCCTTTGAATAAACCAAAAACATGGGCACCTTCTAGGGGGTGACACGACTGTGTGAGGTGCATGCATGCACATAAGTTGTGGGACAAAGGTTTTGCCTTCTCTACCAATTTTTTGTTTTAGGGATAAAATCATGTTTGTTATTGAGTCTTTAAACATTGTCCAAACCTGTCAAACAAACTAAACCTCAAGACTACCCCACCCCTCTGAGTTTCTTTTGTGATAATTCGATGCCTTGTCTATGGAATTTATGCATAATCAGACATATCTCATACGTTTATTCCCAAGAAGGCTAGGTAGTCAGGCTATGGAGTGGTTTTCACACTTGCCTCTTGGTATCAAAACATTTGATGAAATTGTCAACTTGTTTGTCCATCAATATTCTCATAACATTCAAAACCTTGTTAACATTTGAGATTTATCTAATCTTAAGTGGAAGATTAGGGAACCTTTCCTCACATTCCTTCAAAGGTGGAGACAACTTTACACTAAATACTCATGCAAAATCCTAGAAATAGACAAACTTTACATCTTTATGGATAACTTCCTACCTAATTTTGGGTATAGAGTCCAACTTCAATGTCTACGTACCTTTGAAGACATGGTCACACAGGCTATCCTCATCGAGGAATTCATGGTCAAGAAGGGTGAACTTACTTTTCAAAAGGTCACAAAACAAGGCTCCACCTCTAACAAGGAAAAAACCAAGTATGTCAACAAGAATCAAGAAATTGTACATGATGGGGTTATTGACAATGTAAATCCTAAGACTTCTAAGGAAGCTTTTAATCTCAAAGATAGTGTCAATGCAACCAAGAATATTGAGAAACCTCCTCCTAACAACAAGACATTTGGGGATAGGTTGAGAAACTCATGGGCTACATGCCCTAAATGAGAGTATACACCCTTGGGTGAACCTTTGGATGTGGTTTACAAAACATTGCTACAAAAATAGTTTATTTCACCACTAGACAACCCTCATCCCTATGATCTGTGACCATGCCCACCATGGTGGAATGAAACCTCATTATGTGAATATCACCAAAATAAGGGATAGAAAACTAGCAATTGTATAAACTTGTGCCATAAATTCTAGGAAATGATTTATGCGGGTGAACTTGTGGTAGATGGACATAACAAGAACTCAGATAACAAGGCATTCAAAGAGCCTTTTCTAGCCTATGAAAAAGGAGAGACTTCAAAACCAAAACCCAACAACAAGGTCAACTATGCATACTCCAATGATGACAACATGATCAACATGGTTGAACCTATGGATTCTAAATACTGTAACATCATTACCATTAAGAGAAAACAAGATAATGATAAACCCAAGACTACTTCCAACAAAATGGATAACACACCTTTGCAACACTGTACTAATGTTGTTACCCGCTCTCGTGTGAAGTTGGTGCTCAAAGGCCCTGCACCTTCTACTCTTGATCTTGAACAACATAAAGACAAAGCCCTTGCTAGTCCATTTGGCAAAGGTGCAAAAGTCACAATGAATTCAAAAGGAACCAGCTATAGTGTTCTCGATCAACTGAAATGAACTAATGCTCAAATCTCTATCTTCGAGCTGCTTAAAATCTTGCCTGCTCATAGGTAGATTCTAGACAAAGCCCTCACTGAGGTAAATGTTCCTCAAGATCTTGATCTTGAGAAATTTCAATCCATGGTAGGTCACTTGACCTCACCTTATCTTATGACTTTCTCTGAGGAGGATGATAACTCACTGAGTCACCTGCATAATCAACCTCTACACATCGAGGTTATGATACATCAGACACATGTTTGTCGGGTACTCATTGATAATGGTGTTGGCTTAAATATTGTCTCTGATACTTTACTTAGACAATTGAATTATTCTGAGGACTCTATTGATCCTTAACACAAGATCACCATCAAAGCATATGATGAAGTTGAATGAAAGTCTCTAGGTCTTGTGGTCTTACCCATTTCCATCGGTCCTATAGAAAGGGATGTCATCTATTAGGTGCTCAACATTCCCTTGTCTTATAACATTTTGTTAGGATGGCCATGGATACATGAGATGCACGCTGTGCCATCCACATTTCACCAATGCATCAAATTCCCATTTCATGGCTCTAAAGTTACTATTCTTGCCACTACTAGCTATACCTGCAATATGCTCAAAGCTACTAAAACTTTCATCCCTGCTAATCAGGAATCCACTGATTATCATGACAATAAGCTGAAACAAATCGAGTAATCATTTAAACTAAAAGAAATTGGCATGGGAGAGTATCATATTGAACCAGTGCTATCATTAACATCTCTTCCAGAGTCTCCTCATCATTATGGGAGACCCTCAGAGGCAAAGAAGTTGGTTGTGCTGACACCTCAAACAAAGTATAATGGCACTTTTGTCAAGGCTATAGTTCCCCTAGAGGATGAAAGTGAAAATAGAGCCATTGCTACATGTCTTTACAAAGAAGAGACTCCAATAGACTTAACAGAGCAAGCTTGAGAAATCACTCATGAAAAATATGGGCCTTGTCTTAGACTCATGAAGTGTTTTGGCTATAAGGGAACTGGCCCTATTGGGTGCAATAACAATAGCCTAATTGATCCTATCAAGGCAACAACTCAAAGAAACAATGATACAACTGGTCTAGGATTTAAGAAGGTTCCTTTCCATTTGGGACTTAATAAATTCATACTAGAACTTGAGAGTTCATATAGAAATGAGTCACAAGTTAAGTTTGATACTCAAGAGGAACAATTTGACGATGAGGATCCCTATCCTTATCCTATTCCTCATGATCTTGCTAAATTATTTGCTAAGCTAGATGACTTTGTGCCATGTGTTAGCACTATGGATGGTACTAGTGATTCTTCTGAGGACAATACTGGTTCACACCATGCCCATTCAAAAAAAGGCAAGTCTAGTCATGTGTTACATATTGAGTACCTATGAAAAAATCTAGAAGATGAAGGAGAGCATGTCCCTATCATCGTTGGGGAGTTATATAGTCTCTCGCCATGTAGCACTAATTCTAAGGAATATGAGTTTGACTCTCTTTTAGAAGAAACTACTGATAAAGATGTTGACCAAGTTCATGTCTATGAAAAAAAAATTGAAGTGAGTGAAATGTCTAGGGTTAGGTTGGATGGGTCTGATCCAACTAGTGTCCTAGAGTCGTCAATTGATGATGTTAGTACTTAGAGGTGTTCAAACACACCTGTGGAAAAAGTCATCAAAGGTCTCAAATTGCTGGTCCAAGCACTTAATGACTATACCATGATTGCAATTGAACCTATCACCACTCTTTCACTCACACATCCTGAGCTTATAGACTAGAACTCTAATGTATCTAGTGAAGTCCCCACATTCTAGAGTGACTATGCTCTTGCTTGCTACCTAAACACTATCAAACCTATAACATCTTCCACCAATGAAAAAAGTATCAACATGACTAAAGCTGACATCAAATATCTCAGTCATACAATTAAAAAGAAAAAATGCAAAAGGTCTGATAGTGAAAACCACATTGTGATAGTGTTGAAACCCAAAAAAGAAAAAACAAAAGATGTATCCAAAGGTGGAAACCTCTCTAAGTGCCTATAGATGAGATATTTGATGCACTTCCAAGTCTCTTTCAAGAGATATCATCAGTGTTAATAGAGCCAACATAGCCAATTAACCTGGGTATAAAAGAACATCCTCATATGATACATCTCGAACAATCATTGTTGCTTGAAGAAAAGGAAGAGTTCATTGTATATTTCTGAGAGAAGAAGATAAATTTTTCTTGAACATATTCTGACATGCTAGGACTAGATCTTGATCTTATCTAGCATCACTTGTCCATTACACCAGGAATCAAACTAGTTAAATAGAAACTTCAAAAAATGCATCCAAAACCCAAAAAAGTAAAAACAAAAGATGTATCCAAAGGTGAAGACCTCTCTGAAGTGCCTACAGATGAGATATTTGATGCACTTCCAAGCCACTTTCAAGAGAGATCATTAGTGTTAATAGAGCCAACATAGCCAATTAACTTGGGTATAGAAGAACATCCTCATATGATACCTCTGGGATAGTCATTGTTGCCTGAAGAAAAGGAAGTGTTCATTGTCTTTTTCTGAGAGAAGAAGATAAATTTTTCTTGGACATATTCTGACATGCTAGGACTAGAATCTAATCTTATCATGCATCACTTGTCCATTACACTAGGCATCAAACCAGTAAAATAGAAACTTCAAAAAATGCATCCTCATGTTGCATTGCTCATCAAAGTAGAACTAGAGAAACTTTTGAAAGTTGGTTTCATCCTCTTAATTGATTATGTTGAATGGATATCCAATATTGATCTAGTCTCCAAGCATGATAAATCTATTAGAGTTTGTACTGACTTCTTTGATCTCAACTTGGCATGTCCTAAGGATGATTTTCCACTTCCCAACATTGATATGATAGTGGACATGATGATAGGCTATGAGATGTACTCACTAATGGATGGATTTTCTAGTTACAATCAGATAAAAATTGTGCCAGAAGACTAGGAGAAAATTTCTCTCACATGTGCATGGGGAGCCTTTTGCTGGAATGTAATGACATTCAGTTTGAAAAGTGCTGGTGCAACTTATCAGAGAGTAGTAACTACAATTTTCCATGACTTGATGCATAAGACCATGGAGAACTACATGGATGATACCTTGGTCAAAAGTGCTTAATGCAATACTCATTTGCAAGATTCGGGACCCATCCTAGATCGCATGGAAAATTTTAGTTTCAAGCTCAATCCTAAGAAATGCACATTTGGTGTCACATTAGGGAAATTACTAGGATACATTGTGTCTACAAAAGGAATCGAGGTGGATCCAAAGAAGGTTCAAGCAATCATGGATATGCCTCCACCCTGTAACATCAGCTAGATAAGAGGCCTAGAAGACTCCAATCTATCCACAGGTTCATCTCACAGTTGGCAAATAGATCACAACATTTTACAAAGACTTTACACAAGGGTGTCAAATACAATTGGAGTCAGGATTTTGAGAAAATCTTAACACAAATAAAACAATATCTTGATAATCCACCTATCTTGATGCCTCCTCTCTATGGGAAGCCTTTGATTTTGTACATTTCTACAATTAAAACATCTCTAGGAATCTTATTAGCTCAAGAGGAAAATGATAACAAGGAGAGAGATATTTATTATTTGAGTCACACACTAATCTCTTATGAGAATAATTACAACATCATTGAGAAAGCTTTCTTCGTAGTTGTCTTTGCTTCCCAAAAGTTGAGACACTACATGCTTTCCCACACTATGTAGCTAGTGGCTAAAATAGATCCACTAAAGTACTTTCTCAGTAAGGTGGTTCTCATAGGATGATTGGCTAAGTGGGTCATGATAGTCAACGAGTTTGACATTCAATATGTTGAATGAAAAGATATCAAGGGACAAGAAATTGCAAATCAACTATCAGATGTACCTATGTAGAGTCTTCTCTCGATGAACATTGATTTCCTTGATGAGTCAATTCTGACACTCACACACTAAATGTGGGTGATGTTCTTTGATGGGTCCTTCACACTATAGGGATCTGGAGCTAGATTATTCTTCATAACACCACAGAGATATTCATTACCCAAAGCATACAAGATTTTGTTTCCTTGCACAAAAAACATTATTGAATATGAGGCTTTAATTAATGACATGAAGATTGCAGCTAAATGGAGAGTTGATCAATGAGATATCTTCGAGGACTCCCAGCTTATAATTGACCAAGTTAATGATGTGTATCAAACAAAGGATGAGAAATTGATCCCTTACAAACACATGGTTGATGACCTAAAGAAGTATTTTGTGCACATCACCTTCTAACAAATTTCTCGAGCAAATAACAAAGTGGCTGATGCAATGACTACTTTGGCCTCCTTGCTATAGATGCTTGACAATGATCTCCAACATGAGTTTTTGGTGGTAGCGTTACACTACCTGCCCTATGATACCCCTAATTCTATGATGATCTGTTCTATTGTAGGACAAGATTCATCTCACTACCATCACATTTAATCCTATCTCCATAACCAAACCATTCCAAACAATCTAACCTAGAATGAAAAATGCTACTTTATCTGTAATGCTTCACAGTATGTCATTATCGTTGATGACTTGTTTAGGAGAGGTCTCAATGGAATAGTCCTTAGGTGTTTAGAACCTGAAGAGTCCAAATGCACATTAATTGACATTTATGAGGGAATTTGTGAATCCCACTCAAATGGATTGACACTAGCTTGCAAACTCATTAGAGCTGGTTACTATTGGCCTAAAATGGAGCAAGAGGCAATCAAGTATGCCAAGTCCTGCAAGCAATGCCAGCTCCATGGGAATCTGATTCATGCTCTAGCCAGGGAGCTCATTCCATCTACTACAATGTGGCCATTTCAACACTGGGCCTTCGACTTGGTGGGTCAGATTCACCCATCTTCTTCTAATGGATATAAGCTCATTATTATAGCTATAGACTACTTCACAAAATGGGTAGAGGCAATACCCCTCACAATAGAAAATGGAAAAATTCTACCTCTTTTTATCACAAACTACATCATATGTAGGTATGGTGTACCATCCTCCATCATTACTAAAAATGGAGGATATTTGAAAAACAAAGACCTCAATGAACTATGCAAAAGATTCCAAATCACACAACATTGGTCTTCTATCTATTACCCCTAGGGTAATGGTCAGGCAGAGGCATCCAACAAGGTGATCCTTAAGATCCTCCATTGCACAGTCAACATATCTGGAAGGGACTGACACCTCCAAATTAATCCAGCTTTATTGGCATATAAGACAAGCATTAGGACTCCAATGGGTACGATGCCCTTTGCTTTGGTTTATGGAGTGGATATTGTACTTCTAATAGAGGTCAAGATTCCTACCTTAAGAATCTCTATTAAAGGCCTTATTACTAATGAAGATTACAAAATAGCTCAGCTTCAAGAGCTAGTCTTACTAGATGAACATCGACAAGTGGTGTGCGATCACCTACAAGCTTATCAGTAGTGAATGTCAAGAAGCTACAATAGGAAAGTTAAACCATGTGACTTCCACCTAGGTGATCTCATCTTGAGAGAAAATCCTAGGAATTAGCAATAACAGGTCTAAAAAAGGAAGTTCAAACCAAACTGACTTGGTCCTTACATAATCAATTAAGTGTATGGATCTGGTGCTTACTAGCTTTCAATAGTCGAGGGAGAAGTGCTCAAGGAGCCTATCAATACTCTCCACTTGAAGTGGTTCTACAACTGATATGATCTTAGAAGCTCTTTTTACATATCTAAATGTCTTGAAAAAAATATTAAAATTGCAAAAAGTCCTAAAAAATATCATTACCCTAGTATAAACCTAGCAATAGGTGCCTTGGTAATACCAATTTTTTTTTTTCTAAAAGTTTCAAAAATACAAAAAAAAAAAAAAAAGTACAAAAAAATTGAAAAACAAGAAAGTGTCATTGATGAAAACTCAAAAACAGGCATCATGGTAGCTAAAAATAAAAAATGAAAGCCCTACCAAGAAGGTGAAAACCTAGCAAATAGGCACCTCTTGTTCCTAATGTTCCATCTTGCAATGCATCTTTTGGCTCCTTGTATAGTTGCTTTCCTACTTTAGTTTATTGATTTTTGCTCATGTATCCATAGATTGAGTCTTGTCACAGCTCGGGGGCACTACTCTCTAGTGTCCTAGAATCTCTTTCATGATAGTCACCATTTGTTTAAGCAATGTCTACCTACTATTGCTAATGTCACACTTTGTTGAGATTCTCCTCATAGAATCTCTTTTGTGACAGTCACCAGTTGTTTTAGCTGTGTCTACCTATTATTGCTAGTGTCACTCTTTATCGAGATTCTCCCCATAGAATCTCTTTGGTGATAGTCACCAATTATTTTAGGGTTCTTCCTACTATCACTAGTATCACTCTTTTTTGAGATTCTCCTTATAGAATCTCTTTTACGATAGTCACTAGTTGTTTTAGTTGTGTCTACCTACTATCGCTTGTGTCACTCTTTGTCAAGATTCTCCTCATAGAATCTCTTTTGTGATAGTCACTAGTTGTTTTAGTTATGTCTTCCTACTATAGCTCATGTCACTTTTCGAGATTCCTTAATGATAGATCTCTCTTGTGTCAGCCATCGGCCATTCTGGTTGTGTTTCTCTACTATCACTCAGTCCTCTTTAGGTTCTTCACATTGAAGATTCCTCTTTGACCTCAGTCACTAGTCATTCTTGCTATGTTTGTCTACTATTGTCACCATACTGAAGAGATTTCTTTCGTTTATGTTTTGGACATTGACACTTGACATCAATCCCAAAAACATGAACTCAAAATGACATACTTGTTTAGATATACTAAGCATTTTCTTTGTTTGTTACATTTTCATTTCATCATGTCTCCCTGAGCAACTTGATGATGTCATTTTTGACTAGAGTTTGCTTTTTGTTTGTGGTTTAGTTCCAATGATTCAAGGAATACATATAAATGGGGTGCCCACTATAAGAGCCTCCATCTTGTATTTGATGGCTATGTGTACCTTGACCCCTTTTATATGGATAAATCAATGAGATTGGTTCTTCTCCTTGCTTGTTGGAGTGAACTCTTTATGCTACAAGAAATACTAATACTCATCCTACTAAGTGAACGTATAGGTCACTGCCAGTGTATATGGAAACTTCTATCTTAGGTTATGGACACAAGGGCCATTGTGGATAGAATACTTAGCATAAGAGGGATTTCTCATGTGTTTGGTGTGTCTAAATGCAAGAAACATTCTAGTCATCCTAGTGTTTATGCTTTGATGCTTATGTTCACTTGCTGTATTAAAAGGGAAAATACTCTGGTCATTATGGCTTCTTGTGCCTCAAATTCTTACATTTAATCCCGAAAAAACTAGAACAAATGTCCTATTTATATTCCTATGATTGCAATGTCAGTGGGGATTGTATGACATATGGGATTCACTATACACTCAGTGATGATAATTATCGAAGCTTGGTAACAAGACCTAGAGTTGCATCTAGTTTAAGATTGTATCTAGCATAAGATTGCATTGCATAAACACATGGTTTGATTTTAGATCAACTTACATAATTTGCAATGAGGAATTGTTGGCTTATTCAAAGTATCATGTTTCTTCATGACTACACAAATGATTGGTTCATCACCCTCTTGGCTACTTTGACTGCTTTGAATCCATTTTTGGGATTGAATTCAAAATTTGACACACTTAAATAGCTCAAAATCACATTTTAAAATTTTGGGATTGGCGTGATTGAATGCTTGTATAGTCCAATTTTTTTGTGATACTTTATGAATCTTGACATCTTTTCAAATCACACTTTCTTCAAACTTTCCAAGATTTCTTCAAATTGGCTTCTATATTTCTTCTAATCATTCTGATCTCTTCTAAATTCTTCTAATCATTCTAATCTCTTCTAAATTTTCTAATCATTCTAATCTCTTCTATATTTCTTCTAATCATTCTGATCTCTTCTATGTTCTTCTGAACATCAAATTTCTTCACTATCTTTTAACATACTATGCTACATCACATTCTTGATGTGTCATCTTTCAATTTTTCTTGCAAGGGGGTAGGATGATTACATCATTGAATCTAAAATTCAACTCATTCTGAATCTTATGTCCTCATCACTCATGCCATCTTCATTGCTCAGGGCATCTTGTTCCCATCTTATGTTCTCACCACTAGGGGCATCTTGTTCCCCTCTATCTAGCATCATTTGTCATCTATCTCATCTTTTCATTATCTGATAACATCTTATAATATTTCTAGTCAAACTTTGATAGAAAAGTATCAAGACAGTCTAAACACAAACTCTTAAGGATTAAGCCTCATTCTGAGGATGATTCTATGACTCATGATTGGATCATGTTTTCTTTTATGCTTAGGTATCTGGTGTTTTATCTAGATCCTTAAAGGTTAAGCTTTGTTGTGGAGGAAACCTTTAAAATGCTTATTCAACCTAGGTATCTAGGTGTTCTATCTAGATCCCTTAAGATTAAGCTCCATTCTAGAGATAATCTTTAAAATCTTATCAATTTAGGTATCTAAGTGTTCTATCTAGATCCTTAAAGGTTAAGCTTCATTCTAGAGGAAACCTTTAAAATTCTTATTCAACTTAGGTATCTAGGTGTTCTATCTAGATCCCTTAAGCTTAAGCTCTCTTCTGGAGATAATCTTTAAAATTTTGTCAATTTAGGTATCTAGGTGTTCTATCTAGATACCTTAGTGTTAAGCTCCATTCTGGAGATAATCTTTTAAAGCTTATTCATCTTGGTATCTAGGTGTTCTATCCAGATCCCTTAAGGTTAAGCTTTGTTTTAGAGAAAACCTTTAAAATGCTTATCGATTCAGGTATCTAAGTGTTTTTCTTGGATTCCTTAAGATTAAACTCCATTTTGGAGATAATCTTTAAAAGCTTATCAATTGGTCTCTGTGTCATCAATTTTGGGACCAATCTCATTTCTTGATCTTTGCATCATGCTTTCTGATTTTCTTTGAATTGAACATGCTACTCACACATTCATTCAAAGAGGGGCAAAATGTAATACCCCAAAATTGACACATTGCCATATTAACCAACTTTTGTTTATTCAACTATTCCTAAGTCCTATTTTACTAGGCAATTATAATTCTAATAATTGCTACTTGACCTAGGTGTCAAATGGAAAAAACCATAATTTGCATTAATCATATTATTTATTTAATTCCTAAATATCGACTCAAATTAGCTACACAAGCCTATCGATTTAAATTAATTTAATTATAAGTGTTCTACTTTAATTAAATTACCTCTTTAGCTAATATACAAAGGAATTAAATATGTTTAATTTAATAAGATATCTCCTCTTTTTAATTATTTAATTTAATTATTCAATTAGTTAAAGTTATCAATTTATGAGGTCATATTCTACTTTATGAAATTAGATATTCACTCAAAAAAGGAACCAGTTAACTCCTTTTGTCACTCAAAAGGGACTTAGTTAACTCCTTTTATCACTCAAAAAGGACTTAGTTAACTCCTTTTATCACTCAAAATAACTCAGTCAGCTCCTTTTATCACTCAACAGGCACTCAGTTAACTCCCTTTATCACTCAAAAAGGACTCAGTTAACTCCTTTTATCACTCAAAAAGGACTCAATTAGCTCCTTTTATCACTCAATAGGCACACAATTAACTCCTTTTATCACTCAAAAAGGACTCAGTTAACTCCTTTTATCACTCAAAAAGGACTTAGTTAACTCCTTTTATCACTCAAAAAGGACTCAATTAGCTCCTTTTATCACTCAATAGGCACACAATTAACTCCTTTTATCACTCAAAAAGGACTCAGTTAACTCCTTTTATCACTCAAAAAGGACTCAGTTAACTCCTTTTATCACTCAAAGGCAACCATTTAACTCCCTTTTCATTAGGAAGTTACCTTTATGACTGGCTCTCCTCTTCGATCTTGATCGTCGATCACCTCTTGGATTCTATGGAAGAAGCTCTCCATTCCTCATTATAGAGGATGAATTTTGGAATTTGCGTCAAATTTATGCTGAAATTCTTACTCACTTTGCTCATATTTGCATAGCTTTATTTCTATCATTGTAATATCATTTAGATTTTAAAATATGCATCCATTTAGCATACTATACTTCTTCATTTCTTAGATTAATAATTGCATCTCTCATCTAGATTAATTGCACTTTCATTTAGCTACATAAATCTCTCATTCTAAGAGCAAAGGCATAATCCTTCTAGTTAGAAGGAAACAGGTCACTCTGTTAGACTTTTCAAATAAACAATACAATATTTATTTCAGGATGATCTCATAGGTAATGACCATATTGAAGTGTATGTGAGGATTAGAGGCTCCCCAATTTCACATTTACACAAATAATGTAAACTAGGTAAGTGTTAAGAATTAGATAATTGTGATATGTAATTATTGTCATTAATGGCAACACATGATGTACATCTTGATACGAAACCTCAGAAGTAAAGATACTTAGTGATTAGTTATCAAAAAATTGTCTAAATATAGAATTTGGTTTATGACAATGTATATTTTTATATATAACAAGTTGTAGACTATTGGATACAATTGTTAATTGTGTATTGTCTTTGATGTTACACAAATGTCATATTAGCCATCAGACAGAGTCTACCGAGCTGAGACGGTCGGCAAAGCAATTTACAGTGTCTGTCGAACGTTCCTGTACATTACACAGTAAGTTAGCTCTTACTGAGCTCACTCAGAAATCCAAGGATCTATGGGCTTATTTTTGTGGTAACTGATTCACCCCTCCCCTCTCAGTTACTCCATCTCTATTTCCAACAATTGGTATCAAAGCTTTTGGTGCTTGCTGGAAAGATTTCAAGGATCTAAGCCAAAGATCAGGATGTCTTACAAGAAGGAAATTCCAAGGCTTAACAAGAATAACTTCCCAGCATGGAAAGGGTTGATGAGACTTCATCTAGCTTCTATTGGAGATACAAGGCTAAAATACCTTGATGAAAAATATGCAGAACCAGCTAGTACACTATCTATCAATGATATTGCTGAAAATAAGACTCACAAAATTATGATGATAGATATAGCATCTGCTCTAAGTTATGAAGAATTTGATGATATCAAGGACTGCAAATCTGCCTTTGAAATGTGGGAAAAATTGAAAGAGATCTATGGAGGAGATGATAATGTTAGAAGAGCCAAAGCAGAAAGTTTGAGAGGACAATTTGATCAAATGATGATGAAGAAGAAGATGAAATTGTCTACATTGCTATGAAAGATGAATCTAATAATGATGAGGAAATGGAACTCATTTCTCATATGAGAAAAAATGATGCATGGATCATAGATAGTGGTTGTTCTCATCACATGACTAGTGACAAAACTAAGTTTAAATACTTTGAAGAGTACGATGGTGGCAGTGTAAGATTTGGTAACAATGAACCTTATTGTATAGAAGGGAGAGGAAGAATCTCTCTAACCAAGGAACTTATATGTGATAATGCCTATTGGGTAAAAGGACTAAAGCATAATTTGTTAAGTGTGGAACAACTACTCAATAATGGATTCAAAGTAGAATTCATGCATGGTAAAGCAAGATTGTTGGATGGCAAAGAAAAGCTGATTGGATCAGGTACTCAAACTAAAGATAACTTGTTCTATCTTGAACTAGGTGAATGTTCATGTTTCATTGCTCAAGTTGAAGAAAGTTGGTTATGGCATAAAAGGTTGTGTCATGTAAGCTTTGATAATCTAGTAAAGATAAGCAAATTGAATAAAGTAAGAGGCATTCCTAACATAAAGAAACCTGAGGTCAATCTATGCAAAAACTATCAGATTGGAAAGATGGGAAAGACTAGTTTTAAAAGTAAAACCTATCAGTCTGAAGATATATTAGAAATTGTGCACACTGATTTATGTGGCCCCATTGGAATTGAAAGCTATACTAGAGAAAAGTTCTTCATTCTTTTTGTTGATGATTACTCAAGAATGATGACAATCATGTATCTAAGAAACAAATCAGAAGCATTTGAAAAGTTCAAATGGTATTTGGCCAGAGTAGAAAAGGAAATAGGGAAAAGATTAAAATGCTTGAGGTCAGACAGAGGTGGAGAATTCATTTCACATGAGTTTAATAACTTTTGCATTGAAAGAGGAATCAAAAGATAGGTATCAACCCCTGGAACACCCCAGCAAAATGGAATAGCTGAAAGAAGAAACAGATCCAACATGGATTGTGCAAGAACTTTAATGATTGAAAAGAACATTGCTATCAAATACTGGAAGGAAGCTATTAGCACTGTAGTTTATACCTTGAACCCAGTATAGCTAAAGAAAGACTCATTCAAAACCCCCTATGAGTTATGGTATGGCTATAAACCTAATGTAAGTTACCTTAAAGTATTTGGAAGTAAATGTTACATTTTCAAAGAATCTAGAAAAGGAAAATTTGATATGAAAGGTGATGAAGGTATATTCTTTGGATACTCATGCAAAAGTAAGGCATATAGATATTTGAACTTGTCTACTCACAAAGTCATAGAAAGTGCACATGTGAAAGTTGATGAGTTTGCAAAAAGGATTGAAGAAGAAAGCAAAAGGGAACCAAAAGATTATAAAAGGTTTTTCTTCAGTGAACCTGATACAGTACTAGTTACATCAAAGAATTAGGAAACTTCTACTCCTGAGACATCTGTAACCGAGTTACAAGAAGTTCAAACCGAGCCACAGCAAACCAAGTTAAATTCAGTGTCTATCGAGCAAGTATCTATCAAGCTAGAATAGACAAAACTTGAAGTTGAAATGAAAGAAGATAATAATGAAATCCATTCAAAAGGCAAGGAACCTATATTAGCTAAGTATGTCAGGAGACATCATTCAGTAAATCAGATCATTGGAGATAAATCTGAAAGAACCATGACAAGAAATAAGTTGAAAGGTATGAAATGTCCCCTTTCTAATTTTTTATGATATTTGAAGCCTCTAATTAGATCTTTAAGATCAAACAACCAATCTTTCAAAGATCCACCAATTTCTAAATAAACCCCAAATTGGGTATGCCGAAAATAGTGCCAAAAACTTCACAGCTTCACATATTATTAGTAAATCTGAAAGTGGACATTCTTATAGAAATTTCAGCAGCATAACAGCCTACAAAATGACATTTCTAGATCTGTATAAAATTTACACAACAGCTCCCAAGCGGAGGATAAAAACAATGCTCATCGAGCTCCCGAAAACAACATAGAATAGCCCAAAAACACTACAAAAACACTAATAATCTATCACAGAAGTATAATCATGACAAAATAAATATATTCAGCTCTATTTTAACATCTAAAAGTCTGAAATACAGCAGCAACCCAAACTGATATGAAATACTCAACTGGAAACACCAAACTCTTACAAAAAACACACCAAAAACCCACAAATCTACATTGTTCAGCACAAAGGAAAACTTTGCATAAGCATGCACATGGAATGGCTTAAAAATCCCATCCTTAGCCTTCTTGGAAATCTGAAAACTCTCATTCTTGGGTCTCCTTCTCCACAGGTTTGGCAGCCTCTGAAGAATAACAAAGAAATGAACAAAAATCAAGTTTTGGAATGAGCCCAAAATGCCTCCAAACCCCTTAAAAGAGGGAATAACCCTAACTCACGTCCAAGAGGGGTTAATAAAATATATTTTAATAATAATTTTCATTTATTAGTCCATTCGCTTCCAAAGATTATCCCCTTTTGTTGAAACTTCACCTTTTTGGGCCTGCCTGCCTTAGCAAAGATTATTATTTTTTAATTATTTGAACAGGGGACATGACAAGTCCTCCCCTCCCAAATATTGCTTGTCCTCAAGCAATGGCTGAACAATAAACCAATCAATCCACCTAGATCCCAAATGTAGTCATGAACTATACTACTACCAACTAACACAGGCTCTTGCAATATCCTTTGCAATATGACCAAGAGGAATGCATAATCAAACTGACAATTATAGCTCAACCAAACTCCAAAATCACCACTACCATAGTCAAAAACCCATGAGACACAAACTCTTAGAACATCAGAATCCAAGTAAAGTGGACAAATCAAACTGCCAACACAGTAAATACCATCAACGCATCCCACTGGCCTATATGGAATGTACAATCCAACTCCCCAACAATGGTGAATGCTCTCGAATGAAACTATACCAAGTATGGAGAATCTGCACATTGTACAACTCCTGCAGTCAACACAACTCTGCAAATCACTGGCCACTATCTCATAACCATAACTCCCATGCACTATTGATGGTGAAAAGACATTACAAGAAAAATAAAAAGAAATGGAACCCAAACCAAATTTTCCATGAACAAGTGATATAGCCCACTGTGACTGACCACCAGCTAAGTTAGGAGATGTCATAGCCAAAGGAGTAGAATCAGTAATAACAACTGCTGAAGCATCACTCCCAAACTCCTACTCTAAGTCATGTATTATCAGGCTATCAACTGCATAACCTATTGCCATGTCATGCCCATCTCAACTCTCATCCCGAGGCGTCAAACCGTCCCATAACTGATGACAAGCACTAGGAACCAAAGTACATCTTTGTATCATCATCTCATCAATATGGTCATCAAAGGTGAATTGATGAGCATACCTCACAATGTAATGTTGATAGAATGCCCCAATCTCAGTCAGTGGTTCAGACTGTAATTTAGATGTAGCTAACTGCAATCGATCACTAACCAGGTTGGAACTAACTACTACATCTGAAGACATCACCAAGGGAGTAGTATTTCTAGCAAGAACCATGCCAATTGTCAGCTCACCAACATCACACATGGTCTTTGATACAACATCTCTAGTCTTTGTGCCATTAGTACTAGAGGTCACCACCACGCCAAGCATACCACAACAATCTACTGCAGCACCCAACTCAACTGAACCTGACTCTAGTGGGGATGAACCCGATATGCTAATGTTAGTATCAAGGATGGATGCATCCCCATCTCTACTGTCTTTGACAATCTCGACCATGGACATCCTCAGATCACCAGACACCATAGCTTGTGACTGTATAGAATTTGGTAAAGACTGTAGTTGCTCTAACTCCATGGTCACCTTAGCCAAATGAAACTGTGTACTCTCAAGAATCTCAAAAGTCACCTCAAGTTGCTAAGTAAGCTCACTCACCTCATCTTCCTTGGCCAATAATGTGTCATATGCTATACTCCCCCACTCCATAAGATAATCTCTGTCAGGTACCAACTGCATATAATTCTATCTCAAAATCTAAATAGCCTCCCATAAAGAGTGGATCTCTATCAAGAAAAGATAACTACCTTCTCGCTCATCACTAGTAGGAGAACCACATCCATAAACTGCTAACAACTGACGAGCATCATCAAAATGCTAGCAATCGATAGCAATGTCTTGCTCACTAACTCCCAACTGATTAGACACATGATGGCACTATCTAGACTGTCTCCTACAAACCTCCTCTAATGCATTTTCTAAAGGAATATCCTCAAAGTTACTAGTCTCTAGAGTATTACCATCCATATCCTATGAATAAAATCCAAAGCTCATATCAACATACAGAGTATCAAAAACTATAGCACTATTGTCCAACTCCTTTGTACCAAAAGAAACTGCCAAGGAAACTAAGTCTTCAA
This sequence comes from Cupressus sempervirens, assembly GCA_028749045.1. Classification (NCBI taxonomy): domain Eukaryota; kingdom Viridiplantae; phylum Streptophyta; class Pinopsida; order Cupressales; family Cupressaceae; genus Cupressus; species Cupressus sempervirens. The sequence continues at coordinate 377,891,767 of CM053786.1, forward strand.
AACTACCTACTACATCCTCTTGGATGTCATCAATGCCAATATGATCCTAGGACTCATTTGTACACACTGCCAAATATGAAAGATCATCAACACATTCCAACAAGTATGGTCGATTGGATATATGAACAAAGCCCAACATAGGTGTATAAAAACTAATACCAACATCAGACAAGATGCTAGCACAAGAAAAGACAACACTGCACAATCTTCTAATCAAATCCATGATAGCACCTAAACAAACACTGCTACCAAAAAGTGTTAAAGATCTCTAGTCAACTGAATCCCAAACACCAATATAACAATCTTGAGTCCATATCCATAAACTAGAATCAGCTGGTAACTCAAACAAACTCCTCACCTAAGTAATATGACCAATACCAACTAACTCCACATACCTGTCATGATGAGATAATGAAGTCACAATACCATCTTTGTTCACTTTCGACTAGCTGGACAAATCATGTGAACTACTACTAGCCTCAACCTCATGTGACAAAGCATCTAACTGTGCCTGGTACTCTTTCTCAACAAAGTCATAAATGCTCAATGTCTGCTCATCTTTATCAGGTATCTCACCATCATGCACAACAACATCCTCATAATCATCATGTAAACCCACTACCTCCTATGGCAGAGTAGAATCTGAGACCTCTGCCTGGCTATAAGCTAGTTTCTCAAACTCCTCATGAAAGTCCTTGGTAATTGTGTCATCTGCCCTATGAGAAAATCTACCAAATAGAAATCTAGTCAACTTATCCACCTTAGCTAGGTTGGACAACATGTCATTCATCATACGGTGGTGCTCAACCAACTGTTCAGACATGTCATGGCTTATTTTCCTAAGTTTATCTTGAATGTCTAAATAACCATCCTTTCTACTATTCTGACTCTGGATATCAATTGTCCAAGATCATGTCCTCTGAGACTCTATACTATACCTGTCCATTCTGGATAAAGTAGAGTGTAACCCCAATAGATTATAACTTCTTCAAACACCAAGAATTAACATGCAAATGATTAGAAGTAGCATGCAACCATAGATTTTGACATGCAGCTGATTAGAAGCAACATGCAACCACCAAATTCACCAAGAACTAACATGCAAATGATTAGAAGTAGCATGCAACCATAAATTTTGACATGCATCTGATTAGAAGCAACATGCAACCATAAATTATGACATGCAAGATTTGGGTAGTTCTCTAAACTGACATGCAAACTTCTACAAACCCTCAGGTTGGCAAGATCATAGCTCTGATTACACTGAAATGTCCCTTTTCTGATTTTTTATGATATTTCAAGCCTCTAATCAGATCTTTAAGATCAAACAACCAGTCTTTCAAAGATCCACCAATTTCTAAATAAACCCCTAAATCGGGTATGCCAGAAATAGTGCCAAAAACTTCACAGCTTCACATATTATTAGTAAATCTGAAAGTGGAAATTCTTATAGAAATTTTAGTAGCATAATAGCCTACAAAATGACATTTCTAGATCTGTATAACATTTACACAACAGTTCCCAAATGGAGGATAAAAACAATGCTCATCGGGCTCTCGAAAACAACATAGAATAGCCTGGAAACACCACAAAAACACTAATAATATATCATAGAAGCATAATCATGACCAAATAAATATATTCAGCTCTATTTTAATATCTAAAATTCTAACATACAGAAGCAACCCAAACTGATATGAAATACTCAACTGGAAACACCAAACTCTTACAAAAAACACACCTGAAAACCCACAAATCTGCACTGTTCAGCACAAAGGCAAACTCTGCATGAGCATGCACATGGAATGGCTTCAAAATCCTATCCTTAGCCTTCTTGGAAACCTACAAACTCCCATTCTTGGGTCTCCTTCTCCACAAGTTTGGCAGCCTCTAAAGAATAACAAAGAAATGAGCAAAAATCAAGTTCTAGAATGAGCCCAAAATGCCTCCAAACCCCTTAAAAGAGGGCATAACCCTAACTCACATCCAAGAGGGGTTAATAAAACATATTTTAATAATAATTTTCATTTATTAGTCCATTGTATTCCAAATATTATCCCCTTTTGTTGAAACTTTTCCTTTTTGGGCCTGCCTGCCTTAGCAAAGATTATTATTTTTTAATTATTTGAAAAGGGGACATGACAAGGTACTTGTTTACTTGCTGACTTTGAACCTAGAAATTTCAAATATGCATTGGAAAATGATAGTTGGATTGAGGCTATGAATGAAGAGATAATGCAGATAGAGAAAAATAAGACATGGACTCTTGTACCCAGATCTAAAGACAAAAATGTGATTGGAACTAAGTGGGTATTCAGAAACAATTTGGATGAAGATGGTAAGGTATCAAGAAACAAAGCTAGTCTAGTATGAAAAGGATATGCTCAAGAAGAAGGAATAGACTATGGAGAAACTTTTTCTCTTGTTGCAAGACTGGAAGGAGTCAGAACCTTACTAGCATATGTTGCTCACAAAGGATTCAAAGTTTATTAGATGGATGTCAAGTCAACATTCCTCAATGGTATACTGGATGAAGAGGTTTACATTGAACAACCTGAAGGTTTTGTTGATCCAGATAAGAAGAACATGGTCTACAAATTACACAAGGCATTGTATTGTCTGAAACAAGCCCCTAGAGCATGGTATGAAAGATTGCATAACTATCTTATTTAGATTGGTTTTCAAAGAACTAATGATAATAGTAGCTTGTATATTAAGGAAGGACCAGATAATAAGATTGTCTTGGCAAAACATTTGTAGATGATACTATTTTCACAGGGAATGATGATCTGTGCAAAGAATTTTTAGAACAAATGAACAAGGAATTTGAAATGTCTATGTTTGGCGAGATCATATTTTTTGTTGGTCTTCAAATTCAATAGAATATAAATGGTATCTACATTACTCAATCAAATACATAAAGAGATATTGAAAAATTTTGGAATGGAAGATTGTAAACTAGTTGGGACTCCTATGTGTACCGGATTAAAACTTACCAAGGAAGATGAATCAAAAGAAGTAGATCAAATAGTGTATAGATCTATTATTGGAAAGTTGCAGTATAGATATTTCCCTTGTAGTTGGTATTGTAGAATTTTTTTTAGCAAAACCAAGAGAAAATCACATGATGGCAATCAAAATAATAATGAGATATTTGAAAGGAACTAAAGAGTATGGTTTATGGTATAAGTTTGGAGAAAATTTGGATTTGAAAGTATTTACTGATGCTGATTGGGCAGGAAACCTTGATGACAGAAAAAGTACAAGTGGAGGTGCATTCTTTCTTGGAAAGAGGTTGGTTTCTTGGACAAGCAAAAAGAAAAATTGTACATCTCAATCTATTGCAGAGGCAGAGTATGTTGCTGCAACAGTAAACTGTTCTAATATTGTTTGGTTTAAACAATTGTTGGAAGGCATGAAGATAGAAATCAAAGAACCAGTTGTTATGTTTTGTAATAATACAAGTGCAATCAACATATCTAAGAATCCAGTGATGCATTCCAAAACCAAGCGCATTGCAATAAAATATCATTTTGTCAGAGAATTGGTGCAAGATAAGGAGATTAGATTAGAATATGTTCATACAAAGGAACAAATTGCTGACATATTCACTAAACCATTACCTAAGGATGCATTCCTGTATCTAAGAGGTAAGTTAGGGATCAATCCCCTATCTGAAGTTCACTAAAATAAAGTTTTAGTAATGCATCAACTCATACCAGATTGAAGATCTATCAGTTGATGTAGCATAACCAGAAAATACTGCCTATGAATCAGTACTAAAGGTAAACTAAAATTCATTTGAGTTAAGTTGTCTTTGGCATGTATTTTCAAAGAGGGAGAGTTTTTACTGTCATATCATATCTCTCTGAAATTTGTTCAAAATATAAAGAATTTGTTATGTAATTCCTTCACAGAGGGAGATTACTGTAAGAAGGAGAGTTTTCTATCTTAGAGGGAGAATTGTTATGTTGACATGTGGTGTTGCCATATAAGAGAAAGACTTGTTTTCAAATTTTATTTCTGCTATGACATGTTGTGTTGCCATCAATGCCAAAGAGGGAGATTGTTGGATACACTTGTTAAATTTGTATGGATATTATGAAACTGAGTTAATCATGTTTTGATGAAGCAGATCAATGGAATTGGAGGAAAGAATTCTTTTGGTTGCCAAAAAATTATTTGTCCAATTAGGGCCGACATCCTAGATATTTAATCTAACTTGGAAAAGTGAATTTTGGTCTTAGCTGACCCAAAAAAAAATTATGTTAAGGCATGGTATTTATGCAAAGGACTTCTTGCGATAAGAAGAGGGATTGTGATTGTGATTGTGAACTTCTATCAAGTAAAATTACAAAGTGAAGTCAACTTTTATAAGCAATATATGCAAAGTTTTGTATGAACTATTTGGTGATCTAAGATCAAGCTAAAAATCAGATTTTAGACAAGGAAGGAAAATAATAGTAGATTACTCATTCGAGCAATGAGCTCTTCTTGTAGTTCAAATTGCATGTTTGGGTAGTGTGATCTAATTGCATACATTATACTACAACTTCTAATAGGGTAGGAATCTCATAATAGGGATTCAAAAGTCTCCTAATAGGGATATTATACTGAATTTTCTCATTGACTCCTAATAGGGTCCATCTTTTAAAAAGGAACATATATATAAGTATATTATCTACTAGGTATCATCCCCACTGGGGTTTTCCCTTGGCCAAGATTTCCCTAGTTAACAAAATATGGTGTCATGAGTTATCTTTGTGCATTGTTATTATTACTATTTAGCATTACTTTATTCCTTTTTTATGCATGGTCTAAAGTAAATAATAATATCTAGTTAGTGACTAAATTTTGTAGATTACTGATTCATCCCCCCTATCCCCTACCCCCCCCCCCCCAAGTAATCACTATTTCTAATAAATGGTATTAGAGCCCAATTACTTTGAAGAGGCTTAACAACTAAAGTAAGATCATTATGGATATAGAGCAATTGAAAAAGAACCTTGAAGAAGATCTTGAACAAATTGATCTCCTTACTAAAGAAAGAGATAAGCTAAAGGATGGAGATGAAAACTCCAAAGTATATATTGGTTAGTTGAAGGAAAATATTGAACATCTAAAATCTGAGCCTAAATCTACTAAATCTAGAACCACTAATGATGACTATTCAAAGTTGAAGACTAAGTACAACATCTTGAAACATGAATTGGAGATTACAAATCTGAAGTTGGCTTTGAGAAATGATCCTAGCAAAATTGAATCTAATTTGATGACCAAAAATATAGATTTGAGAGAAAGTCTAGCAAAGAAAACATCTGAACTTGAAAAATTGAAAGAAGATCATGGAGAACTTCTTAAATACAATATTGTTGTGAAAGCTAAATTGACACAATGTAAGCAGTAGCTTGATAAGCTCTATTATAGCACATAAAGTCTTGATGATTCTATATATATACAGAGACCTTCTTATGATAAGACTAGTCTTGGTTATTAGATTATGTGTTTGCAAAGAAACCTAAGATTAGATTAGATCCAAAAGCAAAAGACAAATCCGATGATAAGCTTGAATTCAATCAATCTTATAAGAAACCTAAAGAAGTTGAGAAAATCAATGAAGTTGAAATCTTGGATGAACCAAAGCAAGTGTAGACTCCCAAGACAACCAAGGATAAATTTAAAGGTAAGTATTTTTTATGTAATGAAATAGGTCACATGAAAAGAGATTGTACTAATAAGCCCTTTAATCATGTTAAGGACTTTTATTGTCATAATTGTCATGGTATGGGTCATAATTAAATTGATTGGAGGAAACCTAAGTATGATAATGATAGACGAAATAATAGAATGTCTAGAAATACTAGCCCTATAGATAGAAGAAGATCTTATGATGAAAAAGGATAGATTATGTGCTATAAGTGTAACAATTTAGGACACATTTCTCAGAATTGTTATACACCTGATAATTAGCAGAATCCTAGAAGTAGAGCACCTATATGTCACTTATGCAATAACTTCAGACACATAGTGAAGTACTATAGAATGGATAGAAACTTTGGAGATAGAAGGAACAATGGAAGAAACTTCAAAAATAGAAGGAATGATAGAAGAAACTCTAGATAAAACAATAAAGAACAAAGAAAAATTGGGAGAAAAATTTGAGAAGAAATTAATGAATCATTCATGAAAGGAATATACATCTCAAAAGAAAAGTTAAATGATGTTGAGATAGAAAGATCAAAGTCAGTTTTTGAGTTTGACTCAATTAAGTTGAATTAAGCTTGTTCATAGCATTAGAATTTGAAAACTTTGTGTAGAGATTGAATTAGAGATAGCAAAGTTGGGAATAGATGTATTTAGATGGTACCTAAGCTCGCTTGTAATATGGAGCTCATCTAAACAAGTTATGATGAATTTTAGAGTTATTGGTATTATAGTAAGAGTTAATTTTGTAACAAAAGATGCAAATAACATTTTTGTAGAAAATTTTTAATGCAAAGTTTTGAGGATGATTTTCATGATGGAAGGAGGCTATAGTAAACCTTAGGTGGCATCCAAAGATGGATAGATTAGTTTGTGTAGTTATCTGATTGTAGAATGCAAATAGTAGCTTTTTGATATTTGCAAAATATCCAATTACTGCAGCTTCAAGTTGATGCATAAATGGAGTACATAATTGATTTTACTTCATCATGAGCTCATTCAAAGAAAAGTGCATTATGAAGTGACTTTTCAAAGTGATTTTGAAGCAAGCCCTATTTTTCAAAAGAGGTATTTTATCATTTTTCTGCAATATTTGTTTGGTAAAGGATATTTTTGATAAGAATTATGGATATCTCTATTTTTCACAATGTTGAGAATAAGGATAGGCCTAAGTTTAAGGTAGTTTTTGTAAAACCTAGTAATGAAAACCCTAATTATGCATTGTCTATCACCTCGAACAATGTAGTCTATTTGGAAGATGTAGAAAACTATTTGAATTGCAAGTTTGAGTCTATTGGCAATGAATATATGAATAAGGATATGGAAATAGTCTTTAACCATGAAATAATAGTGAAGGACAAATTTGAACTTATGAGTGAATTGGACTTGTTTAAATATCATTTTTACTACAAACTAGATACAGATGAATGTACTGAAATTATACTAAGTAGAATACATGATGGAAAGTTATGGATGCAAGATAATGTAGAAGACATTTCTGTTGACCTTATACATGAGGTAACTAGTCTTAGAAAACAAGGCAGTGTACCCATAGGAGAGAAATTGGTTAAGAAGAAAGTAGAAAGCTACACTAAGGTAGTTTACAATGCAAAGGCTATGGTAATTGGCTCCATCAAGAAAGATGATGAGAGATTTCTTAGTAGAATAATAGCTTATTCAATATGTGCAAGTTCTAAGATAGATGAACTTTTAGCAGGATTTAAAATATGTAGCTTACAAGATTTGTGTTGAGAAAGAACAGGGGAATTTGAGTGAAATTTTGAGAGTGCAACTCTTGGAGAACCTTGAGAAGATTAAAAGGACAAAGAATTGTGTGTTTGGGTTCCAATAATTGATTAATCACATATTATTTCATGTGCTAAAGTGATTTCCTTTCTTGTGAGTAATAGATATTATGAGTAGTGATAGATGCACTATGGAAAAGATATCAAAGGTATGCAGAAGACACCCTACAGACAAGGTATTGGATAGTGGTAATCTAATTATGAGAACATTCTAAAATGAGATGAAAAAAAGATTTATGATCTCACCCACAATTGTGAATAGATTCAAAGAGGACATATGTATTTTAGATGATACTGACTATACATATATTCAAGCAGTAGAACCTTGGGAAATTTTTTTGGATCCTTTGAGCTATGAGTTGAGTGATGATGTTGTAGTTGGCAACATTGATTTATTGTTAAATTTAGAGATAGATAAAGTTGAGAATAGATTTGGTACATTTGATGAGATCACACAGCATGCTCATCAAGCAACCTTGGAAAAGGCATCTCACAAGAAGGTTGAATCAATTATGAAGAAGGCATTATCTGAGGCCATAAGACATACATTGAAACAAGGTGTATTGAATATTCAACCCTTGTTAGTTTCAATTGCTAAGACAACTTCAAGACAAAGTATACCTTATGTAGCAATATCTAATGTTAAGCCTAGTGAACATAAGATAAAATTAGAGAGATTAGTTGAAGTAGTGCCAACAAAGACTGAAAGAGTCAAAAAAGTGGCTTTAGGACCTAGAAAGAAGTAGAAGGCATTATTGACAATTAAATCTAATAGTGATGAGGAAGTTGAGGAATCGGAAATCAAGCAAGCTAAGAAGGTGACTTGAGAGATAAAAAAAAGTAGTAGGAAAAGCTTGGTTGGAAGCCAAGAATTGATAAGATAAACACAATGATTACAAATTAGGGAAACTTTTTTTAGATGACCAACTTTTATAATCTTTATAATAATTTTGAGAAGGATCAAATGGATATATCTACTATAAGACATATCATTGCAAATAATCTAAGTATCAAAGATGTGAAAGGAATAGTCAATCAAAAAGTCTATGAGAGTCTCATAGAGAAGAAGACTCCAACAATAGAGGAAAACCTTGAACTTTGGAAGTTTATGCTAAGGACCATTTGCAAGATTGATGATGAAGATGAGACTAAGAGATTGTTGAATAACCTCACACCTTACTTGAGTAACAAATTAAGGCCATTTTTGTTCATGGTTGGTAAGAAGGATAAGTTGAGGAAATAGACAACAATAGCTATTAGTAAGATGTTGTTAGAATCATAGAAAACAACTCTCCAGCCCCTAGAAGCATAGATGTATCAATAAGTGGAGATACAAAAAAGATTGATCAAACCAATGTCACTCTAAACATTGATTATACAAATCTATTTGATGGTTCTAAACCAAATGTACTAGATACTGAGGATGTTGGAGATAAGCTAAAGCAAATTGAGGAAGAGAAGAGGCTTATATAGATTGAAAATAAAAAGATAGAGGAAGACAAACAACAATTTCTTGAGAATGAAAGGAAAAGAAAGGAAGAAGAGGAAACTAAATGAATTGAAAAAGAAGAAAGGGAAATAAAAATAGAGGAGGAAGAAAGGAAAAGATCAAAAGAGATGAAGGAAAGAGAAGAAAAAGAAAGGAAAGAAGAGGAAGAGAGGAAAGCCAAGGAATCAGGAAAGAAATAGAGGGAGGATGAAACTAAACCATCTAGTTCATCTACTCTTCTCTTTCTTGATAGTTTATCTACCAATGATGATGACTAAATAGATCTAATCTCATCCTTGATCAAGCCAATTGAGAAAAATATGAAAGTAAAGAGTTTACAAAGAGCATTGAAGGAAGTAACAAAAAAACTACATAGTATATTGGCAGTTCAATACTCAAAACTAGATCCCAAACAAAGAGCACAAGTAGTGCTAATGTATTTAGCTAAAGAGTTTACAAATTTGTTGAATTTTGTAGAGGCAAAAGCTCAAATTTCCCATGATGATAACTTGTTTAGTACCATCTGCTAAAATATCAAGAATGACTTAGTCAATCTTGATACTTATAGAAAAGAACTTTGAAGATGTTATGTTGAAGGTAAAGCTTTGTATGTTAAGTGTACCTTATCATACAAACTAACTTAGGATTTGGACAGTTAGTCATAGTCTAAATTAAATGAGTTAGAGGCTTTATCCAACCTAATCTAGCACCCATCAAGTAAATTTGATGATATTGAAAGTCAAGTTGCTAGTGTGCATAGCGAGATTAGGAAATTGGAACTTCAAAAAGAGTAGATATTAAGGATAAAATTTGATTTTAGAGAATCCATTGCTCTAAAGTTATCATTTGTTGAGAAGAAGCTAGAAGAATGTGCCAAGGCCAAGGAAACTTATACTGACTTTTTGTATTTAGATGTCAATGCAGTTGAGATTGCATCATATGAATTATGTGCAATTCTCTCATCAACAAAGTCTACAAAAGAGGCATGAATAAAAGGTATGAATGGCTTGGAAACTATTTTTGAACAATGTATGAAGACTATTTTAGCATAAAGGCAAGGACAATAGTTTTGGACAGAACCTTGACATTTTGTAACCTTTATCATTGATGTCAAAGGGGGAGTAATAGAAGAGAAATTGTGAAGTAGATTATTGGGAGAAATACATAAATCATATGCAGTATATTGTAAGGGGGAGCATATATGTAAAATTGTAAAGTTGCAATAGATATGTAATGTTTATTTTAGTTAAGTTTTGTTAAGTTTTTTGTCACTTAGCCAATTTTCCTTATTTTGTTGCCATCAATGCCAAAGGGGGAGATTGTTGAGAATTGGATAATTTTGATATATAATTTTTGTCATTAATGGAAACACATGATGTACATCTTGATAGGAAACCTTCAAAATAAAGATACTTAGTGTTTGGTTATCAAAAAATTATCTTGGTATAGAATTTGGTTTACAGTAGTGTATTGTTTTATTTATAAAATGTTGCAAATGTCATATTGTAGTGAAGTTAAATGGAGATAGTATAAATGTTGGAAATGATGTTTATAACCTCAAAAATGTTTATGGACTATGTAGAATAGAGGTAATCATGTTTTGATGAAGCAAGACAAAAGAATTGAAGGAAAGAATTGTTTTGGTTGCAACACAATTACTTGTCCAATTATGGCTGGCATCCTAGATGTTTAATCTAACTTGGAAAAGTGAATTATGGTCTTAGATGACCTACCATTAATTTATGTAAAGGCATGGTATTTATGAAAAGGACTTCTTGTGATAAGAAGAGGGATTGTGACTATGATTGTGAAGTGGTATCAAGTAAAATTGCAAAGTGAAGCAAACTTTTGTAAGTGACATATGCAAAGTTTTGTATGAACTATATAGTGATCCAAGATCAAGCTAAAGATTTAAGATCAAAAAAGGAAGGAAAATAATATTAGATTACTTGTTTGAGTAGTGAGCTCTTCTTGTAGTTGAAATTGCACGTTTGGGTAGTGGGATTTTCTTGCATACATTATACTACAACTCCTAATAGGGTTGGCTCAACTCCTAACATGGTTGGAATCTCCTAACAAGGATTCAAAATTTTCCTAATAGGGACTATTATACTAAATTTTCTCATTGACTCCTAATAGGGTCTATCCTCTAACAAGGAATATATGTATCAGTATATTTTCTAGTGGATATCATCCCCATCAAGGTTTTTCCATGGCTAGGGTTTCCTTAGTTAACAAAATATGGTGTCATGATTTATCTTTGTGCACTATTATTATTACTATTCAGCATTACTTTATTGCTTTGTTATGCATGGTTTAAAGTAAGTAATAATATCCAATTGGTGACTAAATTTTATAGATTACTGATTCACCCCCACCCCCAGTAATCCCTATTTCTAATAGTAAGATGAAAAATTTAGGTTTCTATAGTAAGGAACATAGTTCTAATTATATTCTAGAGTTGGTACATATTGATTTATGTTGGCCAATTGGAGTTGATAGTTATTATGGTGATAGATATTTCACATTGTTTGTGGATAACTATTCAAGGATAATGACATCAATGTTCATGAAGGTGAAATCACATGCCTTTGATATGTTCAAGTGGTATAAAGAAAGAGGTGAAAGAGAACATGGTAAATATTTAAAATGACTGACATCTGATAGAGGAGACAAGTTTATGTCTGTTGAATTTACTAAATTTTCTGCTTAGAATGGTATCATAAGACAATTATATGCACTGAAGATTTCACAACATAATGGTATTTGTGAATGGAGAAATAGATCCATCATGGAATGTGCAAGGACACTAATGATTGAGAAGGAGGTCTCATAGATATTTTGGAGAGAATCCATTAGTAATACAATGTATACACTTAACCAAGTTCAATCAAAGAAAGGAACAAATAAGACACCTTTTGAGCTATGATATGGTCATAAAATGAATGTAAGTTATTTCAAAAAAATTGGAAGGTTCACAAGTATTTTAAGAATGGTAAATTGGATGTTAAAGGAGATGAAGGTATATTCCTTGGCTATTCTTCTAAGAGTAAAGATTAGATATGTTTGATCAAATCTAGTAACAAGATTATTGAAAGTGTAGATGTGAGATTTGATAAGTTTATAGAGAAGAATGACATGGAGAGAAAGAATGAGACTAAAGATTACAAAAAGTTTGTACATATGTATGAAGAAGCACTAAAGATTATACTTGAGTTAAAACACATACCTATCGAGTCATAAAGAGTAGCGACCGAGCCAAAAATGATCACAACTAAGTTATAGACTACTACATTCAAGAATACAACTCGAACTAGAAGATGAACCTCTACCGAGTGAAGAAATCATAAGAATCAGAGAGTTGAACCTATATTGGAAAAATATGTAGAAAGAATCATTCACTAGAATAAATAATTGGAGACAAAAGTTTTGATATTCAGGCAAGAAGCAAAATGAGAGAAGGTACATGCCTAATAGTTGTATTTGGACCTAGAATAGTAAAAGTTTCGTTGGATGATGAATATTGGGTTAATACTATGAATTAAGAAATTGATTATATAGAGAAGAAAAATGTCTAGAATTTAGAACTAAGGCCTATTGATAAAAATATCATTGAAACAAAGTGGCTTTTTAGAAATAAATTGAATATAAGAAAAAAGGCAATATTGGTTTGTAGAGGATATGCACACAAATAAGGAATGGATTATGGAGAGACTTTTGCAACTGTTGCTAGATTGGAAAGAGTGAGAACATTATTAGCCTATGCTACATACAATAAATTCAAAGTATATCAAATGGATGTTAAATCTACATTTCTGAATAGAATATTTTAAGAGGAATTCTACATTGAATATTATAAAGGATTCATTGAAATTGAAAAAAATACCATGGTTTGCAAGTTGAAAAAAATTGTATATGGATTGAAACAAGCACCAAGACTATGGTATGAACAGTCACACTCTTATTAGATAAAGATTAGTTTTGTAAAAACAAGTGAGAATAGTATTATATACTTGAAGAATGAATCTGACAATATAGTGTTGATTGTTGCTAATGTAGAGCATCCTGGGTTGCCTTGTTGTCCTTCTCATCCTTTTTTATTCTTCATATTAGAGTTGAGTGCCAATAGTTTTGAATCTTCTATTGCTACCATTATGTTTGGTGGATGTCGAGTTACTATAGCTCTATTAGATGTCAAGTTACTGTAGCTCTAGTGGATGTTGAGTTACTGTAGCTCTAATGGATGTCGAGTTACTGTAGCTATAGTGGATGTCAAGTTACTATAATCTCTAATAGATGCCAAGTTACTATAGCTCTAGTGGATGTCAAGTTGTTGTAGCTCTAGTGGTTGATGAGTTATTGTAGCAATTTAGTGTTGATCGAGTGTTCCTTCATGTCCTAAGTAAATATATTGGTGCTAAGTGTTACTATTGGTGCCAAGTGTTCCTATTGGTGTTGAGGGCTAGTATTTATCTTGGTCCTTATTTGACCAAGTTTTCTATGTTTGGTTCTAGTTTGGGCTCACCTTGCACATATTTAATTTCAACATTAGTAGTTAATATTTGATGTGAGCCAACTTGTGGCTATGCATGCATTTAAAGTAAGGTTTAATTTTGTGATAGGCCAACCTATGGGTGCACAAGTATTTCAAGAGCTCTAGGATTGAGTTTTAGGAGAACTAAGAGGAGGTAAAAAGTTGGAACCATATGTGTTTGGAAATCTAAATTTGAAGACAGATCATGGATTCAAATTTATTTTATATCTAGTTATAACCCAAAAGGTCATATAGATGGGCATGTATGCTAAGTGTTTGATGAATCAATAAGTGTTCTCTCTTCTTCGTCCTTTGGTTATTTTTCTATGTGTGGTTTTTCTGATGTGTTAACTCTTGCAAGTTGGTTTGTATAGCTAAGTGTGCCTTTGGCCCTAGTTCCTCATTCCTCCTTGTTTCAGGTGGTATCAGAGATTGAGGATCATCCTTTTGGAGATTGGATTGTGTAGAACCCTAAGTGAATTTGGCTATGGGGTAGTAGATCTAAGGATTTCACCTACAACTTGTAGATGGTTACAATCTTGTAGGAACCTAATTTGTAAAGATGGTTCAAGGTAGAGGAAATGTTGATAATGTAATATTAGATACATTGAGAAAAATTGCAGCCAAATTAGATGTTGTGGAGATAGCTTAGAGGAGATGAGCACATCTTGATGATGTAAGTAATGATGAAGTAGTAGAACCAAACCCTAATCTAGAACCTGAAGAAGATCAAGTTGAAGCAAGGTTGTTGAGAGTGTTGTCTGGAGAAAATTTAAAGTCTATTGTAGAAGTTGTACCTTATGATGGAAAATTGGATACCAATGTTGTATTGCATTGGATCTTTGATATGGAGAAGTTTCTTAAGTATGAAAACACTCCTAATAATAGGATGGTGAAAATTATTGTTACAAGGTTAAAGGGTCATGCTTCACTATGGTGGGAGCATTTGCAAACTGATAGAAAAAGGAGAGGAAAGGAAAAGATTAAGACTTTGACAAAGATGGTAAGAGAAGTGAAGAAAAAATTCCTTCCTATTGATTACGAAGTTAGCTTGTTGAGAAAGATGCAAAATTTGAGGCAAAGAGACATGAGTGTGAAGGAGTATACTAAGGAATTCTTAGACGTCAAATCTAGACATGTGGATGATGATGTTGAGAAAATTGCAAGATATATAAATGGATTGAGATCTGGAATTCAAGATAAAATAAGTTTTGTGTAGTTGTAAAGTGTGGAAGAAGCATATCAATATGCCTTGAAGGTTGAGAAGATATTGACAAAGAAGCATGAACAAAGAAAAAGAGGTAGATTTGGTAGATTTCAAAGAGGCAGAGGTAGATCTTATGGTGAAGGTGGTAGATCTAATAATTCTATATCAGATAAGGATGAATGGAAGAATGATGAAAAAGGAAAAACTAAATGGAAAGGTGGTATTCTTATTAAGGAGGTACTAATTCTTACCAAGGAAGAGGTAATTCTTATTCTAGAGTTGGTTTTCATGGTAATTTTTTTAGATGTGGTAAAGAGGGACATAGACCTTTTGAATGTAGATCCTCTGAAATTGGGCAAAGTAACAGAAATATTGTGATTCAAATAGATAATGAGGGTTCACCAAGTGGACCCGAGGCTATAGAAAATCTAATGGTGAGAAGGACCTTATGTAATAAGGGAAGTGATGAGAAACCTATTTTAAGGAGAAGTCTTTTCAAGACCAGATATAAGATGGCTAGAAAATGTTGCAAAGTGATAATTGATAGTGGAAGTTCTATAAATTTGGCATTAGAAGAGTTGGTTACAAAGTTTCAATTGTAGAGGCTAAAGCATCCTATACCCTACCATGTTTCATGGATTAAAGATGAACATAAGATATTGGTAAGTGAACAATGTATTGTGTAGTTCAAGATTAGACATTACTATGAAGAAGTTTTGTATGATATCATGCTATGGATTGTTGTCATATTCTATTGGGTAGACCTTGGAAATATTATAGATTTTATATGCATGATAGAAGATTGAATCAATATACTCTTTGGGTGAATGGAAAAAATAAAATATTGCTATTGTTGATTGAAAGTTTAGATGAGGTTAATTATACTATTATGAAAATTTGCATGGTCAATAGGAAACAATTTGAAAAAGAAATGAAAAGGAACCAAGTTTTGGTAGTAATGACCAAGTGATAGAAAAAGTTGATAATGATTGAGTGGTAGTAGAAACTGGTAGAAGCCAAGTAAAAACTAAAATTAAAACTTTATTGAATGAATACAAAGGTATTGTTACAGACAATATCCCTGATGGTTTACCACCATTAAGGAGTATAAGTTATCGTATGGATTTAATTCCTAGAGCTATTTTTCCTAACAAAGCACCGTATAGATTAACACCTAATGAGAATGAAGAACTTAATATACAAGTACATGATTTTTTATAGAAAGGTTTGATCAGAGAAAGCTTGAGTCCATGTGTTGTACCTGTTGTAGGTTAGTTATGCATTTTGGTTTAACTAATGTACTTAGTACTTTCATGAGATTAATGAGTGAAGTTCTAAAAAGATTTTTGGGTAAGTTTGTGATTGTTTATTTGGATGACATTCTAATATTCAGTAAGACTAAGGAAGAACATCTTGAGCATGTTAGACAAGTATTGTAGAGATTGAAAGAGGAGAAGTCGATGATTAATCTTAAAAAGTGTTATTTTATGCAAGAAGAAATTGTATATTTGGGATTTTTGATTTCAACTAATGGTTTGAAGATAGATCCTAAGATGGTTAAAGTAATTTTTAAGTGCCATACACCCAAAAAATGTGGGTGAGGTAAGATTATAAAGAAATTTATAAGGAATTTTAGTTTTGTTTGCAATGCTATGACTAAGACAATGAGAGGATATAAAAAGAAATTCAAGTCAACACATGGAGCTGATAATAGTTTTGAGACTGTGAAAAAAAATGTTGGTGAGTTTCCTATATTGGCTTTACCTAATTTCAATAAGGTATTTCAAGTTGAATGTGATTCTAGTGGTAGTGCAATATGAGCAATATTGAGTTAAGAAGGTAAAACTATTGCTTTCTTTAGTGAAAATTTTAATGATGCTAAAAGGAAGTACTATGTGTATGACTAAGAGTGTTTATGCTATTGTTCAAGCCTTGATGAAGTGGAGAAATTATTTGATTTCTAAGGAGTTTGTGTTGTAGACTAATCATAAAGCTTTACAATACTTGGGAAATCAACATAAAGTGAACTAGAGACATATGAAATGGGATAAGTACTTGCAAAGTTTCACATTTGTCATTAAGCATAAGAGTGGAGTTACTAATAGAGTTGATGATGCATTGAGCAGAAGATGTTTTTTATTGACTAAGATGAAGGTTGAAGTTCTTGTTTTTGATGACATGAAAGAGTTGAATGATACTAACCTTGATTTTTCTAAGGCATGAAGAGAGTACATAGCACCAAATATAACATATCACATAAGTAAGTATGCTGAGTATTTTATTCAAGAAACTTTGTTGTTCAAAGGTATTCAATTTTGTATTCCTAGAAGTTCCATGAGGTTGAATTTAAACAAGGAAAAACATAGTGGTTGATTGGCTAGACATTTTGGAATTGATAAGGCATTGAGTTTGCTAAAGGAGAAGTATTATTGGCCATAAATGTATAAGGATGTTTAGAAATTTGTAAAGAGTTGTGGAGTTTGTTAAGTTGCAAATGTAGTAAGAAAGAATACTAGTTTGTATACACTTATTATTGTTCCTAAGAAACCTTGGAGTGACATTAGTATGGATTTTGTTCTTGGATTTCCTAACATAGTGAAGGGGTATGATTCTATATTTGTTATTGTGGATAGATTTTCTAAAATGGCTCATTTCATACCTTATAAGAAGACATCGGATGCTAACCATGTTTTTGAATCTTCAAAGAGATTGTGAGATTGCGTGGATTACCAAGAATTATTATTTCTAACAAAGATATTAATTTTTTTGGTTATTTTTGGAAGACTTTATGGAAATAGATGGGTATTGAATTAAGGTTTAGTTCTAGATTCCATCTACAAATAGATGGAAAGATAGAGGTTTTGGAAATATAACAGGATTAACTAAGAGTGGAGGGGTTAATCAATTACTATAAAAATAAATCTGAGATCCCTTAGATGTCTGTATAAAATAACCTCTAAAAATTGAACTCTGTTGAAGCTTGGCAAACACACAGAAGATGTTATAACTTAGTAAATACTGAATATGCTTGGAAAATACGTAAACATAAAAAATATTAAGATGCTATCAATGATTACTATTACTTTAACTTAGTTGAAAACATATAAAATAAAATAGCATGAACATATTCTACACTAAGATTTAACATGGAAACCCAATTTGGGAAAAACCACCAATTTCAACTAGTTACTAATTTTCACTCTTCTGAAGTGAGCCCTATTAGGAGAAAACTTTGTTAAAGGTTACAAAACACATTGTTAGATGTGATCCTATTATAGGATTTAATCATTTTGTTAGGAGTGGTCTTGTTAGAGGACTTTGGACAATTCAATAGAAATGTCACCTTATGAGAGGATTTTGAAATAGCTATTTAAACAACTTTGTTAAGAGATTTAAATCATTGCTACAATGCTTAGAGTAACAATGAGATGATCTAATTTAAAATGCAAATTAATTTTTTATTATATATCTCAATTTTGTCTTGTATAATTGATCCTTCTTGATCAAATATATCTTTTTAGCTCCATGAGGATATTTTGTTTATCCTTATGATTTTCTTCCTCTTAGCATCATCAAATCTTCAATTATCTTCCATGCATTCACGCACTTTATAAATCTCAACTTGACCTTATATTTATATCCTTCATATTGTCAAGTTAGCTAGAATACAATTTAGAATAGTTAATATTCATCTCCTTAGTTGGTTAGAACCAACAATTAAATCAATTGAACTTAATATGCCAAAACAAGAAAACCCTTCATTAGCTGACCTAGCTTAGTAGACACTAACATAGAAACAATTTTCCTACATTGACCAAGTGAACTTAGGCAACACTACATACTCACAAGGTTCCTTTGGTAATAGGGTGAACTCAGGTTACAATGGCTCCATCCAACATCTCTTGTATTAACTATGTGAGCTTAGTCAATACACAAATTCTACGATCCTTCCTTTGGCACTTGAATAAACTCAATAGATACTAACATCTGAACTTGGCAAACTATGGAATTCTTGATAGACACAAAAAATTATCTTCAATGACTAAGTGAGCTTAGCATACATTGACTAGTAATGAAATGAAATTTTTTGTAACATCAAAGACAATATACAATTAATCAATTGTTTCAACAATCTCACTCTTTGGCATTGGCAACAACACAACATGTCATAATACAATAAAAATTTTGAGCAAGAATAAAATAAGGAACATATCCTTAGTTTCATTTTGATTCTCATCCATGAGAACTCCCTCTATCAGTGTGAAATCTTTCTACCTTCATTTTCTCCCTCCATCAGAAAACCAATGTCTACTACAACTTTATTTGATAGAAAACTTTGCCTTTGATATCAGACTAGGATCAATCTCCCTCTTTGACATCTCTTCTCTTTACACAATTTCTATGACATAAAACTTCTCTACAAAATTTCTATGAGATATGACAAAAAACTTTTCCCTCTTTGACATCTCATGCCAAGACAATGTCCAATGAATATCAATATACCTCAAGTACTAATTCATTTACAATATGCCCTTGTCAATACTACACCAACTAATTGATCTTTAACATGCTCTAGTTGATGCATCACTAAACTTAATTTAGTGAATTTTAGATAGGGGAATGAACCCTAACTTACCTCTTAGATACAAAAATGCATCCTTAGGTAATGGCTTGGTGAATATGTCTACAATTTGTTCTTTTGTATTCACATATTCCATCTGACTTCTTTATCTTGTACCAATTCTCTTAAAAAATGATATTTAATAGCAATGTTTTTTTTTGGTATGCATCACTAGATTCTTTGATATATTTATTGCAATGGTGTTATTATAGTATATGACTACTAGATCCTTGATCTCTATCCTCATACCTACCAATAGTTGTTTGAACCAAACAATATTAGAACAGTTAACTACTATAGCCACATATTTTTCCTTTGATGTAAAGTGAGAGATACAATTCTATTTATTTCTTTTCCAAGACACTAGTCTTTTACCAAGAAAGAATTCTCCACCACTAATGGTTTTTTTGTTATCAATATTTCTTTCCCAATTAGCATCTGTGAATACTTTTAAATCCAAATTGCTCCTATTTTGTACCATAAACAATATCCTTTAGTACATTACATATATCTCATGATTCTCTTAGTTTCCATCATTTGATTTGCTTTGGTATTTACTAAGAATCTTGCCACCATACCAATTACTAATGCAATATTAGGCCTTTAACGCACTACATACTATAATTTTTCAATCATTGATCTATATGTGGTCTGATTTACATCTTTGGAATCATCATTCTTGGAAAGTTTATGTTTAGTAGACATAGGGGTTCTAGCTACTCTTGAATCTTCCATTCCAAATTTCTTTAGTATCTCCTTGATATATTTAGATTGTAGATACCATCTTTCTTCTATTGAATCTTCAATCCAAAAAAGCATTTTATCACTCCAAACATAAACACCTCAAATTATTTACTCATTTCTTTTGAAAATGCTTTGCACAAGTCATCATTTCTTATGAATAAAGTATCATCAATAAATATTTTTGCCAACACAATCTTCTTATCTGGTCCTTCTTTGATATACAAACTAATATTATCATTTGTTCTTTGAAAACTAGTTTGTACCAAGTAGTTATGAAGTGTTTCATACCAAGCTCTAGGAGCTTGTTTGAGACCATATAATGCCTTGTGTAATTTGTAGACCATGTCCTTTCTGCTAGGATCTATGAAACCTTTTAGGTTGTTCAATGTAGACTTCTACATTAAGAATACCATTCAAGAATGTAGATTTTACATCCATTTGATAAATTTTAAATCCCCTATGTGTTGCATATGCTAGTAAAGTTCTAAAACCGTCTAATCTTGCAAAAGGAGAAAAAGTTTCACTATAATCAATACCTTCTTCTTGAGAATAGCCTTTACATACCAACCTTGCTTTGTTCCTAAAAACTTATCCATCTTTATTTAGCTTATTTCTAAATACCCACTTTGTGTCAATTACGTTTTTATCCTTAGGTGTAGGAACAAGAGTCCAAGTTTTTTTCTTCTCTATTTGTTCTATTTATTCATTCATTGATTCAATCCATCTTTCATTATCCAATGCATCTTTAACATTTCTAGGTTCAAATTCAATAAGTAAGCATGTACCTTTTAAGTTGTTTCTTGTCATTATTTCATCTGATTTGTCTCTAATGATCTGATAAGATGCATGATGCCTTCTGACATATCTTGCTAACATAGATTATTTTGTTTTAGAATGAGTTTCACTGATTTCATCATGAAATTTAGTATCAAGCTTTAGTCCCACTATCTATGACTCAAGTCTATTAGACTTGGTTTGCTCTTATTGTAGCTCGGTAGCCTCTAACTATGACTCAGGTCCTTTAGATTGTGACTTAGGTTGCACTGTCTACAACTTGGTAACTATTGGAGATTTCAGAGACTCAAGAGGTGAAGCCTGCTTTCTTCTAGATATATTTGGCAAGGTATCAAGTTCATAGTAAACAAATCTTCTATAATCCTTATGCTCTTTATTGCTTTCTTCTTCACTCTTTTCTACAAACTCATTAATTCTCACATATGCACTTTCTATAATTTTATGAGTAGAAAAATTCAAACACTAGTATGCTTTACTTCTACTGAGTTATCCTACAAATATGCCTTCATCACCTTTGACATCAAATTTTCCTTTCCTAGATTCTTTCAAGATATAACATTTTCTGCCAAATACTTTCAAATAACTTATATTAGGTTTATAGCCATACCATAGTTCGTAAGGAGTTTGATTTGAGTCTTTCTTCAGCTATACTCTATTCAAGGTGTGAACTATAGTATTGATTACTTCCTTCGAGTATTTGATTGCAACATTATTTTCTATCATCAATGTTCTTGCACAATCCATGATGGATTTTTTCCTTCTTTTAGCTACATCATTCTATTGAGGTGTACCAGGAGATGATACTTGTCTTTTAATTCCTTTTTCAATATAGAATTTATTGAATTCATTGGAGATGAATTCACCACCCCTATCTGATCTCAAACATTTCAACTTGTTTCCAATTTCTTTTTCTACTCTTGCTAGATACCACTTGAATTTTTGAAAAGCTTATAATTTTTCTCTTAGATACATTACAATCATCATTCTAGAATAATCATCAACAAAATGAATGAAAAAATTATCTCCACTATAACTTTCTATTCCAATAGGTCCACACAAGTCTGTATGCACAAGCTCTAATACTGCTTCAGAATGATAGTTCTTGCTTTTGAAACTAATCTTTCCCATCTTACCAATTTGATAATTTTTCCATAGACTCGTATCAGGTTTCCTCAAACTAGTAATACCTCTTACTCTTCTATGTTTTCTTATCTTAATTAGGTTATCAAAGTTTACATGACATAATATTTTGTGCCATAACCAACTTTCTTCTACCTGAGCAATAAAACATGAACTTGCACTAAGGTCAAAATAGAATAGGTTACATTTTGTTTGTTTGCCAGATCCAACGAGTTTTCCTTTTCCATGTAGTAGTTTGGCCTTTCCATCCATGAATTCTATCTTGAATCCAATTTTATTCAATTGTGCCACACTTAGTAGATTTTCTTTATTCCTTCAACCAAATAAGCATTATCACATATAAGTTCTTTAGTCAAAGAGATACATCCTTTTCCTTTTATGGAACAAGGTTCATTGTTTCTAAATCTCACACTACCACCATCATAATATTTCATGTGCTCAAACTTTTCTTTGCCTCTAGTCATATGATGTGAGCATTCACTATCAATAATCTATGTATCATTCTTGTTCACATGAGGGATAAGTGCCATCTTATCTCCTTCATCATTAGATTCATCTTTTATAGTAATATATACCAGTTCATCTTCAAAGTTATTAGAATCTTTAGCCATAAAATAAGATTTCTTACCTTTGTCTTTGTAGTCCTTTTAATTTTTGAATTCCTTCTTGCCTTTGTACTTATTGTTTCTCTTTTCATCCTTGTTTTCTTTGTTTGGGCACCTTGCAAAAATGTGACCAACTTCTTTAGAAGAAAAATAGATCAAAGGAACTTTACCTTTGTACTTTCCTCTACCTTTGGAATATTTCCTTGCAAGTAGGGCCTCAACAACTTCAAGATCACTATTAGAACTTTCTTCTTCTTCTTCACTTCCTGATTGATTGGCCTTTCATCTCTTACTATTTTTCTTTGAGTGAGAGTTTGGATTCAAATGTAGACTCAATACCTTTGGAACTAGGAACATAGTTGTCATAGTTATCCAACTCAAAAGCTGTCAATCTTCCAACTAGAGCATCCAAAGTTATATTTCTATTTGGGTCACATCTCATCTCTTGAATAGTAAAAAATTTAATTGCATAAATAGGAATAAGAGTTCTAAATACCTTTCTTACAATTGTTTTATTATCAGTGTCTCCTCTAGATGCTTTGATTGCACTCACACATGCTTTGATTCTTTTCAAGGTTTTTGTAATATTTCCATCTTCTTTCATCTTCATCTAATAAAATTGAACTCTAAGAATTTTTGCTTTAGCTCTTCTTACATTGTAATGACCTCCATAAATTTCTTTCAATTTGATCCACATTGCATGAGATGTAGTGCAGTCTTTTACTTCATCAAATTCAAAATAACTAAGAGTAGATGCAATATCAATCATCATGATGTTATGATTTTTCTTTTCAGCAATATCTTCAACTAATAATGTTCTACTGGAAGTTTGATATTCAACATCAATATACTTACAACCTAAACCACTAATAGTTGCTCGATCTAGCCTCATTAATCCTTTACATGCTGTAAAGTTGTCTCTACTCAATCTGGAAATATCTCTTCTCTAAGACATCCTAATCTTTAGCTTAGGTCTTTGAAACCTTCTCTGCAAGAACCAAAATATCTAATACCAATTGTTGGAAATATAAGAGGAGTAGCTAAGAGGGGAGGGTTCAATCAGTTACTACAAAAATACATCCCAGATCCCTTGGATGTCAGTACAAATAACCTCTGAAAATTGAACTTAGCTAAATCTCAGCAAACGCACATAAAATGTTGTAACTCGGTAAACATTGAATATGCTTAGAAAATACTTAACATGAAAATATTAAGATTTTTACTATGATTAATTTACTTTAACTTAGCTACAAACACATTAAAAAAAATAGAATGAACACATTTTACACCAAGATTTAACATGGAAACCCAATTTGGTAAAAATCACCAATTGCAACTAGTTACTAATTTTCACTCTTCTAAAGTGAGCCCTATTAGGAGAAAACCTTGTTAAAGGTTAGAAAACACATTGTTAGGTGTGACCCTATTATAAGATTTAATTATCCTATTAGGAGTGGCCTTGTTAGAGGTCTTTGAAAAATTCAATAGAAATGTCACCTTCTTAGAGGATTTATAAATAGTTGTTAAAAGCCAACTCTGTTAATAGATTTAGATAACTGCTACAATGGTTAGAGAGTAACAATGAGATGACTTTATTTTAGATGCACCTATATTGCTGATTATAGATCTCAATTCTAGCTTGTATGATTGATCCTTCTTAATCAAATATTTAATTTTAGCTCCACAAGGATATTATGTTTATCCTTCTTGTAAGAATTTGGTATAGCTCTGATACCATGTAAGAATTTTCCTAAGGGAAAAATTCACCTAGGAACTAAGAAATCAAACACTAGCACAACTATAGACCAAAAATGGATATGATCAATTAATTAGAGTATGTCCTAATACATTGCTTTGTTCAGTATGTGATGTCCAAACACACTAGGAATGCGTGTATATAAAGGCCTCTTAGGAAGCACCTAAAATGTCTCTAGAAGGAACCAAGAGATAAGATAAGCATTATGACAACTAAGCACATGCCTTATCCATCATTCTAAATGAGTGGATAAGAATGACAAGGTTTTAGACACCATGCAATTAATTAGTGTGCTACCTCTTGTGTTGTAGATGCCATGTGCATAAAAGAGGTGTAGACTCTTGTGTTATCAACATAACAACTCACAAGAGTATGCATACTCCTAGGTGGCTAATAAATAAATAATAAAAATATGCATTAACTTGAGTAAACTTAAGTAAGTGTAAATAGTAAATACTTATTTACACCAACACCCCCTCTTAAGTGTAACTTAGGGGAATGCCTTTAATCTTACAAAATCTAGGATAAAATACAAAATGGGTCTCAGCTACTAGGCCATGTTAGGTATCCATATACATAATGATATGCAAATCTCTCATAAAGTAGAGAAAGAGGGAAAACCTCATGGGAAACCAACCCCCCCCCCCCCCCCCCCCCCCCCCAAAAAAAAAAAGAAGAGAGAAATAAGGATGCATGGATGGGTGGAGTAATCAAGACCTCCCCATTATGAAATAAATTTAGTATATAGAAAAGAAAAATGGAGAAGGAAAAATCCCCCTAAGAGAAAAAAATCCCTCCCAAAAAGGAGAAGAAGGAGACGAGGTAGTCCCCCCCCCTAAAGGTAGTGTGTTGATCAGTGAGAAATGGTCTGACATAGAAGTTGATCCATGACCTTTGAATGATGTTCCTCCCCTTTAGAAGGGAAAAATGAAAGGTTACAAAAGAGATGTGTCCCCTATATGGAGAAGGAATTTCTAAGATGAAAGGTGTCTCTGAAACCTATTCAAGTGTCCCTTTGTCAATGTTGATGATGGTTTCCTCCAAAACTACTAAGAAGAAGTGTAGATAGAACAAGGAGTGATGTAGAATCTATTTCAAAAAATCAACAGTCTTCTCAAATGACAAAGAGACCTCTAAGAATTGTTGTATATAAGTATCCACAATCACATCAGCATAGAAAGACTGATCATGTAGAGAATGGACATGAAGGTTAGAGTGGGCCCTCACAACAATTGTAGAAGGATCTTCCTCATCGAAGATAAGTAGTAGATCATCAAAGAAGTCCTCCAAATCCATTGTGTGTGACTCTATGAACAAACTTGAAATGTTAGTCAAGACGTCATCACTTGAGGCTAGAAGACCATGTGTTCCCTATTGTGCAAAAGTATATGAATTTGTCACTGTGGCAATGAATAAAGTATTCACCTCAAAGAGAAGATGAATATCATCAATAGTGTCTCCCACATATTTAATGTGAGACTCCATGAACATGCTTACAAGGGCGGAAAGGAAGTCATCACATGAAGGTAGAGTAGGAAGACATAAAGGGTCCTACTACACTGAATCTAAAGCATCTGTGGTTGGAATAGGATCAGTAGGAGCAATAGGAGCTAGAGGTTTGATCTCATTTGAAGAGGATGCAACAAAAACTGAAGGTAAGATATCTTCTAGAAATGGAGGAATGTTTAGATCTCCATACTTCTCCCAAAGATACATCCAATAATCATGTGGAGGCTATATCTTGGCAACCAGTTAGAATAATCAGAAGAAGAGAGATTGGTGAGAATGATAAAAATCAATCGACTAATAGGTGGCTATTCTTCAGTGTCAAAGATCAATTTGTTAGAACATAAATAAGGAAATACTTCCTTATGCTCTCTTCTTAGATGATCAAGGAGTGTATAACTCCATTTGTGATAGTTTCTTTTTGTCAACCTAGGTCTAATGCCATGCTGACATGTGAAAAAATACTCCTCCATGAGATCAATTAATGAACCCCAAAGATGCAAAAGAAATCAAAGAACCCCCTCAATGTATGATTTAGGCACTTGGTAGCCACTTGCCAATTTAGGGCCTATTTTTGAAAGTAGTATTTTTGTCTACTGAACTTGTAATCTAATTGTAGATCTAGAAAGTAGCCAAAAAAATGCACTTTCAAAAAAAATAAAACCTAATTTGGAGCCTAGATGAGCCCATACTAAGCATTTTAACTGGCAAAAATTGAGATTTGTGAGTTGTAAAAAAATTCAAGAATAGAGATCTCAAACTACCTGCACTAATGTGTAGATCACGAAATCCTACCCGAAAACAAAAAAACTTGCTTGCAAAAAGGAGTCCATATGAGGGAGATATCACTGCGATTGTTACTTTTTTCTGAATTGCCACTGCACCTTCAAAAATCAAATGGTTCTAGATTTTGCCTCAGATGCCCAATTTCAATGAAAAAAAATCCAATTTGGGGGTTTTTGGACTTTTTGAATTTGATGCAAATATCTGATTTGCACCAGCAAGCTCCAATCTTCACCTACAAAAAATCTCTCTTATGGCCAAAAAATTTCTAGAAAATACTGTAGATCCAAAAAATATTGTAGAGATGTAGATGAAAAAAATGTATATCTAAAAATTAAATGTACAGATCTGAAATGATCATACCAATTTTGCAAATCAGTCCTTCGAGTGTCAGTTTGTAAAATTGTTTGCCTCACAATTGGCTTTGACCTAGGGTAGGAAACTTTATAGCCAATTTTTACCAAATCAGCATTCTAGATACAATGGCAAGGTCAAATCTAGCTTTGGACACTCCCAATGACTATGATACTCTGGATTTGAGATAAGGTGTTGAAGCAACAATGGTCTCAAATGACTATGTCATGAGAAAATCTCCAAGCTCTGATACCATGTAAGAATTTTTCTAAGGAAAAAATTGATCCAAGAACTAAGAACTTAAACACTAGCACAATTGTAGACCAAAAATGGATATGATCAATTAATTAGGGTATGTCCTAATACATTTCTTTGTTTAGTATGTGATGTTCAAACACACTAGGAGTGCCTGCATATAAAAGCCTCTCAAGAAGCACCTAGAATGTCTCTAGAATGAACTAGGAGATAAGATAAGCATCATGACAACTAAGCACATGCCTTATCCATCATTCTAGATGAGTGGATAAGAATGACAAGGTTGTAGACCATGTGCTTAATTAGTGTGCTAACTCTTGTGTTTTAGACACCATGTGCATAAAAGAGGTGCAAACTCCTATGTTGTCAAAATAACAACTCACAAGAGTATGAATACTCCTAGGTGGCTAATAAATAAATAATAAAAATATGCATTAACCTAAGTAAAATTAAGTAAGTTTAAATAGTAAATAGTTATTTACACCAGCACTTCTGATTTTCTTCCTCTTAGCATCATCAAATCTTCAATTATCTTCCATACATTCACACACTTTCTAAATCTCAACTTGACCTTATACTTATATCTTTCATATTGTCAAGTCAACTAGAATATAGCTTAGAATAATTAATATTCATCTCCTCAATTAGCTAGAACTAACATATAAATCAATTGAACTTATTATGCCAAAACAAGAAAATCCTTTGTTATGTAGCCAAGCTCGGTAGACACTAACACATAAATGCTTTTCTTATGTTGACCAAGTCAACTTAGTCAATACTACCTACTCACAAGGTTCCTTTTTTAATCAAGTGAACTTGGTTGACACTAGTTCCATCCAACGTTTCCTTTATTAACTGAGCGAGCTCAATTAACACTCAAATTTTGCATTCTTTCCTTTAGTGCCCGACTAAACTCGATAGATATTGACCTCTGAACTTGGCAAAATCTAGAATGCTTAGTAGAGATAGAAAATTTTCTTCAATACTCGAGTGAGCTTGACATACATTGACTAGTAATGATATGAAATTTTGTGTAACATCAAAGACAATACATAAATAATTAATTCTTTCAACAAATAGAAGCTTGGGTAATTTGCTGAGATATCTAGTTGGAGATAAGCCAAGTA
The DNA here is from genome assembly GCA_028749045.1 of Cupressus sempervirens. Lineage (NCBI taxonomy): Eukaryota > Viridiplantae > Streptophyta > Pinopsida > Cupressales > Cupressaceae > Cupressus > Cupressus sempervirens. The sequence goes on from CM053786.1 coordinate 377,920,191, forward strand.
ATTGGGAGATGGTATTTACATAAGTTGAGTTTACATATAATAATTATGTGAATAGGAGTATATGAAAGACACCTTTTGAGATTTTTACAAGAATGTAGCCTAGAGGAGTATTAGATTTGGGGAATTTTGGTGGTGAAGAGAAGAGAAGTGTTGTAGGAGAAGAATTTGCTGATTTTATAAAGTCTTTGCGTAAGGAAATAAAGTTGAGGTTGAAACAAAGTAATTAAAAGTATAAAAAGAATACTGATAAGTATAGAAGACATCATGTTTTTCAAGTTGGTGATGAGGTGATGGTTCATTTGAAGAAAGGAAGATTTCCTAATGGAACATAGATTAAGCTAAAGATGAAGAAGTTTGGACCTTGTAAGATCTTGAAGAAGTTTGAGAGTGGTAATGTTTATGAAGTTGAGTTACCTAATGACACGGATATATCTCTTATAGTCAATATTGATAATTTATATAAGTATCATGAGTCAGATGATGAAGTTTTTGTATCAAAAGATTATCCTAAGAAGAAGATTTAAGAAGTTGAATAGATATTAGATCAGAGAGTTGGCAAGAGCACAAGAGGAAAATATTACTATGAATATTTGGTGAAGTGGAAGAATGAACCTATTGAAGATGCTTCATGGAATTCTCAAATTGAGTTGGACTCAACTTTGGTTGTGGCATCTCAATGATTTAGGAGAATCGTTTCTTTCAACCCTAGTTGTATAACGTAGGATCATCCTGGGTTGCCTTTTTATCCTACTCATCTTTGGTCATTTTGCATGTTGGAATTGAGTGCCGGTGGTTTCCATTCTTTTGTTGATGTCATGATGTTCAGTGGATGTTGAGTTACTATAGCTCTTGTGGATGTTGAGTTATTGTAGCTCTAGCGGATGCCAAGTTACTATAGCTCTAATGGATGTCGAGTTACTATAGCTCTAGTCAATGCCAAGTTACTATAAGCTCTAATGGATGTTGAGTTACTATAGCTCTAGTGGGTGTTGAGTTACTATAGCTTTAGTGGATGTCTAGTTATTGTAGCAATCTAGTGTTGATCGAGTGTTCTTTCATTTGTCAAGTGAATCTATTGGTGCTAAGTGTCAGTACTTGTCTTGGTCCTTCTTTGACCGAGTTGTCTATGTCTATTTATATTTTGGATTGACCTTGCACATATTTAATTTTGACATTGGTAGTCAATACTTGATGTGATCCAACTTGTGGCTATGCATGCATTTAATGTAAGGTTTAATTTTGTGATAGGATGACCTATGGTTGCACAAGTATTTAAGGAGGTATAGGATTGAGTTTTAGAAGAACTAAGAGGAGGTAAAAATTTGGAAGCATATGTGTTTGGAAATCCAAATTTGAAGTTAGATCATGGATTTGAATGTATTTTGTATCTGGACATAACCCAAAAGGCCTTATAGCTAGGCATGTATGCTAATTATTTGATGAATCAATAAGTGTTCTCTCTTCTTCCTGCTTTGGTTGTTGTTCTTTGTGTGGTGTTTCCAATGTGTTAACTCTTGCAAGGTGGTTAAGATACTTGGGTGTGTCTTTGGCCCTTGTTCATCATTCCTCCTTGTGTCAACTACATTATTTATTGATGACATAATATTCAGAGGAAATGATGTATTAAGTAAGAATTTCTCTAGTCAAATCACTTATGAATTTGATATGTCAATGTTTGAAGAAATAAAAATTTTCATTGGATTGTTATTCTATCAAATAATATAAGGTATTTAAATCACTCGATCCAAATATGTAAAGGAAATATTGAAAATATTTGGGATGTATGAGTCTATGCTAGTTGCTCCACCTATGGTGACTGGAGTTAAATTTTTAAAGAAAGACACTACTAGGAAAGTGGATCATACATTATATAGATTTGTGGTTGGAAAGCTATCTAGCATGTTATACATAGTAGACTAGATATTGCACTACTTGTTATAATTTTTGCAAGGTATTCATCTAAATCCAAAGGAAACTTATATGAATACTCTGAAAAGGATATCTAGATATCGCAAAGAGACTAAAGATTATAGATTATGGTAAAAACAAGAGGATGAATTTAATCTTAAATTCTATACTAACACTAATTGGGATAGACATGTTGATGAAAGAAAAAGAAAAAATGGAGGAGCTTTCTTTCCTAGAGAAAGCTTGATAACATGGATAAAAAAGAAACAAAGTTGTATATCATAATTCATTGTTGAAGCTAAATAGGCTGCAATCAATTGTTAAAACATTGTATGGGTCAAACAGTTGTTGGAAGGTATGAAAGAATAAATAAATATTACTATCATTGTTTAGTATGATAATACAAGTCATATAATATTTTAAATAATTTGGTGATGTATGCAAAGACAAAGAACATATCCATCAAATATCATTAATTGAGAGAACAAGTACAAGAGACAAAAGTGAGACTTGAATATGTAAAATATAATTAAAAATTTACTAACATATTTATTAAGTCACTACCTAAGGATTATTTTGAGTATCTAAGAGGTAAACTATGGGTCTTGCCCCTATCCAAAATTTTCTAGGTGAAGATACTTGCTGCATCAATTCATGAATGAATTGCAATATCGTATGGAGTTGGTAAGGAAGTGTTCACACTTTAGGAGGGTTTCTAAAGTTATGAAAGTTTATTGTAATGAAAGTTATGTAATCTATACATAAAAGGTACAAGGATCACTACAAGGTCATTATAAAGTTTTCATGTTTTTGTTGACCTTTGACATTATTATCAAAGGAGGAGATGAACTAGTGAACTATGAGATGATTTTTTGAAAAGGGAATAAGATACTAAAGCATATGAAATGATGAATAAAGAGAAGATAAAAATTGAATGACTGAACCTAGAACAAGAGATCACAATCTAAGAGGGAGCACTATTAAAGATACCAAGCATCAAATTGAAGGACTTAACTACACAAGTTGTATTATTGTCAATGCATACATTTGATTATCTTATGTAAATTTTTGTAATGTAAGATTTTATGTTATGTATTGCATTAATGGAAAAAGAGGAGATTGTAGCCCCAACTCATATTGTAATCGATAGTGAGAGATTGCTATGTGTTGATGCTAAGAATTTATGTAAAAGAGTCATATCAATTATTATGTTTTCATTCTTGTCAAAGTTTTGATTCTTACCAGATATTATGTTAACTCAGGAAAGTACTATATCTTTTTATTGATGAAGATGATTTGAGTGATGAAGAGGATGTGAAGAGAGAATTATGAATATAGATTTTTTGTGTAAGGTATTCAATGGGTATTTGAATGAGATAGACAATTATCATGTAAAATTATTTTGATTGTCTTAGAATCATGCATTGTTGTAAAGGATTCAAGTTTATAAACCTTACCTAACTAAAGAAGGTTAATTCTTAGAGACTATATTCATTAAGTGAACACAATATTTTGTGAGTGATTAAAGAACACAATGATGCTTGAGAAAGTTAGTATGAACCATGTTATGTGTTTCCAAAGTAAATGTTATGTTTTTCGAGTGACAAATGGATGAAAAAAATTAAGAAATTGAAATATGAGGTCAAATTGTGAAGGAAATTTTCAAAGTCTGAGAAGATCTAAGAGGAGAGTCAATTTTTTTTGCAAGATATAAGGTTGAGAAATGTCAAGAAGGATTTGAGAAAGGGAAATAAAGATAGATAAGGATGGAAAAAAAGTTGGATGCAAAGTTCTATTTTTGGAGTGTCTAAATTCATTGTATGAAGGAATTATGTTGTAAACCTAAGATTGATGATTCTGATTAAGAAACAAAAGATAGAAGGAAATGGAAGAATTAATAAATCTATTTAAGGTGGTAACCTATATAGTTTTAGGTTTTTGGTTATGTTGTGTTGTTGTTGTTTCTGGATTGTGTGTTATTAGTGAGCATATAGTGGAGAAGAGACCAGAGGGAGAATTTGTTGAAGGAACTAGAGCAAGGAAGTGACCTAAGCTAAGAAGAAAAAGGAGAACAAAGGAAACAATAGAGTTAAGAGTGAAAGGAGAGCTAGTCATGTTTATAAACCCTTTAAATTAGGCCACTCTTTTTGGTTCTAGATAGGAAGTGGTAAGGTCTAGATGATCTTTTGGTGAAATCCTCTAATAAGGCTACTTTAACAAAGTGTATGTAATCTATAACAAGGTTTTCTCTTAGCCGAGCTCACTTTAGAAGAGTGGAAATATTTGGTTTATTGGTCCCATGTGTTTTTTTCCCTTTGTAGGGTTTCCACGTTTAAACTCATGGTTTTAAATTTTATGAATATTATTTGTGTTGAAAGTTGTTTTGCATGTTTTACACTATACTCCAACTTAGTAATAACTAAGTTTAATTGGTAATTGCTAAAAGTCTACTAATAGTTGGCAATGCAAGAGATAGAAATTTATAAGTTTTTTATTTATTAAGATGGATCTTTAAATTGAGTGTTTAATATTGAAGGTTATAAGATATTATTGATTTTGGAATGTTTAAAGGGACTATGTGATAAGTGGTCATAATTGACTCACACCTTCCTAGTCCCCCTCTTAGTTATCATATACGGATAAAATCCTACATGTTAATCCTCAATTAGAAAGTTTTGATAATTAGTTTTGGAGGAGTGTTACATGTTCCATCATCAAGGTTGACTGGACAATATAGTTAGAAGGGTATATAATAAGGATTGCTAGATCATGCAAAGGATCATTAGTACATGACATGTGATCTTTATTGGAAATGTTATGATTTTTTTTTATGTTTAGATTTAATCAATTTTTGAATGGGTTTTCCATTGGACAAGATTTTGGTGAAAATAAATCATGGTGATATGAGTTTTTTGTTGTTATCTACTTTACTTTTTAGTTTGTTAATTTGTGTATGCACATATTAAGTTTTGAAATATATAGTTTGAGTAAAAGTGTTAATGCAATACTGATCCCTCTCTACCCCTCCCAATATTGTCTATTTATAATGATTGGTTTTAGAGCCTAGTTACTTAGAATAATTTTAATATATTGAGGAAGGTCTCATTGGATATTGATGATTTGAAAATCAAATTTGAAGTAGTAGTGGAATATGTAGACCAAGAAAATGAAGAAAAGGAAATGTTAAAGATGAAAATCAAAGATGCACAAGATTACATAAAGAATCTTAAGGATTAGATTGATATTATGAGAAAAAAGAGAAGAGATCAAAGAAAAATAAAGGACCCTAAAATTAGATAATGAAGAAGATATTATTGCAAAACTCAAAAATAAAAATCAAGAACTCAAAAATGAACTTGAAGTCTCATCACTTTAGTTGGCCAAGGTATTTGAAGAAGGGAAATTGGAAAAGGAAAAATTTGAAGTAAATCTCAAAGGTAAATATATTGAATGCAAAGAGCTAAATGCTCAACTTACACAAGTGAAATCTAAAATTGATGATTCAAAACTCAAATTTGAGGAACTTGAGAAAAAAATTTAATATTGTCAAAGAAGCACTTGTTGAGACTAAGTTGCATCTTTAGAATTCATATTTAAGTATTCATGAAAAACCTGATGAGAAAATAATGCAACAAAAACCTAAGGGAGATATGATAGAAATTAGATACATGAAATCACAATGTTCTAAGGAAACATAAAACATAATTGAGCAAGATCCTAATCAGACAACTAATTAGGTTGAAGAACCTAAGGTGCAAAGGAAATACATTAAAGGAAGATGATATGCTTACAACAAATATGGATAGATGAAAAAATATTGTAGAGGTAATACATATGCTAAGCCCTTTACTAGATGTTTTTCACTTATTGGATTCATGAAAATAAATTAAACAAATGTAAGAGACCTATTAATAATATAAAGGAAAAGAAAATGAAATATCTAACATGATTATAAGGAAACCTTTGTGAATCAACATTGTAGGTTATTAAGAATGGACCAAGGTATGGAAACCCAATTGTTACTTGTTCAAATCACAATAATATGGATCATATGGCTAGATATTGTAGATTTAATGGATTTGTAAATAGTTTGAGAACACCTAATGTAAAAATGAATAAATAATGTTGGAAGAAGAAATAAAAGTAACAATACAACTCAATATGAAAATATTGATAGGACAGTTGTGAATGAAAGCAATGCTAACAATGGAAAAGTGTGATATCACTATCAAGTTTCAACTATGTAGTTTTTGAATAAAACTTATTGACCCATGTTCCATGAGTAGTAGTTTTCATAAACCCATTGCTCATGAGAATAAATGGAATACTTTGATATCACCAGATCTAGGTGATGCTCACAAAGGTGAAGCATTGGGACTTTGCAAGAGGTCATCCATCTCCATACTTATCTAGCTCAAGCATGCTTAACTACAAATTTTCCTCCATGATTAAACCCACTTTTCTTGCAACCTCATTTGTAAAGTGTGAAAAATAAAATAACAAGTTAATGTAGAGAACAAAGGAGAATTAGTTCCAAGAACCAAACCCTCATCATCAACCTAATTGTCTATCATTTCCATAAGTGAAACACTTCACCATAAAATAATTACACCCGAAGATAAAAATAATAAGGTATACAAACTTAGCATGAGGTATGTAAGTTATTATAGAACACATATTAGTGTTTGCATAAGTTTATGAAAATCTAGATGATTTCCATAGTTTTGAGCATAAAGTGCTAGTTCATATTATCTTTTTGTACAATGGCCTAGCACATTAATAGTAGAAGAGATTGCAAAGGACTTAAATGGTAAAACTATATCTATTATCACCATTAGAACTACTAGAAAGATCTTAGAGATATAGAAAAGGATTTGGAAGGAGATTACAAAATTTTAAAAGTTGTTTCTAGAAGCCTTGACACAATGGATTTTAAGATATTTGTGCATTGTGAAGCCTTTAATTGAAGTATTTTTAGTTGTTATAGAACAATGTATTCATGAACAAACCTAAGACTTATGACGTCAAGGATAGTACTCATTATCAATTCAAGAAATATCCTTTCATGTCAATGGAAGAGGACCCCAAGGGTGCATTCTTATAAATCCCAAAGGGTGTAATCCATGTTGAGGATATCAAAGAAAATATTCACTACAAATTTGAGCCCATAGGGAATGAGGACATATGGAAATGTTTGAATGATATTTATAAGGAATATAAGACCCTTAAGATTGAATTTCATCAATTAAAGAACCTAAACATCTTTCAATACATGAACTATGAATAATTTGATGAGCCTAAGTGGATAAAGATATCTTTAAGAAGGATTCATGATAAAAATTTCTGGATAGGAGAAAAACTATTAATGATAACAAATAATTGATTCATTTAGTTATTAGAATAGATTATGTAGATATAATATTTATTTTGACCAAAATGGTTAAGAAAGAAGTCGAAGTTGATATAGGTACTAAATGGGATAAGAGATCTATGACACTATCTAACATCAGACAACAATATGTTATAGTAATTGAAAAATATTAAGTTACAAGATGAACTTTAGTGTAAAGAAGTTTCTATGAAAACTTCATGAAAAAAATTTAGCCATTTCAATTTTTGGAGGAATTTATTCCTCCAAAAAAAGTGTAACCCACTATTGTGGGACCACCAAGTAGGCATAACTTAGTGTCTACAAGTGTAATCTTGAGATGATAATTGTTTGAGAACCTACGATGGTAGTAGAAAAGAAACACTTTGATGTGTGTGAGATCTTGAGATGATAATTGTTTGAGAGCCTATCTTTCATCATTTACATGTTTCCAAACATGTTCCCAGATGCTTGGACTAATGATGTTCTTAACATGGACTTGATGGCTAAATACTATAAAATTTAATAAAAAGGTGACATCACAAGTGATTTAATTGGACTAATCAAAGGATTTCAAAGAGATAAATAAAAGGCATATAATTCCAAGTCAGTTGTAGAGAAGTGCATTAATATAGTTTATTTTATGGTTAAAATTAATGATACATGCATGGAGGTTGTTGAGCCAAGAGATACATTCATTCAACCTCTTGGATATGAAGTTAGTCAAGAAGTTCTTGAACAATACAAAGAAGTTATGAAAGAATTACCAAAAGAAAAGGAAATATAAAGATGAGTAACCTACAAGTCAAATTTTAGTCAAGTAAGAGAAGAGCTATATAAGTGCTCAAGGACAATGGAAGTGGAAAAATTTGTTGAAAAGATTGAAAAAAGGAATGGATCGGTAAAGAGGAACCAACTAAGATGAAAAAGGGAATAAAATTTCCCTCAAAGGAACAACTAGAAAACTTAAGTATACAACCAGTTAGGCACATCACAAAGATAAGGAGATGTTAGATAAACCTACTATTGACATGGAAAAACAAGAGGTAACTTGAAATCCTCAAAGAGCTACTAAGAGGTCTACAAGGACCCCTCCCATAGTCAATGTAGAGAAACTAGTTAAACCAAATCCTACAAGAGCTACAAGATAGAAGGAAAGGGGATAAGGCCCTAGACCTTAAAACTAAGATTTCTAAAGAGAAGAAGTTAGAAAAGGATAAGAAAACTAAGAAATCCAAGGATTAAACTAAAATTATAGAGGAAGAAGAAGAAAAAGTTGAAGAAATCAACATTGAGGAAGAGAGGAAAAATTGGAAAACAAATTTGGAAAAAATCATAGTAAGAATTGATAATGAAGGCAAGTTAGACCATATTGAAGATGATCAAGCTATAATAGAAAATTCAATTTTTAAGTATGTACTAAATTTCAAGAGGAAGCTACTAGAGATAAAATAAAGTATCCTAGATTCCATCTATGATAAACTTAATGAGAGGAGACAACTTGAATTAGAAGAAGAAATAAGAATAAGAGAAAATTCATTATGGAAACTTTGTACTTTGATTATAGTATTAAAAATGAAGAAAATTTTGGAGAAATAAAGACCTAAAATGAGAACTGTTGGTGTGATTTTTCATAGTATAGGAAATTTTTCTGGTACTTTGGTGAAAAATCAGTTATGTCTTTGTTTTGTGATGCCCTCGTTTTCAAATTTTTTAAAAAGAGGTATTTTCTTCAAATATTCTGGTGGGGTTTTTATCTTAAATATTTTATTTACGTCAGAATGCCTTTTGAAAGCCCTTTGTGTACCTGTAATTGCGATATTTCATTTGAAAGGATGCCAAGTTGAAGTGTTTTTCAATCATCGTTGATCTATCAGAGATCAAGGGTCAGCGCATCCCCGCATTATAGAGTTATAGGTTTTTTAAATAATGCGGGGAGGTGTGATGATGACACATAGCCCCTGATGTTTTGTGAGATCCAATACGCTGCAAAAGCTCCTATATGTCAGATTCGTCAATACTTTTGCACATGTTTTGTTTTTCTATGATATCATTGGTAGAGCTATGAAGATTACTTACCAAGCCGTATCACCGTTGATCCTGTCTTGATCAATGGTTGATGCATCCTCGCATAACAAAGATGTAGGTTATTAAGTAATGCAGGGAAGCGCAATGGTGACACGTGGCAACATGGGGTTAGCTATTTGTATTTCAGTATGCTACACTACAAACAACTAATGACGTGTAATGCTAGGTATGCACAAAATGTTTTTGGTTGCTTAATGATTAAGAAGTAGTATCACCGTTGATCCTGTCTTGATCAATGGTTGACGCATCCCCGCATAATAAAGATGTAGGTTATTAAGTAATGCGATAAAGCGCAATGATGACACGTGTCCATGATGATGTCAAACACTTGCTTGCTCAAAAGAAGATACGGTATCCGCTGGCATGAAGTATTGTCAGATAGTATAAGCTAATATGGAAATTTCCTATTGGTCGATACAGCTAGCTGGTCATTAATACGAAATGGATTATTCTGATCGTCAATCTTGTTGATCGATGGTTGACGCATCCCTGCATAATAAAGATGCAGGTTATTAAGTAATGCAGGGAAGCGCAATGATGACACATAGCATTTTTCAAAAAATACTGTAAAGCCTTGTTATTTAAAATTAGGACCGTGCGATCTGATAAAATCTACAGATGGGATTCAAATTTGAGTGCAAATTGCAGCCAACGGTTACTGAGAGTAAATGTGATCCAGACCTGGTGCATGCGGTTTTAATTCATAAAAAGAGCCCATGATTTCACCATTAATGAATCACCAAAGTACAGAAAGAAAAGGGCATTCAAGATTTTAGAGCTAAGGCATGAAATTTCTCGATTAATACTCCAATAAAATTGCAGAAGACATCATATAGTGTAGAAGTGCGATTTTTGGTGGGTAAGTGCTCTGTGACTTTCTGAGTAAAGTTTGAAGCATCTGTTGTTGTGAATTTTCTAAAGTTTCATTAGAAATGTCACCCTGAAAAGAGTTTACTGGACAAAATGATTATCTAAAACGTTCAGTGCATGATGATTTTCTCGAACAATTCCCTTTATCAGTGCATGAAATAACAAAGGGAAGGGAGCTCATTCCGAAAAACCCTAGATTGGTTGTGGCAGAAGGATTTTATGACAAAGCTAATTGGATAAGGGATGCCCAGGTTTCCATGGGAGGTTTAGAGTTGTTTAAGAAATGGTTTTCAGAGCGAAAACTGGACACTCCTATGAGCAATGTATGGGAATTTGACATTGGAAAATTAGTAGTCCCCAGTGTTTTCTTTGATAGTGATTTATTGATGGACCTAGAAAAGAGGTATGATCCTATCACAGGGTGGGTAAAAAATCATTTAGGGGTCAACCTTTTTAGGGTTTGCCCTCAATTGTTCAGTGAGGTTTTCAACCTGAACCCTAACCACGCTGTGCATGAAATCATTGATCTAGATGATTTGCAAGCTAGATATGATGCACAACGAGTGTACTTGAGAATAGGGCCACTAAAGGAGCATGCTGCTAGGGTTGGAAATTTGCCTGTGATCATAGCCAGTACTCCAGAGCCATTGTTAAGAAGACATTTCAATCTAAGAGCTCAAGCACTATATTTTTCTCTTTGCAAGATCTTGGGGATAGATGAGGGTGATCAAATTCCAGGTTCTTTGGTCCTTATAATTGCTCAAACCCTTCAATTTGGAATGAGTACCATTCTAGATTTTCCCACTTTCCTAGCAAAAGAGATTCACAACGGGCTGGTTGGAATAGCAAAGGGGAAAGTAAACAAACCATTCTGTTGGTATTTATTGGTGATGCATGTATGTTTATACAAAGGATATGATTTCTTCTCCAAAGGTATGGAGTTAGAAACCACAATGGATGGAGAAAGAAATCCAATGCAATTATGGAGTGTGGATATGACTTCAAAGGCCACTGATGCTAGTTATGTAAGATTTGACAGGTATTTTGCATCAAAGCTTAAACTGCTTTTAAGAGGAGATAGCCCTAGAATCCCACAAGTATTATTAGAATTAATCAGACCCAAGGACCATGCTAAAAGGTTACTTGTCAGTCACAACTCGGGGGATATAATTCCCTACAATGTTTCAACAGTAATAAGAGTTTATGGTATCTTAGGAAAGCCTCATGTTTTACCTTTTCATGTACCTTTGAAGATAGGGATAGCTGAGCTCTTGTGGCAGATAGGTACTATAGATGAGAGGGAATTGGTCAAGAAGGGCACTTTCTTTCCAATGGTTACTGTAGTGCATGATTTTGTTTTTGTTAAAAAGGGGTGGAAGAATTTAAATTTGTTTTTGAATAAATATAACATGGCAGAATCTCATGCCGGATTCATTGACCCTGAAGTATTCTATGATCTATTAAGAGAAAGGGTGAGAGCTTGCCATATGGTACATCAATTTTATTATCCGAAGGATATAATCAAAAATATTTTCACATTGCAGGAGCAAGAATTAAGGAAAGAGAAATGGATAGTTTTCAGTAAAAACTTGGAATTCATTAATACTTTTGACCCCCAGTACGACCCATTGAAAGATAAGAAATACTAGGGAGATAAAATAGAAATACTGGGGAGATAAAATACAGGCATTAATGAATAATTTTGCTATAATAATTCAGACTATGAATGAAAAGAAAGATATATTTATTAAGGCACACCCAAACAAGGTAGCAGAAATACAAAGAAGAATGAGTGGTAGAAATGTAGCAACTCCTAGCCAATATACATTGTAGAAAAGGGTAGGTTATGTCATGGTTTAGAGTGTGCAACAGGTACCCACTCATGAGAAGCCAAGGCCAAGAAGTCCATCTGCAGCCAGCTCTCCAAAAAGACAAAAATTAGAGCATGGGTCTTCTTCTCAAAAAGAACAATACTCCCCAAGCCAGTCTCCAATCCAAATAGATGATGAGGCATCTCTATAGGAACAACTTAGACAAATGGGAGGAGATGGGGATGTGATTGTCACTTCTACAGACTTGAATGTTGGAGAGCCACAATAACCTCCTACACCTTCCTTGGACCTGACCATTGCTGATTACCAAGGTAAGGAAATTGACCCAATTGTTGCCCAGGCTTCTGAAAGATTTATTAATGATGAAAATTTTGTAAGATCTAGGGCTTTTGCTCAGTTTTTATGGAGATTAAATATAAAGAATTTTGAGAAAGCTTGTGAGAAGATAAAGGCTGAGCAACCAAATAAATCTGACTCGGTTATCAAGGAAGAGGTAAAATCAAAGTTTTTGAATGATTTTGCCCGGTTCACTCCTGAAGCTAGAAGGCAAATAATTAGACAATCAGGAGTCCTCCATCTGCCAGAATGGGATATAGCGAATGCTATTATTTTTTATTCAGTAAGGAAGCAAAAGGATGTTCAACTAACAACTACTAAAGAAGTCTTACAGGCTCATAGAGGGATCAAATTTAGTGATGACCACCAAGCCCTTGTTTTTTGGTTAATAGATAAGAGAGAAAGTACCAGGATGCATGAGTTTTCCACTGCAGAACATACTGGTACATTGACAATATACAGGGCTGGTGAGGTAAGTAGTAAACAAGTAATGGGAATGGCTTCAGAAATGCTAAAATTGGGTGGTGTTGTATCTGGACAAGAAGAAGATAAGTTTTCCCAACTCAATGCTAGGTTTAAAGAAGTTTTGAAGGCATATGAGGAAAGGGGTATACGGATACAATCATTAGAAAAAAAAATGTCTCAAATGGAGAGTATACTGGGGAAAAGAAAAATGGGAGAATCCAGTGCTCCTACAATTGCATTCCCTTCATAGCCATTGGTTGGATCTGGATCAACCCCTATTATTGAAATACCTCACACCCCTGAAAGGCCCCAATTCTATACTGTAGGGAAATTTGAAGAAGAAAAAACAAAATTGCATGAGTTGCAGATAGAATTGAGAAATCAATATGAAGAAAAATTAAATTAGGGTGTAATATATCTGAGGGATAAAATTCAATGGTCAACTTTTTTTGATCAGTTGACAAGAATTGCAGCCCTCATGGATGAGCTGAACATGGATAAGGATAAACTGACTCTTCTTGCACAAAAATGGAGGGAGAGAAATAATGATATTACAATCATATGTATATCTGCAGTCCAAATGCCTTATCATCAAGTTGAGAAGATTTTTGATTTATTAAATAAGCTAGAGAATTTTGATGATGAAAGAGATTCTTTACAGAGAAGATTAACACTTTGTTTTTCCCAATACATTGCTGAAAAATTCACCCTATTTCCTTGTGCTTTAGAATCTGTTGATACAATAAAGGAAAAAAGAAAAGTGGAAAAGGGAGATGGATGAGTTATTAAATGAAAGAATAATAAACATCATAAGTGAAACTAGCCACTAGTTTTGGGCAAAGACAAATGAAGAGCTAGTAAAAATACAGTTGTTTTATACTGCTATGAGGAAAGAATTTGATGTTTTAGAAGAAAATGAAAATTCTTTAATAATGATACAAAGAGAAGCTCTGAGCTTTGATTGGCCAGATGATGATGCTTTTAATAAATGGAAAAATCAGTTTCTAGAACAAATGTCAGAAGATGATGAGGAGGAAAATGTAAAAGTAAATGTCACCCGCGAAGTTAATAATGAGGACATGGAAAATCCCCAGGTTGAAGTAAATTTATAGGTAACTGAAGATGATACATCACTTTCAAACCTCATGGCTACTTACTCTGAGGATGAAGAATAATTGGAGAATTAGATCCTATCTTCTTGTTAAAACAAATGAGAAGTATAACAGAAAGGGACCCACCCAGGATGGTTTGATGTGTTAGCTTTTCTGTTATTTGTTTTTTTTCTTTTACTATAGACATTCGTGAGTATGTTTTAAGGGGACACATGTCACTCTCTTTAGCCCGAAGCTTGTTGCATCTCACATTATTTAAGTGAGATCCCAAGGCTAAAGAAGGGTCCAAATTCTATTTCTTCTAAGTATTGTGCTTAGTCTAGTTTTTGGTCCAAATTTTAAAAGCAAGTTTGTAATGTATTTTGTTGTCAAATTCTCTGAGAATACATGAATATAGAATGACCTATGTTTCTTTCTGAAGGCCATTCTGAGTCTACTATAAAGGATATACCATTTTCAAAGGAAATGAATGCAAATTATGAACTGTCCCCATATTAGTTCTTTCTGAATTTTGTCTCCTTTTAAATACTTAGCTACCTTGATGTTGTATGAGTAAAAGCTTGTGCAATTGAATGCAATCACATTAGGTTGTATATCCATTTAACATTTCTATTAATTCAATGGATTAAATAAAGGCTTTGATGAATGTGATAAGATTCCTTAAGTATTGAAAAGGATTTTTTGAATGATAAGTTTTGATAAGAATTGCTAATAGAATTTGTTATAAGGCAACAAATTAGATCTAAGAATTTGCTATAGACTCTGAACCCCAATGGATTAGGCACTGATCAAGTTATTTCAGCTGAAGGAGAAATATCTTACAAATGGTTTTTCAAATGCATCATCAAATCAAATTTTACTTTTATTCCCTGTAGATCTTCAAAGTTGGCCAGCACTTGTCTGCATGGAATGTTTTAGCTTCAGTTAGCCATTGTTGTTGAAAACATCTGCAGATCTATAGAAGAATTCTTGGCCATATCTATTTTTGAGATGTGTTTTATCAAGTTAGTAAGAATTATGTATATGTTTAAGGATCTTGAAATGAGAATCAGAATGAATCTAAGAATAATCCTCATACATTTGTTTCAATTTTGAACCATCCCTGGGTACACCCACCCTGGTTTTGCAGAGCCAAAAGAGTAGAAAACCATCTGTGGTTTTGTTGAAGTTGGGTCCAAATACCTTACATATGCAATTTTTAATAAGAATAGGCTAGTCTTTAGATTGTGTATGTACTGTCATTGTGGTATTAAGCATTTTGTCGCTTAGTAGTTTTAGCACTTTTTAAAACACCAACAAAATGGTGACTCTGCTGGGAAGTTGTCCAAAACCTCTATGAAAAGTACTGTAATTTCTTTGGTCCTGCTGTGTACGTGTGTGTCATGTGATCTATGTTTTTCCTGTGGTTATAAGGGAATCTTTTAGTGTCAAACCTTGAGAATTTAAAGAAGATAGAGCCCAAGTACCATTGCTACACACTAACCTACCCAGCCTATCCAAGTGTCTTATCTAACAAGCAAGAGTTGTAGTCTTATGACATCAGTGATTGGTCTATCTGTGCCATATATTTTTGTTCCTACTTGTGTATTATTTTCCTTTGGTCAGCTAAAAGTGTCATTATATATTTTCCCGAAATAGGGTGGTGACTCAGTCAAGATTTTGAAGCTAGTGCTTATTGTAACAAAAGGTGAATATGGCTGACAAGAGAAAAAACACAAGAGCTTACATGAGAGCCAATCCTGATGTATCAATGTATACTAATTTACCCCAAGGTGGTAGGAAGAACCAAAATAAGAAAAAGACAGATCCAAATCCCACTTGGAAACCCAGAGGTAATGCATCTGTCAATTCCCATTATCAACCAGTAATAGGAAGAGAGTCTTCTTTGCTTAGCTCTGAATCTGAAACTACAAGACTCTTAGGAGGCATTTTCAGTACCCCATTACTAGATGAGAGAGTTTTTCAAGACAAGGATGTGTCTTCTATAGGAATTGCTTCATTAAGACCAAATCCTATAACAGATATGAATTATAGGCTAGGATTTAGGAGTTCATCTGATAATCCTTTTAATCCCAGAGTAGCCCCATATGTAGAACCAAACCTTATAGATTTGGATGACCTTGCTGATTTCGAGGAAACTTCTGTAGATCCTAAAAAAGTGCACTTTGAGATAGAATTTTTGAAGAAATGGATTGCTGAGGAAGAAGCTAAATGCATTCATCTTGAAAAAGAGAAGGAGCAAGCCACCTTAGATGCCATAATAGAAAGAGATGCTCTGCTAAGAAGGATGGCTGCTTTGAAAGAGCAAAATAAAAAATTAGAAGAGAATACCACAACTCTCCATAAGGATGTTTTTGGAGATGTTGATAATCTAAGAGCTAAAGTTCAAGAATAGGAGAAATGCCTAAATCAAAGGCAAGAACCATTTATTGCTCAAGTTCAAGCCTATAAACCTGTTCAAGTTGATCCTATAGAGCCCACTACAAAAGCTCCAGACAAAGGGAAAGGCAAGGATATAGGAATCCAAATAAATGAGCCTCAAGCTATACCAAGAAAACTTATACAACCCTCCATGTCAAAGTTAGATCTAGATCTTGAGAAGGCTCGAAAAGAGAGGGAAGATCTTGCAAAAGAGCTTGAGAAGGTTGAGAATGAAGCTCAAGTTGTAGAAACTAGAAGGAAAATCCAATTCATAAAGTCTAATTTTGCATTGGCTTCATGGCCCAATTATTCTATCCCACCTACAAATACTGCACCAGTTAGTGCTCCCACAATTTCAACTCAGGGAATACCCCAATCTTTCCCTACCTCATCTTCCAATATTGGTACCCAAGTCCCATTTGTCCCACCACAACAGTCCCAAGCAGCTCCACTGAGTCAAGCTAATATAGCTAGTACCTCAAATGTTCCTGGTTTCCAGAAGAAACCTATATACCTGGAAAAGTATAGACAAATATCATTTGCTGGTATTCTTGGTGCCCCCCATCCCATATCTTTTGATTTAAGGGATAAAGTGGTTAAGTTTTCTAGAAATAATGTTGTTACTGGTGAAGAGCATTTGAGGATTTTCATTGACATGTTGAATGATTATGAAGTTGAACACGAAGACATGGTAATGAAATTGTTTGTGCATTCACTAACAGAGGATGCAAGGGATTGGTTCAGGAGGTTGCCTGATGACAGTATTACCTCATGGAGTGATCTAGAGAAGTTGTTCAAAGAGCAGTATGGGGACAATACCAATACAGGATTCATGTTGAACGAGTTCAACAATATCAAGAAGAATCCAAATGAGTCCACATTTGATTTCAATGTGAGATTCCAAAAAGATATGTACAAACTTTTTCAATTCATGAGGTTAAATGAAGACGTCTGTCTCACAACCTATTTCAATGCTTTTGATAGCAAAATGGCTTATCAATTGAGGGATAAAGATCCTAAAACTTTGAGAGATGCCTATAGAGTTGCAGTAAATATAGAGAATAATAGAAAGGCATCTATAAAACTAGGTAGGAGGGATGATCCTAAGCTTTTTAATTCTAAAAATAATAATAAAAGGGAGGGTGACAAAACTCCTATAGGAAAAAAGGCCGAAGAACCTACTATAGGCCAGGTTTTAGAAATGCTTAAGAAGATGAATCCCACTAGTTTCAATAAGCCAAATGTTGCCAAAAGACCCCCTGTGAATAATAACAACTTCAATAGGTAGCCTAAGATTCAAAATTACCCTTACACGACTCAGTGGAAAGATGGTAAACCAGTTCCCAACTAGACCCAAAATGTGAAGGATAAGGGTACTCTAGACCCCCTGCAAAGGAACACCGTAAATATGAATGATGATTTGCCATGGTGCATTGTATGCCAATCACCTCATTCTGCTAATTATTATGTTGTTTCTCAGTCATTTTCCAAAGCCCAAGGAGTGCAAGCTGGCGAAGAAATAGAAGAGAAAAACCATGACGATATAAGCTGCAATATGGTGAGTATGTGTGATGATTTGATAGATTCTAATTTAGAAGAGCCTAAAAATGATGTTACTAGCCAGAGAATTGCTTACCAACTACATCATCAGCAAGTACTTTCAGATGATGAAGGGTATGATACAGATAAGGTATGCAGTACATTTTCTGATGTAAGTCTCACAAGTTTAAGAATGCCCTCCAAGGAGGAGATTGATAGAATTACGATCGAAATGATTTCACAAGTCCATAGTAATTATAATTTGAGAAATAGAGCAATAAATAATGATGCAGGAAGGCCATCTAGTGTCTTCATCAAGGACATCACTCATAAGATGAATGATCAAGACAAGAAAGTTAGTGTAGATGTGCCTAAAATCAAGGAGAACAAGGGTAAGAAATGGGAACCAAAGAAGAAGGTTCAATTTTAGATAAGTGAAGCAAAAAAACTAGTTGTGCAACCAAAGAAGTTAGAACCGAATGTTATCAAGAAAAATGTGGTGCCTACTACTCAAAAGACTCCGATTCCAGGTACTATTGTAAAACCTATTGTGGTTGAACCTATTGATATGATATCCATGTTATCTCAAATTACTGTAAAAGTGCCCTTGTCTAAACTTTTTAGAATTGAAGAGCATAAGAATAAGGCTTTGTCATGTTTGGGTGGAATAACAAAAAATAATATTATTATAGATCAAACTATGTCCCAACAGACCCCATTAGTAATAGAGGATAGTGGTATCATATCCTAGATTCCTCAAATTTTTCTAGATGATTCCTTAGTGGCATTCATAGAAGATATTGATCCTTTTTTCCTTAGTCTAATCATAAAGGGGAAGACCTTAAAAAATTGCATGATAGACTCAGGAGCTTCCAACACTATAATGCCTTTCAAGGTAATGGAAGCCTTAGGATTGAAGGTAGATACCAAGTAAGGTAGATGCAGAGGGATGGATGCTAGAGAAGTCCCAGTCATAGGTACTATAAATGCCCTACCATTCAAACTGGCTGCATATCCTGAAGTAGAATTGACCATGTCTGTCCTTGTGGTAGATATACCTCCACACTACAGAATGTTACTCTCCAGAAAATGGAGTGTTGCCATGGGGGGAAGCCTACAATGTGATCTTACTTATGCCACTTTTCATATAGGAGACAAAGCTATCAGGGTAAATAGGGAACCAAGGGTTAACCACATCTTAGGTGAAGAAATTGACAAAGATACCACTTGTTTCCTAGATACTGGGATTAATTCTTTCAGGGCTGAATTAATTATTCAAGAAGTTGAAAATTTACCTGCTATCATCAAAAATGAAGTTGAATGTTGCATGAATTCACCAAAATTATGGACAATGTTCTTTGATGGGGCTAGTTCTAAAGAGGGTGCAGGGGCAGGTGTAGTCTTTGTATCCCCTAAGAATAACACTTTTAGGTACTCATTCACCTTGAAGTTTGCTTGCACTAATAATATTGCAGAGTATGAAGCATTGCTGCTAGGGCTCAAAGTTGCCATACATCATAAAATTAAGAAATTATATGTCATAGGGGATTCTGAACTAATTATCTCTCAGATCAAAGGAACCTACTCATCCAAAAATAGGAGATTGAAACAATATAGAAATGCAGTCTGGGATCAGATAGAATTATTTGATGCATTTGGGATCTCATGGAGAGATAGGACCCAAAATAAGATGGCTGATCTATTGGCAAATGTAGCCGTCAAGCCAAAAGAAATATCATTTGCAGGAATCTCCTAGATTGAGGTGCATAACAGGCCTTCCATACCTGACAACATTGAAAATTGGTAGGTTTTTGAAGATGACAAAGATATTACAAATTTTTTGTTAAATGAAGACAAGTATCACGGTTAGGAGATGGATTGTAGTGGACTGATTGAAACCATAAATGGGAAGGAAACCATTTTTGGTCAAGAAATAATGCAATTGAAAACAAATAAGATGCCGAAGGGGTTAGTAGTCTTGGAAAATATTTTTGATAGCCAAGACAGAGTAAAATTAGGAGTTGACGACCCCAAACCCCAGGAGTTAGAAGAAATAAAATTGGGTACTGATGAAGTTCCTAAAAGGGTTTATATTGGCCAACATTTGCCTATTGAAATCAAGAAAATATTGATTGACCTACTTAGAAAATATAGACATGCTTTTGCTTGGTCATATGATGACCTTAAGGCTTACAGGGAGGATCTTTTCCAGCATGTCATACCATTGAAGGAGAATGTAAGACCTTTTAGGAAAAACCAGAGACCAATCAATCCTACCCTTGCCCCAAAAATGCAAGAAGAACTGACAAAACTGAGAGATGGTGGGATAATCAAACCAATTAGGCATTCCACCTGGGTTTCAAACTCGGTTCCTATCAAGAAGAAGAATGGAGATATTAGGCTTTGTGTTGATTTTAGAAATTTAAACATTGCATCTCTGAAAGACAATTATGGCTTACCTAATATGGAATCCATGTTACAACAAGTGACTGGCTCTGAATTGATGTCAATGATGGATGGTTTTTCTAGATATAATCAAGTTCTAGTAAAAGAAAGTGAACAGTTCAAGACAGCCTTCACAACCCCTTGGGGAACATATGTGTATGTGAGGATGCCTTTTGGCTTGATTAATGTAGGAGCTACCTTCCAAAGAGCCATGGATGTAGCATTTCATGAGTATATTGACAAATTCATGGTTGTGTATTAGGATGATCTCACAACATATTCTAATAAGGCTGAAGATCACTGCAAACATTTGGAAAAATCCTTTATAAAAGCCTTGGAATATGGAGTATCTTTAAACCCAAAGAAATGCACATTCAGGGTCATAGAAGGAAAATTATTAGGACACATAGTGTCTAAGGATGGGGTAAAAATAGATCCTAAAAGGGTAGTAGCTATTGACAAAGTCCTCAAACCAAAAAATGTGAAAGGAATTCAGTCCTTTTTTGGCCAGGTCAATTTTTTGAGGAGATTTGTTACCAATTTTTCTGAAATCAGTTGACCCATCTCAAATATGCTCAAGAAAGGAGCCGTTATAGATTGGAATGGTGAACCTTCACAAGCATTCCAAGATATAAAAACTACAATAAAGAATGCTCTAGTATTGAGGACCCCAGATTATGCAAAGCCCATGCATATTTTCTCTTTTGCGTCATTCCATACTGTAGCTGCAGTCTTATTACAGAAAAATCAAGAAGGATATGAACAACCTATTGCCTTTTTTAGCAAGTCACTACAGCTTGCTGAATTGAAGTATGAAATAAATGAAAAGCAAGCATATTCTTTGGTAAAAGCTGTAAAAGCTTTTAGAAGTTACTTGGTAGGTGCTACTATTATTGCTTTTGTACCTAGTGCTGCAGTCAAGGATATATTCTCTCAGAAAGAAGTTTCAGGCAGGAGGTGTAGGTGGATCAATAGAATCCAAGAATTTAACATTGATATACAAATAACAAAATTAGTAAGAGGTCAAGGTTTGGCCAAACTCATGGCTGAAACTAATCTAGAGGCTAATCAGATAAATCTGGTAAATGACGATCTCAGAACTGACTTATGTGACATGGACCAATGTGATTGGTACACCAATGTCATATATTATTTGCAACATATGGAAGCTCCTCCCCATCTGCTTGAAAATGAAAAGAGGAATACTAAATTGCAAGCCATCAAGTATGTAATTTTCCAAAATAACCTATGGTGAAGAAATTTTGAGGGAATTCTATTGAAGTGTGTTGATAAAGAAAAGGCAAAAGAGGTTTTGAAAGAAATGCATGCTGGAGTATGTGGGGGACACTACATGGCCAAAACTATGGCACATAAGATAATGAGAGCTAGATTCTGGTGGCCTTCTCTATTCAAGGATGCTCAAGTTATGGTTAGGAAATGTGATCCTTGTCAAAGGTTTGCTGGAAAGCTAAAATTCTCAGGAAATACTCCATTGAAGCCAGTTGAGATTCAAGCACCTTTTCAACAATGGGGTCTGGACTTCATAGGAGAGATTTTCCCCAAGTCTAGCACTAGCTATTCTTGGATTCTATTTGCCACTGACTACTTTACAAAATGGGTAGAGGCTATCCCCACAAGAAATGCAACAAGTAAAGTGATAAATAATTTCCTGTTGAATAATATTATTTCTAGATTTGGATGGCCACAGAGAATTGTCACAAATAATGCTATGTGCTTCAGATCTAAGGAGTTCATCAAGTTTTGTGATAAATATGGAATGAAAAGGTCATCATCTGCTCCATATCATCCACAAGGGAATGGACAAGCTGAGTCCACAAATAAGAGCCTTCTGAAGGTCATTAAGAGAACCTTGGATGATAATAAAAAGGCATGGGATTCCAGGTTACAGTTGGCAATATAGGCCGACAGAGTAACTGTAAAGAAAGCAATTGGTGTAGCTCCATTTGATTTAGTGTATGGGATTCAAGCCAAAATGCCTCAAAATAAATTAATGGGACTATACAATTACATCTAGTTATATGATGAAGATGCTACAGATGAAATGCAAGAAAGAATGGATGAATTGGTAGGACTAACCGAAACAAGAAGAGAAGCATCTTTAAGGAGACAAAAGTTGCAATTGCAAGTCAAGACACTCTATGGTAAAAGAACTGTAAGCAAAAAATTTGAAAGTGGAGATTTAGTCTTAATGTGGAATGCCAGAATTGAAGATAAAGGAAAACATGGCAAATTTGATCCTATTTGGTTAGGCCCATATCTCATTGAAAATACTTGGGGTGAAGATTCTTATATACTTAAAGATATATTTGACAATATTCTTGAATTTTCAGTTCATGGACAGTTCTTGAAGAGGTATTTTTCTTGAAAAATACTTATTTTCTTCCATGAACAGTAGTTTTAGGTTTTCCTATTGTTTTGTACATTTTGTGCTTTCTGTAAATCCTTGTAAATATCCTTGTGCAGTCTGGTTCCTTGTTTTTGTGTGTTGCTTTGTGCTCTCTGAAGAAGTTGTCATCTTACCAAATATGTGGTCTGCTCTCCCAGAGATTCTAAATTCTTGCATAGACTCAGGTAGTCTATCATCCCCAGACAGAGCCACTGTTGGTGTGATTTTTCATAGTATAGGAAAATTTTCTGGTATTTGGGTGAAAAATCAGTTATGTCTTTGTTTTTTGATGCCCTCATTTTCAAATTTATTCTGGTGGGGTTTTTAACTTAAATATTTTATTTATGTCAGAATGCCTTTTGAAAGCCGTTTGTGTACCTTTAATTGGGATATTTTGTTTGAAAGGATGCCAAGTTGAAGTTTTTTTCAATCACCATTGATCTATCAGAGATCAAGGGTCACCGCATCCCTGCATTATAGAGTTGTAGGTTTTCTAAATAATGTGGGGAGGCGCGATGATGACAGGTAGCCCCTGATGTTTTGTGAGATCTAGTACACTGCAAAAGCTCCTATATGTTAGATTTGTCAATACTTTTGCACACATTTTTTTTTTTTGTGATATCATTGGTCGATTCATTGGTAGAGCTATGAAGATTACTTACCAAGCCGTATGACCGTTGATCCTGTCTTGATCAACAGTTGATGCATCCTTGCATAACAAAGATGCAGGTTATTAAGTAATGTGGGGAAGCACAATGGTGACACGTGGAAATGTGGGGTCAGCTATTTGTATTTTAGTATGCTACACTGCAAATGACTAATGACGTGTAATTCTAGGTATGCACAGAAGGTTTTTGGTTGCTTAATGAATAAGAAGCAGTATCACTATTGATCCTATCTTGATCAACGGTTGATGCATCCTTGCATAATAAAGATGCAGGTTATTAAGTAATGCAAGGAAGTGCAATGATGACACGTGTCCATGATGATATCAAACACTTGCTTGCTCAAAAGAAGATACAGTATCCGCTGGCGTGAATTATTGTCAGACAGTATAAGCTAATATGGAAATTTCCTGTTGGTCAGTACAACTAACTAGTCATCAATATGAAATGGATTATTTCGATCATCGATCTTGTCTTGATCGACGATTGATGCATCCCTGCATAATAAAGATGTAGGTTATTAAGTAATACGGGGAAGCGCAATGATGACACGTAGCATTTTTTAGAAAAGACTGTAAAGCCTTGTTATTTAAAATTAGGATCGTGCGATCTGATAAAATCTACGAATGGGATTCAAATTTGAGTGCAAATTGCAGCAATGGTTACTGAGAGTAAATGTGATCCAGACCTAGTGCATGTGGTTTTAATTCATCAAAAGAGCCCACGATTTCACCATTAATGAATCACCAAAGTATAGAAAGAAAAGGGCATTCAAGATTTCAGAGCTAAGGCACAGAATTTCTCGGTTAATACTCCAATAAAATTGCAAAAGACATCATATAGTGCAGAAGTGCGATATCTGGTGGGTAAGTGCTCTGTGACTTTTTGAGTAAAGTTTGAAGCATCTACTATTGTGAATTTTCTAAAGTTTCATTAGAAATGCCCCCTCGAAAAGTGTTTATTGGATAAAAAGATTATCTAAAACGTTCAGTGCATGATGATTTTCTCTAACAATTCCCTTTATTAGTGCATGAAATAACAAAGGGAAGGGAGCTCAATCCAAAAGACCCTAGATTGGTTGTGGCAGAAGGATTTTATGACAAAGCTAATTGGATAAGGGATGCCCAGGTTTCCATGGGAGGTTTGGAGTTGTTTAAGAAATGGTTTTCAGAGCGAAAACTAGACACTCCTATGAGCAATGTATGGGAATTTGACATTGGAAAATTAGTAGTCCCCAGTGTTTTCTTTGATAGTGATTTATTGATGGACCTGGCAAAGAGGTATGATCCTATCACAGGGTGGGTAAAATATCATTTAGTGGTCAACCTTTTTAGGGTTAGCCCTGAATTATTCAGTGAGGTTTTCAACCTGAACCCTAACCACGCTGTGCATGAAATCATTGATCTGGAAGATTTGCAAGCTAGATATGATGCACAATGAGTGTACTTGAGAATAGGGCCACTATAGGAGCATGCTGCTAGTGTTGGAAATTTTCCTGTGATCACAGCCAGTACTCTAGAGCCATTGTTAAGAAGACATTTCAATCTGAGAGCTCAAGCACTATATTTTTCTCTTTGCAAGATCTTTGGGATAGATGAGGGTGATCAAATTCTAGGTTCTGTGGTCCTTATAATTTCTTAAACCCTTCAATTTGGAATGAGTACCATTCTAAATTTTGCCACTTTGCTAGCAAAAGAGATTCACAACGGGTTGGTTGGAATAGCAAAGGGGAAAGTAAACAAACCATTCTGTTGGTATTCATTGGTGATGCATGTATGTTTATACAAAGGATATGCTTTCTTCTCCAAAGGTATGGAGTTAGAAACCATAAAGGATGGAGAAAGAAATCCAATACAATTATGGAGTGTGGATATGACTTCAAAGGCCATTGATGCTAGTTATGTAAGATTTGATAGGTATTTTGCATCAAAGCTTAGACTTCTTTTAAGAGGAGATAGCCCTAGAATCCCACAAGTATTATTAGAATTAATCAGACCCAAGGACCATGCTAAAAGGTTACTTGTTAGTCACACCTGGGGGGATATAATTCCCTACAATGTTTCAACAATAATAAGAGTTTATGGTTTCTTAGGAAAACCTCATGTGTTACCTTTTCATGTACCTTTGAAGATGGGGATAGCCAAGCTCTTGTGGCAGATAGGTACTATAGATGAGAGGGAATTGGTCAAGAAGGGCACTTTCTTTCTAATGGTTACTGTAGTGCATGATTTTGTTTTTGTTAAAAAGGGGTGGAAGAATTTAAATTTTTTTTTGAATAAATATAACATGGCAAAATCTCATGCCAGATTCATTAACCCTGAAGGATTCTATGATCTATTAAGAGAAAGGGTGAGAGCTTCCCATATGGTACATCGGGTTTACTATCCGGAGGATATAATCAAAAATATTTTCACATTGCAGGAGAAAGAATTAAGGAAAGAGAAATGGATAGTTTTTAGTAAAAACCTAGAATTCATTAATGCTTTTGACCCCCAGTATGACCCATTGAAAGATAAGAAATATTGGGGAGATAAAATACAAGCATTAATGAATAATTTTGCTATAATAATTTAGATTATGAATGAAAAGAAAGATATATTTATTAAGGCACACCTAGACAAGGCAACAGAAATACAAAGAAGAATGAGTGGTAGAAATGTAGTAACTCCTAGCCAATATACATTGCAGAAAAGGGCAGGTTATGTCATGGTTCAGAGTGTGCAATAGGTACCCACTCATGAGAAGCCAAGGCCAAGAAGTCCATCTGCAGCCAGCTCTCCAAAAAGACGAAAATTGGAGCAGGGGTCTTCTTCTTCTCAAAAAGAACAATACTCCCCAAGCAAGTCTCCAATCCAAATAGATGATGAGGCATCCCTAAAGGAACAACTTAGACAAATGGGAGGAGATGGGGATGTGATTGTCACTTCTATAGACCTGAATGTTGGAGAGCGACAAGAACCTCCTACACCTTCCTTGGACCTGACCATTGCTGATTACCAAGGTAAGGAAATTGACCCAATTGTTGCCCAGGCTTCTGAAAGATTTATTAATGATGAAAATTTTGTAAGATCCAGGGCTTTTGCTCAGTTTTTATGGAGATTAAATATAAAGAATTTTGAGAAAGCTTGTGAGAAGATCAAGGCTGAGAAACCAAATAAATCTGACCCAGTTATCAAGGAAGAGGTAAAATCAAAGTTTTTGAATGATTTTTCCTCGTTCATTCCTCAAGCTGGAAGGCAAATAGTTAGACAATCAGGAGTCCTCCTTCTGCCAGAATGGGATATAGCGAATGCTATTGTTTTTGATTCAGTAAGGAAGCAGAAGGATGTTCAACTAACAACTATTGAAGAAGTGTTACAAGCTCATAGCGGGATCAAATTTAGTGATGACCGCCAAGCCCTTGTTTTGTGGTCCATAGATAAGAGAGAAAGTACTAGGATGCATGAGTTTCCCACTGCAGAACATACTGGTACATTGATAGTATACAGGGCTAGTGAGGTAAGTAGTAAACAAGTAATGGGAATGGCTTCAGAAATGCTAAAATTGGGTGGTGTTGTATCTGGACAAGAAGAAGATAATTTTTCCCAACTCAATGCTAGGTTTGAAGAAGTTTTGAAGGCATATGAGGAAAGGGGTATACAGATACAATCATTGGAAAACAAAATGTATCAAATGGAGAGGATACTGGGGAAAAGAAAAATGGGAGAATCCAGTGCACCTACAATTGCATACCCTTCACAGCCATTGGTTGGATCTGGATCAACCCCTATTATTGAAATACCTAACACCCCTAAAAGGCCCCAATTCTATACTATAGAGGAATTTGAAGAAGAAAAAAAAAAATTGCATGAGTTGCAGATAGAATTGAGAAATCAATATGAAGAAAAATTAAAGCAGGGTGTAATATATCTGAGGGATAAAATTCAATGGTCAGCTTTTTTTGATCAGTTGACAAGAATTGCAGCCCTCATGGATGAGTTGATCAGGGATAAGGATAAACTCACTCTTCTTGCATAGAAATGGAGGGAGAGAAATCATGATATTACAATCATATGTATATCTGCAGTCCAAATGCCTTATCATCAAGTTGAGAAGATTTTTGATTTATTAAATAAGCTAAAGAATTTTGATGATGAAAGAGATTCTTTACAAAGAAGATAAAAACTTTGTTTTTCCCAATACATTGCTGAAAAATTCACCCTATTTCCTTGTGCTTTAGAATTTGTTGATACAATAAAAGAAAAAGAAAAGTGGTAAAGGGAGATAGATGAGTTATTAAATGAAAGAATAATGAACATCATAAGTGAAACTAGCCACTGGTTCTGGGAAAAGACAAATGAAGAGCTAGTAAAAATACAGTTGTTTTATTCTGCTATGAGGAAAGAATTTGATGTTTTAGAAGAAAATGCAAATTCTTTAATAATGATACAAAGAGAAGCTCTAAGCTTTGATTGGCCAGATGATGATGCTTTTAATAAATGGAAAACTCATTTTCTAGAACAAATGTCAGAAGATGATGAGGAGGAAAATGTAAAAGTAAAGGTCACCCCCGAAGTTAATAATGAGGACATGGAAAATCCCCAAGTTGAAGTAAATTTATAGGTAACTGAAGACAATACATCACTTTCAAACCTCATGGCTACTTACTCTGAGGATAAAGAATAATTGGAGAATCAGATCCTATCTTCTTGTTAAAACAAATGAGAAGTATAACAGAAAGGGACCCACCCAGGATGGTTTGATGTGTTAGCTTTTCTGTTATTTTTTTTTTGTCTTTTACTATAGACATTCGTCAGTATCTTTTAAGGGGACACATGTCACTCTCTTTAGCCCGAAGCTTGTTGCATCTCACATTATTTAAGTGAGATCCCAAGGCTAAAGAAGGGTCCAAATTCTATTTCTTCTAAGTATTGTGCAAGTTTGTAATGTATTTTGCTGTCAAATTCTCTGAGAATACATGAATATAGAATGACCTATGTTTCTTTCTGAAGGCCATTCCAAGTCTACTGTAAAGGATATACCATTTTCAAAGGAAATGAATAAAAATTATGAACTGTCCCCATATCAGTTCTTTCTGAATTTTTTCTCCTTTTAAATACTTAGCTGCCTTGATGTTGTATGAGTAAAAGCTTGTGCAATTGAATGCAATCACGTTAGGTTGTATATCCATTTAACATTGCTGTTAATTCAATGGATTAAATAAAGGCTTTGATGAATGTGATAAGATTCCTTAAGTATTGAAAAGGATTTTTTGAATGATAAGTTCTGATAAGAATTGTTGATAAAATTTGTTGTAAGGCAACAAATTAGATCTAAGAATTTTCTATAGACTCTGAACCCCAATGGATTAGGCACTGATCAAGTTATTTCAGTTGAAGGAGAAATATCTTACAAATGGTTTTTCAAATGCATCATCAAATCAAATTTTACTTTTATTCCCTGTAGATCTTCAAAGTTGGCCAGCACTTGTCTACATGGAATGTTTTAGCTTCAGTTAGCCATTGTTGTTGAAAACATCTGCAGATCTATAGAAGAATTCTTGGCCATATCTATTTTTGGGATGTGTTTTATCAAGTTAGTAAGAATTATGTATATTTTTAAGGATCTTGAAATGAGAATCAAAATGAAACTAAGAACAATCCTCATACATTTGTTTCAATTTTGAACAGTCCCTGGGTACACCCACCCTGGTTTTGCAGAGCCAAAAGAGTAGAAAACCATTTGTGGTTTTGTTGAAGTTGGGTCCAAATACCTTACATATGCAATTGTTAATAAGAATAGGCTAGTCTTTAGATTGTGTATGTACTGTCATTGTGGTATTAAGCATTTTGTCGCTTAGTAGTTTTAGCACTTCTTAAAACACCAACAAGAACAAAGATGTCATCAGTCAAAATCATGGTTGGCCTATATGAGGAAGTTGATAACAAGACTAAAAATTTTATTTCACAAGTATTAGATGAACCTAGTATAAGATTAGACCATGTCATTCAATCATCTCGCAGACTAGTTAGCATTTGAATTAGAGAAAAATCAATTCTATTGTAGACGCTCAAAAATGGTTTGCATCTACGGTTTCATCACTTCTTCATACTAATTTGTCCCATTTTCTCATTCTACTAACTCTGATCTTTTGGCCAAAATTGATCATACTTTATCATTTGTACCCCCTTTCACATCAATTTCATATCAACTCAGAATCATTTCATATCAACTCAGAATCATATCAAATCAACTTAGAATCATATTAAATCAACTCGAAATCATTTCATATCAACTCAGAATCATTTCATATCAACTCAAAATCATATCAAATCAACTCAGAATCATTTCATATCACTTGAAATCACCCCAAATCAACTTGAAATCACTCAAAATAAGTCCTAGTCAACCCAAAACATATCAAATAAATCCTAGGTATTGTTGTGGCTTTTAGTGCCTTAGAAACCGATCAACCTATCAATCTTATCAATTTGATCTTAGTACTTTCGTGGCTCTCAGTGCTAGGTTAGGCTATCATTCATGCCATCTGATCTTTGACATTGTTGAGGCTTTCAATGTTAGATCATGGCATCATCTTGGTCTACTTTTCATCATCTTATTTCCATCATCATCACATTTTCATCAAAGGGTATAGTTGCATTCATTTAATCAATTTGGCCAATCATCTACTAATTTTCTCTATAGGATTAAATAACCCATAATTTAATCCTATTATTCTTTCTAATTATTCTTCTTAATTATCATCCTCAATTAATTAATTTTATTAATTAATTGATTCATTATCTACAAACCATGGAAATTCTTAATTTCCTAAGTTCCATTTTCCATCATTAATTTTACTTTCTAGTAATTCTTATTTTGTGGAATAAGAGGATTTTTAATTCGAATATTCCACAAAATATTGCATAATGGGATTTGTCATAATCAAATATTCTTAACTCTTACACATGTCCCTATTTGGCTTATTTGTCATAGATTCTTGGCTTTAAGTGGGTTATGAGTGTCATAGATTCTCTTCTGCATTTAGCCAAGTTTGACTTGCATGCATCATAGAATCTTACATATTGGCATATTCTATCATATGCGTCATAGATTCTGGAAGGAATCTCTTATCACATCACATTTATATGGGTGGAAAATCCAATGCTCTCATCCTCCATAAAATGGACACTCTTTTTCTCATTTTCAATCTTCTTGAATGCTGGAGTCTTCTGCTTGAATTCTTGTTTTCTCGAATCCTTAAATCTGAATCCTTGAAGTCATTGCATTTTCACACCATTTTATCTCAAGCTTAAAATCACACTTCTAGTATTCTCATGGCATTATCCATATCATAGACTTTTGCTTCAATCTTGTGTGCATTATAGGCAAATTGGAGCTACAATCATTCGGAGAAGAAAGAAGGACATGGGAGCTACAAATGAAAGAGGGGGTTTTCTATTTGCTTTCTTTATTAGTTTGGCTTTCATGGTAGACTAGTGGGTGCTAACATATGATTATTGAGTTTTGTGATTTTTTCATAGTATGTTATGTAGTTTAACCCATTTTCTGGTGCTACATTTTGGTGAACCCGACGTGAACATGCATATCTAACTTGGGTTTTCTTGTTTTGTGCTTGTAGGTGCAAGGAAGGAGCTCACTTGGAAGAGTATAATGACTATCTTCTCTTCTTTTTCACACGTAGATTAACTAAGGGTTCTAGTAAAATGCTTGTATGCTCTTTTTTCATGTATTTTGTTAACTTGCTATCCTAGGGTGCACTCTGCTCTGTCAGGGTGCACTTGGGACCCCTCGGAGCAATTTTAGGAGTCTAAGCCATCAAAACCTCCTTCTGCTATTTTTGACTTACCAACTATGCCCAAAAACTACCAACTATGTCAGTGGCATAGTCTACACTATTTGGGCACACTTAGGAGTGTACCTTTGAAAATTTTAGTTTTTTGGGTCTTCATTAGGCACTATTTCCCCACAGTTTGCACCTAACTTCCCAACTACACCCAAAAACAACCAATTGTACCCAAATAGGCTCCAACTATGTCATTGATGTAATTTTCACTACCTAGGTGCACTTGGGAGTGTTCTGAGCCATTTTGGCCTCTTGGGGAGCCATCTGCTCTGTTGAAGCACACCTGGGTTCACAGAAAGCACATGCATCAATCAAAATCTGCACATAAGGTTTCCATTTCTTTCTAGGACATAGATTAGGTTATTTTGTGTTATTTATGGTCTATTTGCAGCATGTGGTGATTTTGGGATGAAGACATGATCATAAACTACTAATGCTTTATTTGCAGGACATTGTCGAAGACTTTGTGTGTCTTCCAAAACCATGTGTGTGGATTTCCTAGATTAGATAACACTTCATTTGGTGCTTAAAATGAACCTTTTTCTTTTTTTCTTGGCATGTTTATAGTGTTAAATCCTTAGGAGTTGTATTGGACGTATCCTCTCCCCTCACCATTCGTGGATCTTGGGTGTAAGAGAAATCCATGTAACTTCTATAGGAGGCCTGCCTTGGACCAAGATACTCAATATTGGGTATGCCAGGGGATGACCTCAGAGTGGTAATGGGCCAAAAGCCAGGTCAACATTCCAACCACTACATAAAACTTGATTACGGTGAAAGCTATGTTGGCAATATTGTTGCATGATAGCTCTCCTCTAGTACCCTTGTGGTGGATCAAACTCTGATTCTTGGGGTTGGGAGACCTTCTAAGGAATTTTATCATTCACTTGCTGAACGGAATGCCCTTACTAAAAACCCATGTTTTAGTGGCCAAAATCCTTTCTATGCACTAGCTCAAGGGGTCACCCATGCCTATGAAGACATCTTACACTCTCATGGTCCTTAGTAGAGGCAATAGTCCCCTTGGAAGTCATGCCCCTTGGGAAGCAGATCTTGGTAGCTCCGAGAAGTGAGTGTGCTATAAGGGGGATCCTGTGATGCCAAGATCCTAGGTTGTCCACTCTAGATAAGCATAGCTAAACTTTAGTTCAAGTAGGAATTCAGTGGATACAGTCCTAAAATCCTAGGTTGTGGTGTGTTTGTTAACTTTTAACAACAACTATTCTTGTCTTAATGTGTCTTGCATGTGTGTAAAACATAATCAAGATAAAAGCCAAACTTTTAAATTTACACCTTGGATATCATTTGAACTTGTAAAAACATCACACATTGCCAAAAAATTTCAACCTTTATCAAAATTTTCAAACTTTGGTTTACACACTCAAACCTTGGAAAACATGGTGACATGTGCTCTTAAACGTGCTTGGCAAAGCGAAGATCTTACACTTGGATAGACTTCACTTGCATTCACCCTAGTATTGGCCTCATTAATGCATCATATAGACTTCATATTCCAACTTTTATTCCTCATTTAGCATCTTTTACCTTTCATATTGCTTCCATTTAGGTTCAGTTTACCGCCCTCAGTTTTTGCATTCCCATCTCAAAATTAGCACTTTGCATTCACCACCTTGCATCTTTGCATAGCTATTCATCATCTTGACCACTTTATCCATCATTTTAGGTATCTTAACAATAATTTTGAGCATTCATACTAGCCCTAACACTATCCCCTATTGCTTACATCTCTGTGATATCAATTTGGAAACCATAGCTCCCAAAATTGTCTTAGTTTCAGCCTAGTTTACCAACTGCGCCCAGAAACTACCAACTATGCCCAAAAACTACTAACTACATCATTGATGTATTCTACACTATTTGGGCACACTTGGTGGTCTTGAAATCCAATTTTTGGTTCTAGATAACATTTTGGGGCTTCAACAGTGTCCTTAGGTACCTGGTTAGCTCCCCTTGCACTAGCTTGCCTAGATTTGCATTCTACATCACCTAGTCTTCATCACCTTCACTTAAAACATCATTATATAGGTCATAACCTCTATTATACATCTCCAAACCCATCCTAAGATCAACCCCAATATCTTAGCTTCTTGGCATATCAATTTGGCAACCATACCCTTTAGAATCAGCAAACATCCTTCCTAGCTTACCAACTGCTCCCAGAAACTACCAACTATGCCCAAACTAGCTCCAAGTGCATCAATGACATAGTTGGTACTGTTAGGGCATACTTTGGTACTTTCCTAACCATTTTGGGCCTCCAAACTACACTTTAGGACCCCAAAACTACATCTAGGAGCCTCTACACCTCCTCATTCTGCACTTGACCCAAAACCATATCTTGCACCCAAAATCCCATTTTACATCATAGGCATTGTCCATATCACACATATGCTCAGAATTACCACCATTTGAAGTCCTTGAAACATCATTTTGAACCCCCAAAACCTTTGAATTTAGTCAAAAATCTAGACAAAGTATGAGTCTTAGAGTATCTCCTAGTGTTGACGGATAATGGATCTTTACTAGTCTTTTTATCTTTTCTAATCATTTTATTGTGTCAAAATCTATCTATGTCTTGATATATTTCACCTTTTCATCTTTTATCAACTCGATCTTTTCATCTTTTATCAATTTTTTGGTCAAGATCCGAAGTCCTTTATCACAAGGTTAAACTACTAGAAAAAATACTTTTTAAAAAGGTTTTACCTAAGTTCAAAACTTTCCATATACCCTTGTCATATCCCTTGCATCCCCAAAACGTCATTTTGACTTACCCTAGTGGTATATCCCCTTCATCTTACATGGTCCAAACTGTAGCATCATTCTAACTACCAAACCCTATTAGATTATCCATCAACCAAATTGCCTTCTCGATCATTTACCCTCATTTTGCATATCCTAAATGTCATTATCAACCCTTGGAAATTATCCTTTGCATAGTCTACCTTTCATACACCTACCTTTAGTGTCATTACCAGGTTCAAAACATAACCCTAACCTTCATTTTGCATACCCTCAAAACATCATCTTGCATTTGCATTTGCATAACATCCCTAGGACATTTGCACTTTGCACATCAAAACCCTAATTCATTTAACATTTTCTCACATTGCATAACACTTGAAAATCCCAAAAACACTCATATCTTGCATATCCTACCACTCTAAATCACCAAAACATTCAAACTTTCCATTGTATCTACATTCTTAGCTATCATGCCAACACTTACTAGGACACAATAAGCTCAGAGACCCGAGGAACTTTATCAACCTTTGTTTTTTGAGGCACAAGCACAACCAAAACCTCATCCAAGATAGAGAAAGAGAAAGAAAGCCCAAAAAACCTTTGATGAAGACCAAATCAAGGCATCACTACCATTACTAGCAGACCCCTTGAACAAGTATCCGCAAGATCTTCAGAATCAAGCTATGGCCCAACAAACTTTGAACAATACACCTATCATGAGATTTCCTCCAAACACTTCCCCCACACATGGGATGGTTCAATGGAGTCCTAACTTTGAACCTATATTTGTTCCAACGCCACCAAGAGGAGGAAGTGTACCAACCACACCTGAAGATGAACAATCACACTACTTGGAATCTAGTCAACCTAACACAAGTACCTTCAACTATATAACATCAAACATACAACAAGGTATTTTTTACCTCAATGACAACTCTGACACTAATTATGGCATCATAGATGAAGAAATGGCTAGGGCATGTCAAGACAAAATTTTTCACAAGAACTTCAAACATTTGGCAGCCCAAGAAATTGTCAAATTTAACCCAAACTTGGAAGGTCCTAAGTCCAAAAATCAAACCAACACAACTATTGAAAACATACAACCCATGATCAATTTGGACTTAGATAAAGGAAAAAAACCTTTGGAGTTTTCAAACACGATGGTGGCACCTATAAGGTCCCATCAAGAATCAACCATCGAAATCCTCCAAAGTACATTTGAACACATCAATGTCAACCCCTTGTTTGATGAAATACTACCAATTCCTAAACACCCCAAAAGGACATTAACACTTGATTTTTGTCACATGATGCAACAACAAGAAGCACCTAAAGGGACTCATGCTCTAGGGATGCCAGATATACCTTCTCTGGAGGAAAATCCACAAAGTACAGCTTTGCTCCTAACTTTACCAAGTGCTATGACATCAAATGCTATGGAGCCTCTCATAAGTACAACATGTGAAACATCAAGTGCAACCATCCCTATGGACACACAAAGGAAAATTCATATTGACATTACACCCATTCATAATAGGGACACGCCACATAGTCAAGTCAATATGATGTCACAATCAGTAACATCTAACACACAAAGGTACCAAAACAACAATCCAAACATGATGTTCAATTCTCAAGGACTTAGTCAAGCCCCACGATAACAACAACCTATAGTAGTACAAGGACTCAACACTTCCAAGGTGCAACAAAGTCTATATCCACTTAATACACATCCAACACATCAACAACAATATCAACCACAATGACAACAACCTCAAGTGGGGCAAACATCCAACATTCCTAATAAATAGTCCCATGTGAACCCACTTAACTTACACACAATTTATCAACAATAATTTCAGCAACAATTCCAACAACAGTAAACCATGTTTGCCAAACAACAAGAGCAACTCAAGCAACAATTGGAATACCAAATATTCCTTGAGCAAAAAATCACATACCAGCAACATTTGTTACAACAACAACATGTGCCACAACAACCTCAACAAATACCTATACAACAACAAGCACATACATGGTCTCACATACAACCAACAGAGGTATCCCAACAACAACCACAATGCATGGCACAACAACAACACATGGTACAACAATCACAATCAATCCCACAACAAGTTCCCCAACAATAGGGACCCTTCTATCTTCGAGGTACAAACATACCTCCACCCCCTAGCGACACCTCATCAAGTTCATCAGACACAAAAATGTCAGAGCCAAGTAGACATAGTTCCTGCCATAGCAGATGGTCTGCTCATAGATACAAAAGACTTGAAGGAAAGACAATCATGCAAAACCCCAATGAATAACTCTTACACAAATTCAAAAAACTCTCCAAGCAAGTTGAGGCATTGGGAGTCTAGAAGAAACAAGTTCTATACACAAAAAGGGACTTACATCCTAATCCATTCGATAAATCTCTATATATGCCTCCATTCCCAAAACACTTTGAGGCTCCAAGGTTTGAAAAATACCGAGGAAAGGGAAACCCTATTGATCACATTCGAGAATTGTGTGCCTCATGTACTGAACTCAGTGATGAACCCACTTACCTTATAAGATTGTTCCCCCATTCTCTAGGTGGGCCCGTACTTGAATGGTACTCCAAACTTCTTGGTAATATCAAATCTTAGTCAGAGCTAGTAGATAAGTTTATCTCACACTTTTCCTTTAACATTACAAATGAGGTGACACTTTTTGATTTGTGCTCAACTAAATAGAAGATGGGAGAATCATTCATCACATTCTTACTGTGTTGGAGAAGCTTAGTTAGTTAATGCTCACTAGATATTCTTGAAGAACAACAAGTAAACTTGTGCATTGAAAAGTTAGTCCCAGATTTAATGTGTGAATTTAAAATCAAAAGTCCAAGCACCATTTCTAAACTAATGGAAAAAGGGGCTAGTATTGAAGATGCTCTTATCCATAAGGGAATCCTCAAAATAAACAAAGAAACCACAAACACCAACTCGTCTAATGACAAGGAAAAAATTTTCTCCAAAAACAAGAATGTGACTAATGATGGCATTGTGGATGCTCGCATGATTAGCATAGCACAACCTCAACTGACTTTGAAAGGCACAAACCCCACAAATTCACAAACTCCTAATCAAACAACACCTCAACAATAGAAAACTAAGACTTCCACACAAGAAAAAAGACATCCTAGAACCAAGGATAGAAAATTCACACCATTGGGAGTACCACTTGAGACTGCATTACAACAATTACTAAGTAATAACTTCTTGCAACTACCCCCAATCAAAGATGAACCATTAACTAAAGCAGATTGGTGGGATGACAAAAAGTATCATGATTACCATCATACCAAAGGACACAAGACTTCATCGTGCTTCCAATTAAAACATGCAATACAAGATTTTATTGATGATGGTGTAATCATGGTTGATCCATCACTATTAGCATCCAACTCTGATCACACTATTTTAAAAGATGCTTTGGGTAATCATGACAAAGAGAAACCCTCAAGTTTAAACTCAAACTCACAAGCTAATGTGAATTACACACGCACTTTCTATGACTACACCGTCAATTTCTTTAATGAGTCTAATTTTTGCATATCCACATTCACATTAAAGGCTGAAGATCCTTGTTGTGCTATCACTACATGTCGTAGCAAGATCACCCTACCTGGAGCCCCATCTAGACCTACTGCTTCTACTAGAGTTGCACCCCTAAGTAGACCTACTACTCCTATTTCATCTGATTATAGCCTTGTTGAACAACTCAGAAAAACTCCTGCACAAATATCCATTTTGGACCTATTGCGTGCATCTCCCGAACATCAAAAGATCTTGGATCAAGCCCTTAAAGAGTTAGTCATCCTAGATAACATTGATGTTGCCTAGTTCCAAGCCATGGTTGAGAACCTATCCGCATCACAACATATCACTTTTTTACCCCAAGATGTTCCTAAAGACAATCCCAACCACAATGATCCCCTCCACCTCAAACTCTTTGTCCACAATGTTAAAATTAGATGTGTCTTAATAGATGGAGGAGTAGGGCTGAATATCTATACACTTAAAGTAGTCAAAGGTTTGGGTTATTCTGGAAATGATGTGGATCCCTCTTGAAGGATCACAATCAAATCCTATGATGATGGTGAGCATTTCTCTATAGGGGTTATCATCTTACCTATTAGAGTTGGTCTAGCTACTTAAGATACATTGTTCCAGGTACTAGATATAGAAATGAATTGCAATATGATACTAGGCTTCTCATGGATCCATGCTATGAAAGCAGTTCCTTCTACATATCATTAGTGCCTAAAGTTCTCCTATAATTATATAGAGGTAACCATCCTAGGTGATCCAAATCCCTTCTAGTTCTGTGCTAGTTTTAGAGGAACCATCGTTTACCAAGTCCCAACAAACCATGCAACAAATCCCCTAAAGTCCTCCAAGTATGTTGATCCTTCACCACTCACACCCGCATCCAAAGGAAAGCTTAAAATACAAGACCAAGGTTGCGGTGAATACTCCATGTCTCATGCCTTTCACATTGGGAAACTTCCTTTATCCCCCAAGTCATATGGTAAACCTCAGCTTATACAAAACAAGCCTAAGTTTGCACTTCAAAATAGACCTTCTATGGTGTTTACTAGTGGAGGCGGGCTACATGAAGAACATGTCTATGAAAAAACCTCTACATGGATTGAAAAGGCTAAAGTAGAACAAGAAATTACTCCCATATCCCCTGATAGGTATGGACCTAGATTCACCATCATGCCAAAAAAGGGATATGATGGATATAGTGGCCTCGGACCCCAAAAGCAAGGCATTGTTCAACCCATCACTGCATTAGGATGACCTCATAACTTGGGACTTGGATTCAAACCATTTGTTTTGGGTCTTCCTAATACTAAGTCATCCTCATCTAAGGAAGTGAATGCTTCAAATGATGACAAGGCATCTGAGAACAACCAACCTAAACCCACCCAATCTATAACTAATGTTCATAATCTTGATACCTCCCTTGATCTTGATCATATATTTGCAGAGCTGGATAGCTTACCTATGAAAGATAAATATGTGAATCCACCTGTCACTCAAACCAATTCTTTGCCTTGGATCAAAACATTCTAGGATCCAAGCTCTCTTGCTTCTAAACATGATCTTGATGAAATCACTGAAGCAGACATCCATATATATGCCTTGGACCAAATCTTATTCAACACTAATGATGGCATTTCCTTAGTTTTCCTTGTACTTATTGATTGGGACCAACAAGGACCACCGATGTTTGATTAGTTTGAAAACGATGATGCCATCGCAGAATTTTTTGAGCTCTATGAAGATGTACCACAAGGTGATCACAAGTCTGGATTTTCCATTAATCTAAACATCATGGCATATTTTGGGGAGTCAACTCCATCTTCCAGTCGCAAAATTGAGAAAATAGCAAAAAAATACACAAGTAGGTCTCTTGGTGAAAATTGAAAGGTGCCATTAGACCATGAAAAAGTAAAAATAAAGGACATATCCAAGGGTGAAAACCTCTCTAAGGGGCCCAAGGATGGAAGATTGGACACACCCCCATTAAAGGAAAAATCAGCATTACTTGTGGAGATGACAGAAGAAATTAATCTGGGGACTCCTAACAACCCCAAAGTCATACACTCTGTAGCCTCATTATCACTAGAAGAGAAGGATGACTTCATAATATTCTTTCTAGAGAGGCAAATCAACTTTTCCTAGTCTTATACAGATATGCCCGGATTAGATCTTGAACTAGTCCTTCATCACTTACCACTAAAACCAGGAATGAAACTAGTAAAGTAAAAGTTGAGGAAAATGCACCCTCAAGTTGCCCTCCTTGTCAAAGCTGAATTGAAGAAAATTTTGGATGCCAGCTTCATAAGACCCATTAATTATGTAGAGTGGATATCTAATCTAGTACCAGTAAGCATACACTCTTGGGGCATCCAGATATGCACTGACTTTTGTGATCTTAACAAGGTATTTCCCAAGGATGATTTTCCTTTACCAAACATAGATATCATTGTAGACATGATAGCTAGGTATGAGATGTCATCACTTATGGATGGCTTTTCTGACTATAATCAAATAAGAATAGCCCCAGAAGATCAACACAAGACAACTTTCACATGTTCTTAGGGAACATATTGTTGGAATGTCATGTCATTCAGTCTTTAAAATGCTAGGGCAACATATCAAAGAGCAATGACTACAATGTTCCATGATTTCATGCACATCCTCATGGAAGGCTATGTTGATGACTTACTTTGCAAATCCCATAAAAGAAAAGAACATTTGGGTATCCTAG
This sequence comes from Cupressus sempervirens, assembly GCA_028749045.1. NCBI lineage: Eukaryota > Viridiplantae > Streptophyta > Pinopsida > Cupressales > Cupressaceae > Cupressus > Cupressus sempervirens. The sequence goes on from CM053786.1 coordinate 377,960,589, forward strand.
ATCAGATATTCACTAGAATGGAAAGCTATAAGCTTCATCTAAATCCCAAAAAGTGTGTATTTGGGGTTGTCTCTAGAAAGCTCCTAGGCTACATTGTTTCTCAATGAGGCATTGAAGTGGATCCTGAGAAAGTAAATGCAATAATTGACATGCCTCCTCCAAAAAATCTAAAAACCCTAAGAGGGCTACAAGGAAGATTCTAGTCTATCTGTAGATTCATTGCACAATTGGCTGACAAGTGTCACTCCTTTCAACACCTCTTACATAAAGGAGTATCCTTTCAATGGAATAAGCAGTGCCAAGAATCTTTCCAACAGCTCAAGGATTATCTTCTACATCCACCAATTTTAATGGCTCCTATTCCAAGCAAACCATTCCTCTTATATATATCTGCTACAGATACAACATTAGGGGCTCTCTTAGCAAAAAATTATGAACAATGAAGAAAGTGAGCCATATATTACATCAGTAGAACACTTGTGGGCTATGAGCTAAATTATTCACTAATTCAATGAGCATGCCTTGTTGTTGTCTTTGTAGCCCAAAGCTTAGACATTACATGCTCCATCAAAAAATAATGCTCATCTCTAAGATTGACCCATTGAAGTATCTCCTAAGTAGGGCTGCTCTTACAGGATGACTAGCCAAATGGGTCATGGTTCTTAGTGAATTTGACATAGAATATATAGACTGAAAAGAAATCAAAGGACAAGTAGTAGCAAATCAATTAGCAGAAGAACCTATGTTAGATGATCATCCCATGTTGATAGAATTTCTAGATGAAGCCATATTTCACATGGATGTAGCTAATGAATGGAAGATTTATTTTGATGGATCACATAAATGAAATGGTTCAGGAGCTAGCATTATGTTTATCACTTCTCAAGGAGACATTATCCCCAAGTCATATAGGATTGCATTCCACTATACAAATAACATAGTAGAATATGAGGCACTAGTCACAGGGCTCAACATAGCTATCCAATGGAACATATGACATTTACAAGTCTTTGGGGATTCCAAGTTAGTCATCCACCAAGTTAGTGATGACTATGAAACCAAAGATGATAAACTAATTCCCTACAAGTAGATGGCAGACTTCCTTAAGTCTAAATTCATTAGTATCTCTTTTCATCAGCTACCAAGAATACACATAAAGCAAGCTGATGCTATGGCTACCATTGCTTCTATGATTGATATGCCTCAAAATGTGGAACACTGTGAATTCCTTGTTGAGCAACTTTTGATTCTAGCATTCGAGCTCCCCCAATTTGAATTTGCGTGTGAACTTGTTGGTCCCAATTCTCCTTGGTATCAAGACATTTATGATTACCTACATGCCCAAATCCTACCACCCAACTTATCCAAAAATGACCATCGAGCCTTTATCCGTCAAGCCACTAGATATGTCATCATCGATGACACCCTTTACAAGAGATATTTTGACTGAACCCTTCTTAGATGCCTTGACTAGCAAGAAGCTAAAACCACCTTGCATGAGGTTCATGAAGGTATATGTGGAGGCCATTTCAATGGTCTAAGTCTAGCCAAGAAACTTGTCAAAGCTGGGTATTATTGGCCCACCATGGAATAGGATGCCCATGACTTTGCCAAAACATGTCAAAAGTGTCAGATACATAGCAATCTTATCCATGCACCAGCACAAGAATTGTTTCCATTCATATCCCCATGGGCCTTTTCACAATGGGCTTTTGATCTTATCGAAGCTATTTCTCCTCCATCCTCTGATGGTCATAAGTTCATTATCATAGCAATGAAATATTTTACCAAGTGGGTTGAAGTTGTCCCTTTGAATTTCACCATTGGCAAGCAGATCTCAAGGTTGATTCTAAACTACATCATATGTCAGTATGGAGTCCCCTTGGTAATTATTACTGACCATGGTACTCCATTCCAAAACAAAGATGTAGACAAGCTTTGTGAGGAATACAAAATATACCATGGATATTCTAGTATTTATCATCCATAAGGCAATGGCCAAGCAGAAGCATCTAACAAGACCATCATCAAGATTCTCCAAAAGACTATCAATGATTTAGGCCGAGATTGGCATCTCTAGCTAAATCCAGCTCTTTGGGCATATCAAACAAGTGTTCGTGCTCCTACTAGCGCAACACCATACTCTCTTGTATATGGCACTGAGGCCATACTTCTCATTGAAGTTGAAATTCCATCATTAAGAGTATCCCTGCAAGTTGTTGTTGATGATGAAAACTAATGAATATCTAGACTCCATGAGCTGGAAATGCTTGATGAACAAAGACGAGTTGCCTTGACACACTTGCAAGCTTACCAAAACTGACTCAAATGGACCTATAACAAGAAAGTTTGAGGTCATCATTTTGAGGTCAGTGATCTGGTCCTAAAGATGAACTACAAGACACAACAACTCAAAGAAAAACAAGGGAAATTTGAGCCAAATTGGGAAGGACCTTATGTAGTTACTGCATCTTTTGGGTCTAGAGTATATCAACTTGCAACACTAAAGAGTGAACCATTACCCATGTCCATCAACAGCATGCATCTTCGCAAGTACTACACTTGATTCTGTCTAAAAGTCCTGAAAAAATACCAAAAAATAAATAAAATGGATGCCTTGATGAAGACCTGGCAAACAGGCATCTTGGCACGAAAAATTGAGTCAAGAGAAAAATTCTGTCCAAAAGTGAAAACTTGGCAAACAGGCGCTTTGGGCAAGTACCATGGTGAAAACCTGGCAAACAGGCACCATGTGTAATCAGTGTTACTCCTCCATCTATCAGGATTTCATTTAGTTTTTCCCCCTCTATCATTCCTTGATCATATTATTCCTATTGCCAGACATCCTTGGCTCCTTGACCATGGCTCACGAACTAGTTAATATCCTTTGTTATCTTACCAAGCATTACCAGTCTATACACACTCTATTATTGGCCTTTGTACATAGTTTGCGTCTTGTCTGGGGGCATATTACCTACATGGTGCATGAGTTTGAACTTCAACCGGAGGCATATCCCTAAGAATATTTTATCCATTAGACCTATCACATAATGGATTGTAGCTAACACTTTTATATGCTTTTATGATCCTGAAAAAACCCTAAACATTTAAACACAATCTTGAAAAAATCACTAAAAATCACATAATGTCCTGAAAAAAATCTTTAAAATCACATAATGTCCTAAAAAAATCCCAAAAATCACATAATGACCTAAAAAAATCCTAAAAATCACATAATGTCCTGAAAAAAGCACTAAAAATCATAAAATGTCCTAAAAAAGCCCTAAAAATCATAAAATGTCTTGAAGAAACTAGTCACACAAAAAAATCAAATATCTCCAAAAAACCCTAGAAATCACAAAACCCATGAAAAAATTGCAAAAAACCTTGTACATATCCATTCTACATAACCATCCCTTTTGTGTACACACTTGTACTTTGTAGACTAAAACTCAAAGCACTACACTTCATTGACAATCACACTATCTAGGCAATGTAAACCAACAATCAATCCAACAGGTCACTATGAACTTATCAACTGAATCCACAACCAGAACTATCACAGTATCAACATGTCAAACACTATATAAACACCTAAAAGCACTCAAAAGAAAGTAACAATGGATAAGAATAGCTATTGGCTCACTTTGTTTAGTGAGTGATTTATTTTTTTCTTTGTTCTTTGATCATGTTCCTATGCCACTCAATGATATAAAACTAATCTATTAGAGTGACCGGGATGGTTCATGGTCATCTTTTTCTATTTTTGTCTATTAAAATGTACCTTTGAGAGTCTAGGGAATGTACATATCTCTTAGGAAGGACAAGGTCATTCTCTATTTGCATCGTGCTTGTTTATGCAAAAGGCTTGCATTTGCACTCTAGCCCTTTATGCCATGATGCGTTGCATTCCATTTGCCATATCAAAATAAAACTCCATTTGACATATAGTGCACTTTCTAGAAGAAAAATTATTTCCATCATACTAACATCTCCTCATCTCATCTTTCTTTTTCATCTCATTCTCCATCATCATAATCATGTCTTTCAATTCACCAAATCATCTTCATCTTGCATTCGTGCATTCCAGCATCATCCTGCATTGTCAATCAAATTTCCATGGCTTTCCACTTGGTTCAACCTTAGACTGACATTTGTCTCATCATATTTGCCCAAATCTGACCATTTTTTGATGATTTCACTCATGCTCTGACATCTTTCCATCATTTTGGGCATGCACACAAAGTTTTGGGGCATTCCGAGTCCAATCGGGCTATTTTTAGCCCCCAGAGCTTTCTTAAGCACATTTTGCACTTTTTGAGACCACTTGGGCTTACCAAGTGTGTCATTGATGCAATTGGTACTATCATGGCACACTTGGGCTTACCAAGTGCGTCAATGATGCACTTGGTTGAGTTTTGGGCACAGTTGGGTACCTAGGATACCTAGAACTACTCCCGGAGCCTCTAGGTTGCACTCCGGAGCTCATAACTTTTGCATTTTAACTCGGATTTGCAATCCATCAGTTGTGATGGATTCATATCTTCGTTTTGGAAAAAAATGACTATAATTTTCATCATTTTTTGTCATTCTTGAGTTGTAACCCATGAAATTACTCTCGGGCTCCCGATTGACCCTATTTTGCACTCTGGAGCACATAACTTTTGTGTTTTAACTCGAATTTGAAATCTGTTAGTTGCATTGGATTTGTCTCTTATTTTTGGAAAACATGAACTATAATATTCATCATTTTTTTTCATGCTTTAGGGGTAACCCATGAAATTACTCCTGGGTTCTCGGTTGACCCTGTTCTGCACTCTGGGCCTCATAACTTTCACATTTTGGCTCTAATTTTCATTCTGTCAGTTGCTATGGTTTTATCTTCTTGTTGTCAAAAAATTGACTTATCATATTCTTATGTTAGTCAATTTATTGAGGGGGAACCCATATATATCATCCTTACTAGGGCATGTTGTGGCTTTTCTCATCAGTTATTCTTTGATACAATGCTCTAAATCACATTGCATCAAAGAGGGGAAAAATGTAGATTCTCAAAAATGGTTAACATCTATAGTTTCATCACTTCTTCATACTAATTTTTCCCATTTTCTCATTCTACTAACTCTGATCTTTTGGCCAAAATTGATCATACTTTATCATTTGTACCCCCTTTCACATCAATTTCATATCAACTCGGAATCATATCAAATCAACTCGGAATCATATCAAATCAACTCAGAATCATATCAAATCAACTCAAAATCATTTCATATCAACTCAAAATCATTTCATATCAACTCAAAATAATTTCATATCACTCAAATTCACCCTAAATCAACCCGAAATCACTCAGAATCACCCCAAATCAACCTAAAATCACTCGAAATCATTCCTAGTCAACCCAAAACATATCAAACTGCTCCTAGGTATTGTTGTGGCTTTTAGTGCCTTGGAAACTGATCAACCTATCAATCTTATCAATTTGACCTTAGTACTATTGTGGCTCTCAGTGCTAGGTTAGGCTATCATTCATGCCATTTGATCTTTGACATTGTTGAGGCTTTCAATGTCAGATCATGGCATCATCTTGGTCTACTTTTCATCATCTTATTTCCATCATCGTCACATTTTCATCAAAGGGTACAATTGCATTCATTTAATCAATTTGGCCAATCATCTACTAATTTTCTCTATAGGATTAAATAACCCATAATTTAATCCTATTATTCTATTTAATTATTCTTCCTAATTATCATCCTCAATTAAGTAATTTTATTAATTAATTGATTCATTTTCTGCAAACTATGGAAATTCTTAGTTTCCTAAGTTCCATTATACATCATTAATTTTATTTTTTACTAATTCTTATTTTGTGGAATAAGAGGATTTTTAATTCAAATATTCCACAAAATATTGCATCATGGGATTTGTCTTAATCAAATATTCTTAACTCTTACACATGTCCCTATTTGGCTTATTAATCATAGATTCTTGGCTTTAAGTGGGTTATGATGTGTCATAGATTCTCTTCCGCATTTAGCCAAGTTTGACTTGCATGTGTCATAGAATCTTACATATTGGCATATTCTATCATCTAAATCATAGATTCTTGAAGGAATCTTTTGCCACATTGCATTTCTATTGGTGGCAAATCCAATGCTCTCATCCTCCATAAAATGGACACTCTTTTTCTCATTTTTGATCTTCTTGAATCCTCGAATCCTCAAATCCTCAAATCTGAATCCTTGAAGTCTTTTCATTTTCACACCATTTTCTCTCAAGCTTAAAATCACACTTCTAGTATTCTTATGGCATTATCCATATCATAGGCTTTTGCTTCAATCTTGTGTGCACTACAGGCAAATTGGAGCTACAATCATTTGGAGAAGAAAGAAGGACATCATAGCTACAAAAAAAAGAGGGGGTTTTCTATTTGCTTTCTTTATTAGTTTGGCTTTCATGGTAGACTAGTGGGTGCTAACATATGATTATTGAGTTTTGTGATTTGTTCATAGTATGTTATGCAGTTTAACCCATTTTCTGGTGCTACATCTACCTTAATAATAACTTCAAGAAATTAATCAATTTTATAGCATAGTAAAAACAATTTATTTATTTGTATTAAGTGTTCCCATTACTGTTGATATAGCTCCTAAATAGAAAGAGAAGGAATTAAAAAAATTCAATGAATATATGGTAAGAAATGATGAGATCCAAGACATAGTGACAAAAACCACTATTAAAGTTGACCATATTGATGAATATGAAGAAGATTAAGACAAGGAGAAGAAAGAAAATAAGGAGGATATTGTTGGTGTAAATAAATATTTACTATTTACACTTTTCTTAAGTTTACTTAGGTTAATGCATTATTTAATTATTTACTAGTTAGTCACCTAGGACCATGCATACTCTTGTGAGTTTTAATGTTAACAACACTAGAGTTAGCACTCTAATTGAAGCACATGGTGTCTACAACATCTCTACATGAGATACACCTTGTCATGCTTATCTCCTAGTTCTTTCTAGAACCATTCTAGATGCCTTTATATATAGGCACTCCTAGTGTGTATGCACATATTTTTGAGATATTCATTCTCATATTGATCATACTTTTTTGATCTATTGTTGTTCTTGTACTTGAGTTCCTTGATCTTGGGTGATTTTTCCTTAAGGAAAATTCTTACATGGTATCAAATCTAAGGGAGTTTCTCTTTACTTAGCCATTTCAAGACCATTTTTTGGCTTCACCTCTCGAAGGACCTTGATTTAGATCTAGAGTATATACAGTCATTGGGAGAATCTAGAGCCAAAGCAGACCTCACCATTGCATCCAGAGCATCAATTTGATGAAACTTGACTATAAATTTGCCTACCCTAGGTTGTAGTCAAAATTGAGGCAAATTTGTTTTTGCAAGCTGGCACTTGAAGGCCTGATTTGCAGAATTGGTATGATCATTTTAGATCTTTGAATTTAATTTTCAGATCTACATATTTTATCATTTGAATCTTTGCCCTCTTTTTTTGAATTTGCATTATTTTCTAGAAATTTTTTGGCCATCAAGTTAGTAGGAGAGATTTTTTGCAAGCAAATATTGGAGCTTGCTAGTGCTAATTAGATATTGGCATCATACTCAAAAGGTCAGAAAACCCCTAAATTAGATTTTTTTTAATCAAAATTAGACATCTAAGGCCAAATCTAGAGCCATTTGATTTTTGGAGGTGCGACAACAACAATTCAGGAAAAATAATTACAATGGTGATTTTCAAACATCGATATCTCCCTCATACGAACTACTTTTTTCTATCAATTTTTTTTTGTTTTGGGGTAAAATTTTGTGATATACACATTGGTGTAGGCGGTTTGAGATCTCTATTTTTGAATTTTCCTACAACTCACAAATCCTAATTTTTGCCCCTTCAAATGCTTAGTATGGGCTCATCTAGACGCATAATTAGGTTCTATTTTTTTGAAAATGCATAATTTTTTGTCTACTTTCTAGATCTGTAATCAGATTATAGGCTTGTATGGATAGAAATACTACTTTTAGAAATAGGCCCTAAATTGGCAAGTGGCCATAAAGTGCCCAAATCATATATTGTGGGGGGGTGGGTGGGGATGGCTTCTTTCATTCTCTTTTGCATTTTGGGGGGTGCATGCATTTATTGATCTCATGGAGTCTTGTCACATATGTTAGTTTGCTATAAGACTGAGGTTGGCAATAAGAAACTATCACAAATGGAATGCTTTGATGCTTGATCATCTAAGAGAACATCAAGAAGTTTTTCCTTGTCTCTATTTGAAGATATTGTCACCTAATCCTAATTGGAAACATCTTTCTCATCTTCTTCACTTTCTATATAATAGTATGAGTAAGGAATATTTTGCTCCTCTTAGTATGGCAAGTTTTCCTCATGACATTTTGATGGCTCTTTGGGAAGCATATGGAGATCCATGTGTCCCTTCATTTCTAGAGGACATTCTACCCCAAGTCACTCCAGTTATGGTATCTCCAACTCTAGATGAGATCCCACCTCCTAATACTCCTATTGATTCTACTCATCCAATTCCAGTTATAGATGCTCCTAATTTAGTACAACATGATTTACCATGTCTTCCTTCTTTAGCTTCATGGGATGACTTCCTTCTAGACATTGTAGGGTTGTTCATGGAATCTCACATTGAAGATATTGGAGACATCATCGATGACATTCATCTTCTCCTTGTTAAGGTGAATACTTCATCCATTTCCATACTAATAGGTTCATGTACTTTACCATAACATGGTACACATAGTCTTCTAGTTCCAACATCTATGGATGACTTCTTGGCATACATTGAAGGTTTATTTGTGGAGTCTGACATAGCTGACTTGGGAGACATCATTGATGATATATATCTTCTCTTTTTTGAAGTAGATCCTTCTCCAGTTGTTGTGAGGGCTCACTTTGACCCTCCTATCAATTCTCTACATGATCAATCTTCATAGGTTGATGTGATTATGGATCCTTATGTATAGCAGTTGTAGGAAGTCTCTTTATCATTTCAGGAAATAATTGGTTCTTTGGGATAGGTTCTACATCCATCCTTTCTCGATCTACACATGTCATTTTTTGTATTATTGGAAGGGGCTACTATAAATATTGACACAGGGATAGTTCAAAAAGTTTTAGAGGCACCATTCATCTTCGAGATTCTTTGTACACATAGGGAAAGTATCTCACTTGTACCTCTACCATTGTTTCTTCCAAAGGGGAGGAACATTATTCTACAGTCATGGATCAACTTCTACATTGGAGTAGCTATCACTAATCAACAATCTACATTTAGTGGGGGGGAAAAACTTGTCTCCTTCTTCTCTTTTATGGAGGGGGGACATTTTCCTCTTATGGGGTTTTGTCCTTCTCCTATTCTCTATTGTATATAATTGGTGTATGTTGTAATGGTGGGGAGATCTTGATTACTCCATCCATCCATGCATCTTGTCTTTTCATCTCTCTTTTTGGGGGAGGGTTTTTCCCATGAGGTTTCCCCTCTTTCTCCACTTTATGAGAGATCACATTTTGTACATGGGTACCTAACATGGCCTAGTAACTGAGACCCATTATGCATTTCACCCTAGCTTTTGTAAGCTTAAGTGCATTCCCCTAAGTTGCACTTAAGGGGGGGTGTTTGTGTAAATAATTATTTACTATTTACACTTTACTTAAGTTTACTTAGGTTAATGCATTATTTAATTATTTATTAGTTAGTTACCTAGGAGTATGCATACTCTTGTGAGTTGGCATATTGACAAAATAGGAGTTAGCACTCTAATTTAAGCACATGGTGTCTACAACATCTCTACATGAGATACACCTTGTCATACGTATCCTATCATTGATGCACATATATTCATGGACAATGATAGTTGTCATGCTTATCTCTTAGTTCTTTCTAGAACCATTCTAGATGCATCTTAGAGACCTTTATATATAGGCACTCCTAGTGTGTATGCACATGTTTTTGAGATAGTCATTCTCATATTGATCATATTCTTTTGGTCCACTATTGTGTTTGTGCTTGAGTTCCTTGATCTTGGATGATTTTTCCCTAAGGCAAATTCTTACAAATATTATTACAAAGGTGTAAGTCATATCCATGATAAATGAAGGTAAACCTTCATTTATCATGATTAACACTGATACAAAAAGTGACATTCAATCTTTCACACCCTCAAAATAGGTATTAATGATGCACAAAGACATCACATGGAAAATAGAGGTAAAAGAAAAGGTTATTAATCCTACACCAATCACATCTTCTACTTCAATACAGTCATTATTAGCAAATAATTTAAGTCATGATATTTCAAGCATGAATAAAGAAGATCTAGATGAAGATGCATTAATGAAGATATATCTAATGGCACATGCAAATGAAAATAAAAGGCCAAAAATGAAATCTAGAAGGAATGAAAAGATATTAGGTGAAACATTGGACTGATTGTAGAAGACCTTGCCCACTCAGAGAACTTTTGAAGGAAATGAAATAGTTGAAAATATAACAAGTGTGGTTGAATATTCTAAGGATAAAGAAGAAAATAGCTAAGTTATAGAAAAATTTCACAAGGCATATACAAAAATTGAAAAGATACCAAAGTTATCAATGAGTACATATCAAAGATATAAAAAAATGTGTCAAAGAATGAAAATATTTGTATATTGTTTGTACAAATTTAGTTAGAGAAAATGCATTAAGGAATAGGAGGGAAAGATAAAAAAATATTGTAGAGGAGTTTGCTAAGTTAGAAAAAAGAGTCACTAGTATGGATAAAGATATATGTGAAATTTTTGATATGATAAGCATTCTATAGAAGGAAAGGGGAATAATTTTGGGTAGACTTTCTTTGTCACAAAGTCTACTATCACCTAAGTTAGTACTAGTTAAAAAGTAGCCAAAACTATAGGATTCTTCAAAGAAGACATATGAGTTTTTTGGGTCCAAAGACTTTCATATAGTATATATAATATCCTATACAATATACGTTATAATCCAATTGTAAAAAAATAGAAAAAGGTATGGGACACTAAATTTTCTACCTAATTTTGTAAATAATTTAAGGTTCCTATAGATGTTTGTTGAAGAAAACACATTTTTAAATTGTGCATAGCATATGGAAATCTTTCCATTGTCATTGATGTCAAAGTGGTGTTGATATCTCTAAGTTTAGTTGTCTATTTTTTTCAAAACTTAGTCATATAAGGGAAAATTTAGTCAGTCATCACTATGACTAAGCTAATTTATATACGTTGATTTATGTCAAGACTTGTAAATAATCATGTATATGCCAAGCTCTAGGAGCCAAGTGAGTCTTTATTTGCCAATTAGTTTTTAGTACAAGCTGAGCCTAGTGAATGCTCATAGATTTCAAGTTATACAGAAGGATCCAAGCATAGTTAAGGCCATGAAATAGCAAAGATAATAGTTATGACCAAGCATTAGAAATAGTGAGTGTTGAGTAACATAGAGAGAACATAAAATTTTGGAATGATACAAACTTTGAGGTAAAATATTTTGAGCTCACATGGAGATGACATTAAATGATCATAGAGTTTTTTTATAGAGGTTGTTATGAAGTTTGATGTAGATCAATGATCCCTATGAGGAATGAACAACCAGTCAAATGAAGATGCAAAAAGGGAGGTGTCTAGAAGACTCTAAATAAGTATTTAAATAGGTAGATCTAAACCTTATTTTTTATAAGTAGAGAAATCTATATCATATTGGAAATCATATTAGATTTTGGAAGGAGGAGAACTATAATCATTAACTATAAGTGTAGACCAAAGGTTCAGGTACTAAGATAGTTTTAATAGATTGAATTAGGGAAAATATCTTAACTGAGTGGTTTTAACAGATCTTTGTAAGTGTAAAATCCTTTAATCAAGGTAAGACCTAATTGTCTCAAATTTCTTTAGAAGGGAAGACCCCTCATAGGGTAGATCATCAAAAGTGATCAAAATTTTAACCATAATAGGTTAACTTTGTTACTGTAGTATTGAAGATTTGTTAGTCTCATCCCCACCTCAATTTGCCTTCATCTTGGAGGGTTTTTTGGTAACCAAATCTTTGTGTTATTTATTTACATTTCATAGATATGATTGCTAGGTATATTTATTACAATATTTCATTTTCAAGTTATGTTTTGCATAAACTTGTTAGCATGTATGTTGATGCTATAGGGGAGTATTGCAGAACATTGTTATGATGTATTTATAACTATGTTTTTCATTGATGAAAACATAGTAATAAGTTTGTAAAATACTAACAAAGCAACAAATGGAGTAGCAAATTGTGATTTTTGTATTAAGGACAATAAATTGGATACAATTACTAGCACATACTAAAGCATGTATTTGCAACATGGGCAAGTGTATAAAACCTAAATCGATAGCGTACGAAAGATATTGATGATTTAAATAGAACCACATAGAAATAGAGCATTGGGAAAATAGTTTCTAGTGTATGATCAATATAGAGAATTGTATTTGGAATGAAGGGTTGTATAGTTAACTAGAGGTAGTAAACTGACCACTGATGATGTTAGCAAGTGCACAGATATGAAAGTCACACATGTGCAAGTTTGGGTATAACTATGAGATGATAGGATTAACTAAATATGTATTTTATTTAATTAATTTATATTAAAGTGTGAAGCTGACTCAAGGACTTAACATTGAGTGCGGCATAAAGGGAAGATATTTTTTGAGTTTTATAGATGAGAAAAAGAGATCAATGAGTAGAGGTGAACTACAAACTATGAATTAGTAGAGTAGAGTGATTTGCTAATGTGTGTAAGTGACCTTGAGGGTTACTATTGATGGGATAAGAGTTCTAGATCTGATTGCATGATCTAAAGGTAAAGAAGTTTGATGTACTAGATAGAGGAAGAAGTAGAAGATTGTCTCACATCTATTATTCTAAAAGGAATAGTACCAAGATCAATTGGACATAGTGTTCATTGATCTAGTCCTAAAGCTATTTGGACAGTGCGTTCAGCTACCTTCTACAACTCCTAATAGGGTTGGAATCTCTTAACAGGTATTCAAAGTCTCTTAATAGGGACTCTTTGTACTAAGTGTTGTAACAAACTCCTAATAGGGTCCATCCTCTTACAAGGAATATTCATATTAGTACATCATTTTGTGGGCATCATTCCCACTAGGGTTTTCCCTCTGATCAAGGGCTTCCCTAGTCAACATATCTAGTGTAATTGTGTATGTGCATCTCTTTATGGTTAGTCTTTTACTTTGATTGAATGGTTGAGATTATTTTAAAAGGTTAAAATAATTATATAACTAATTCACCCCCCACCCTTAGTTATGTTGGTGAACTACTATTTCTTTTAGGTCCTTGAAGGGAAGTTTAACAACTTTGGGAGATTCATGGGAAATTTTTTCAGAAAGAAAAGTCCTAGATTTAATGGCACAAACTACAAGAGCTAGAAGGATAAATGAAGACTAATCTCTTGTGCATGGATCCAAGATATTGGCTTGTAACCAAGAAATCTAAAAACATTGCAAAAGAAGATCATCTTGAAAATTGTATCGAGGAACAAAGAGAAGTATTTATGTGCAAAATAAGGGCAAGACAAGAAATATTGTCAGCACTATTTAAAAGTGAGTATAGTTAGGTAAAACAACTCAAAACATCTCATGAAATATGAAAAAATTTAGAGGCTAATTATGAGGGTGACACACATGCAAAGAGGGTTATATTGCAAAATTTGTATTGCACATTCCAAGATGCTAAAATGATGGAAGATGAATTTGTAAGAAGCTATGTTGGAAGAATATCTAAAATTTTTGTAGGAATCACATCTGTTGATGGAAAGAAATTTGATGATGAAGTGATATGGAAGATCTTGAAAAGTTTGACACCACCCTTCAAGACAGTAGCACAAATGATTCAGCTAATCACACCCTGTACTAACAATTTTGCCAAAGAAAGATTGTTTGGTAGATTGGAAGCTATAGAATTTGATTTGAAATAGCATTTAGTGCACTAAATATCAAACCTAGTTCACCAATCCAATGGAGAACATGATCACACCACCTAAAAATGATCAAGAAATTTATGTAAATAACTACGTCATTAATGATTTATCTTACATCATTTCCTAACATAAAATGTGTAGAAGTTCATTTCTGCATGAGAAAAGATGCATCAAAATAGATTTATAAAAAGAGTAGTGAAAAATAATCATTTATATGATGGGTGCCAAACATCAATAAAATTTTCTATATTGATCTTGAGCATTTTATTATGGACTGAGTACCCCAAATATCAAATTGATGTATATGGTGAGTTAGATGGAATTGATCAAGTTGTATAGTGGAGGATGAGTTCAAAAGTTTATTAATGATTGAGACATCCAGATTCCACCTAATAGATGATACAACATTAATGGAGACCCTAACTTAAATAAATGGAGGTATATATCAAGACATTGAATATATTTTACACACTTTGCATTCAGATTTTGAGAGAACATAGTGATTTGAGAAATGAGTGAAGCAATTTCAAAGGTGATTGAAAGTGAACTAGTAGTAAAAGAGTGATCAAGAATTTTTTTTAGTTGTGCAAACAATTTAGAAAGAAGAAGAGTTTTAGAACCCTAACCTGAGAAAATGACATCTTCATCATTTTTAGTGAAGAATCAAAGTGAAGAGGTAAGAAAAATTCAATTGGTGATGAGTGACACTTTTCCTCCATCTAAGTTTTGTGCTATACTTGAGATAGCCATGAAAGGAGATTCAATGGGTGTGTTATCATCGATACCACCCAAAGTTATTATGATTCATGATGTGAGAAGTTGTTACATGTAAAAAATGAGCAAAATTGATGATTTTGAGATTCATGTGAAATATGACAAATTATGTGATGAAGTATATCGAAGGATGAGTTCAAAATTATTGAGAGGAAAGGTTAGCTCATGACTAATATTTTCTAAGGAATTTAAACATCAAATGGATTAAGGTGGTTCTAAGAAGGATTTATGATATGGAATTATGGCTAGAGAATGGACCAGTAAAGGTTACAAAGAAGGTAATTTTATGATGTTACTAGTTACCCTACATTTGACAAGAAGAAGAACTATGGTTCCACACTAAGGAAGTGATCAAGAAAAATACCAAAGTCACATTCAATGGAAACAAGTTGTCTATTTCTACCACCACTTGTCCATTAATCAAATCCATTGTGAGAATCATCTCTCATAAATTTTATTAGTCAAGCTGACTGAATAGTGTGCCATGTATGGAAGTTTATTAGGAATGGAAGATCATGTTGAAGGATCATGAATATGATCTAACTAAGTTAAAATAGTTGTAATTAGCAGAGAACTTGACATTAATTAGGATGGAAAAGAATTCAATGTGTATGTTTGGATTTTTGATTATGTATTTTTTATTACACTTAGAATTATATTCCTTCTTTTAGAAATATTGTATGGGAACAAGACAAACATATTACAAGGAAGATTACTAAGTACATAACATAGCTAGGAGAAAATTTTGAAGATATTATAGATGCATATTCTAAAGAGTTCAAACTACAGATGAGAAAGAGAATGAGAATCCCATCATCATTAGTCATGAAGGATTATAATGAAATATTTTTTCTAATTGATATAGAAACTACATTTGTTTATGAAGTTAAGCCAAGGAAATCCTAGCTCAAGCCCTTTGGCAATAAGATTGAAAATAATGATGTGAGCACAAGCATTGATGCACTACTTATAGAAGAAATTAATGTAGAGGCCCAGCCCTTTGGGAAGTTTTAAGAAGCAAAGGCTAGAATCAAATTTCACAGCTTCTACTTATAAGAAGAGAAAGAAGATGATTGAATACCTAAAAGGTAAACTAGGCAAATAGACAAAGGTAAAGAACCTTTGATTTTTACTCAAGGTCTTGGAGAAGATGAAGAAAATGACAATGGTGATGAGGAAGAGGAAGAAAGCATAGAGAAATAGGGTAAAGCCCTAGCATTGATCACCCCACCAGTGAATGAAGAATGATAAAACAATGGAAACTACAAAGAGTAAGGAGGGGAAGGCTATAAATAATCCAACACCTAAGCCCCTTTCTCCTCCTACAACACAAAGACTAAGGACCAAAGCAATAGCAATAGCAAGTGTCAAGCTACCAGTAAAGAAAGGAGTGGTTAAAATGGAATAATTCTAGAGAAGAGGAAATCTCTAGACACTATGGGCCACACAAAGTAAAGAAGGCTACAAAAACACAAAGACATTGAAGATGAAGATGCAAAGAGGGTTGAGTTCGATGAACCTAAACATCATTGAGTCATTTTACCTACCAATCCAAGAAATATTGATGAGGTATGTGCCAACATCAGAAGCTCTATAGGTCTATTTAATTTTAGATATGTAGAGTATGATATGTTGAGAAATGATAAAAAATATAAAGTAGAATAGGCCATGATCGATATGATGGCTAACAAAAAAATTTCTCCTACTAAATAGGAAAAGAAGATTCCAAATTATTTGTATAGTATACTAGAAAGAAAATGGCATAAGAACCAATTCATTCCTAAATTCATATCATTTATGATTCTACAAAATAAGATTGACATTGTTGTACAACAAAATGAGTTTCTATGCAAGATTATTTTTGGATTAACTACTAAAGGAGTTGAATAGGAAAAAGAAGTGGTAATAGTGACTATTTAGGATGATTAAAGTGATGAAGAAATCTCAAGTGTGTTAAGCCCACAAGGAAACATATTTTCTATTCATGCTAGCACACTTGACACTCCTATTGATGAACAAAAGTAGACATTAGAAGCTGAGGAACAAGAAAGGGAGAAGAAAGAGAAAGAGGAAAAAGTCAAATAAATTTTTTTAGAAGTCTCTACAATAGGTCAAGAAGGAACACATTCTTAGGACCTTAGGATGAGAAGATAAGGAGACTAGACAAGAAGAAGAGAAAATAGAGAATGTAATGTCAAGTGCTACCATTTTTGTTCCAATAAATACAAAGTGGTGATACCCCTTCACCTACTCTCACTTTAGTAGTGTTGAGCAGTAGCATTCCAAGAAAAGTAAAGGATAGTAGATAAAGTATAGTTCTCTAGATAATACCATTAGTCTAGATGAAGTAATTGATATGCCAAAGTCTCACTTTTGAGAGAATCGTTATCTTACAAGACATATTAGCAACGAAGAAGAAGCAAGAAGAGATGTGGTAAAAACATTAAAAAAAACTAGTTTTACATGGCATCAAAGGCATATTTGTTGATAACTTTTACATTCAAATCATTAATAAGTAGGATCCATTTATCTCTTAGTCGGTACAAATTTTTGGAAAAGATGATACCGATGATATTGAGGAAAATGAAAAACATATGGCCTTGTCTGAGAATAAATTTTAGAAGAGAGTATTGAACAAAATTTCTATTGTTATTGCAATTAGAAAAGTGGAGTTGTAGGAACTTGTATAGAACACAGAAGAACTTGTAAAGAAATTACAAGATCTATACAACATACTTTGTGATGTGCCAAGGTTTACAAATGAATTTAAGGAAAACATATAGAGTATTCAAGATGACATGAAGCAATCAGGAGGATCTATCTCTCAATCAATTGAATCAAGCTCAATGCACTACAATAGATTTTTTTTACATAAGGGAGGTTGGTTGAGGTAAAAATAAAATATAGAAAAATGAGGGCCAAAATAATCTCTATAGAGTCAATGTTGCTACCTCATTTGGAGGTTATACAATGAGAGATAATTTCAGCAAAAGACCTAGTACAAAGAGATCATAATATTTTGATTGTTGACAACTTAATTGACTTAGCAGTGAATTTGGAGTGGAAGACTCATGTTTTGGAATAAAAAAGAACCACATGGGATTATAAACTTTCTATGATTAATCAAATCCACAAACCATTCATTGATAAAAAATGGTTTGACTCCACCCTCACAACCCCAGTAGCTAAAACAACATATATAAGTGTACAAAACAAGGAGGAACGATGAAAGAATAAAAGGGGATATATTGTTAATATGGAATGAAATGAAATTATCAAGAGGGAATGATTATATTCAAAGTTTAGAAAGAAGATAAGGTATGAAAAAGTAAAAATTAGACTTTTGAGTCATATAAAGATTTGTATTTTGTATTGTAAAGAATAGTTTTGAAGCTCTATAGGAACAGAGTCATAAGATGAGGGAGAGTACTATTATTCTTTTATTGTAAAGATGTAATCATGAAAAAAAAATTTTGCCACTAATTTTAGAGGGGGGATATTGTTGATATCTCTAAGTGTTGTTCTTTATTAGTGTCAAACAATTAGTCATATATAAGGCAGAGTCTATCAATAATCACTACGATCAAGCTACTCTATATAGGGTGAGTCATGTAAAGACTTGTACTAAATAATCATGTATATGTCAAGCTCTATAAAAGCTAAGAAAGTCTTTGGTTACTGATTATTTTTCAGTACAAGCTGAGGCTAGTGAATGACAAGTAGGCATGACACATAAATGTTGAGTTATATAGAAGGAGTCAAGTATAGTAAAGGTTAAGAACCAACAAAGATAATAGTTATGACTGAGCATCAAAAATAGTGAGTGTTGAGTAACATAGAGAGAACATAAAAGTTTGGAATGATACAAAATTTGAGGTAAACCATTTTAAGCTGACATGGACATGGCATTTAATGATAATAGAGTTTGTTACAAAGGTTGTTACATATTTTAATGTGGGTCACTTATCCCTATGAGGAATGAAAAATGTATTATATGAGAGACAAAAAGGGAAGTGTTTAAAAGACTATAGAAGTCTTTAAAAAGGTAGATTTAAACCTTATTTTTCATAAGTGGAGTGAGATATCACAAAAGAGATTATGAAGTGTGTGAAGGAAGTAAATCATTGTTAAGTTTTGGATTTTGCATGTGAAAATTGTGAAGAACAGAGTTTAGTGACCTAATGAACCAGTGAAGGACTGGGCAAAGCTATACCATATTGGAGATCAAATTAGAAATTGGAAGGATGAGATCCATAATTAGAAAAATTATAAGCGTAGACTAAAGGATCGGGTACAAAGAAAAATTTAACAGATTAAATTAGGTCAAATCACTTAATTGAGTAGTTTTAACATACCTTTTAAAATCTCCTAATATAGTCCATACATCATTGTAAGTGTAAAATCATTTAATAAAGGTAAGACCTAAACATCTTAAATGTATTTTGTAGGGTAGACCCCTCATAAGGTAGATAATCAAAAGTGATCAAAATTGTAACCCAAACAAGTTAACTTTGTTATTGTAGTGGTGAAGATTTGCGAGTGTCATCCTTACCCCAAATTTACCTTCACCTTGGAGGGTTTTTGGGTAACCAAATGTTTTTTGTTATGTGTTTACATTTCATGGATGTGATTGATAGTTAGATTTGTTAAAAAAAATTATTTTCAAGTTATGTTATGCATAAACTATATATGAAATGGTTAATATGGTGAATGCAATAAAGTTGTTTTTAAGGATTAAATTTTTATAGATACTGATTCATCCCCACCCACCCACCCCAGTATCTTAGTTTCCCAATTAAAATTCCAACAAATAAGATTATATACTAGTCAAAAATAAAAGTACAATAGGAGTACATAAATATTAGAAAGAGGGAGTACAATATAAGAAAGAGGGAGTAAGATATGTCCAAGAATATGATAAGGAAAGTTTTGATATTTTGACATTTTGATACTTAGTCAATTTATACTAAATGTTTCCATCAATGCCAAAGGGGGAGTGATGCAAGAGCATCCTGGGTGTTAAGGAAATCTTGTTGATGAAGGGTGCTCTCCTTAATACCACAACAAACAATATGGGCTTCTTATTATCATTGCAAATATGAAATTAGAGAATTACAATATCCAAACCCACATGGGTTCCTTTCTTACAATAATTTTCAATACACAACTACAAACTATCACCTAGGGTTGCTCTAGATAAAGTATGGGCATTCCTTAAATAGGCATTTTTACACCACCAAAGAAGTTTCTAAACATCAAACCCTAACTATTTTGACCAAATAGCTCTAAAATTACATATAGAGTCAATCCAATACACTTTTGACACTTATTTTGGAAATTTTGGTCAGCCCAACTTCATAAGGTTGTAACTTTCAAATTGTTGCTTCGATTGGCTATAATAGCCATTTTTTAGAATCCTTAGCTTCTAATCCAAAGGGCCTACTGCACACAAGATTTAGTTGACCCCATTTTGGAGCCCATATAGGGTCTCTAAGGTCTTCAAAGGTGATCCTAATATTTTTATACCAAAATCACACACCATAAATCCATAATAAATCCATGAATACTCATGATTTGATGTTGAGCCTCAACTAGTAGGTTGATATACCCAAGATGAATCACCTCTCAAATTAGGACATTCTAAGCTTGTATGACCAACTTAATAAGTAGGAATACTTCATAGCCAAAAACTCTACACTAGGTAAACCCTTTTCAAGAAACAATAGAAAATATTTTTGAGTGATGCAATATTTCTCTTACACCCAAGAGGCTCTTGCATCAGACACGTAGGATAATTTAAAAAGTGACCCTGCATATCTCAGGTGTTTAGAGGAAAACCAAGATGGTTAACCTCCTCCCTTCTTAGCCATGATGAATCTTCTACTGGCCTACCTTTCTATTTGATTAGGTATTCTTTATAAGCTTTTTTCCTTGTGCTTTTTCCAACATAGTTGTCTAGTATCTCCTTAATCTCCTGTGTAGATGAGCTAGTTGTTTGAATACTCCATTGCGCTTATGCAACTTCATCTCCATCACCTCCTTCATAATACTTTGTTAAATAGATACTAGAAAAATATTTAGTTCAATAGGAAAATCCACTTCATAGGTATTTCCAAAATTATGTCTTTTCCCTATCTTGTACAGTCCAAACTTCTTCATTTTTAGGTTATTATATGCACCCTCCAGAAAATGCTCTTTTCTCAAATGAATCATGACTTAATCTCCAATTTTAAATTCCTTGTGCCTCCTTTTCACATATTCCTTAGCCTTATACTATGTATTCATCTTAATAACATGCTTCCTCACCTCCTCATGGATATTCTTCAAATGTATAGAAAATTATTCTAATTCAGCACTACTTATTTCTCCTTTATCCAATTGCCTTAACTTAGAAGCATTTTTGGGACTATTTCCATATACCATATAGAATGGTAATTTAACAGTACTCCTATTAAAATAATTATTATATGAAAATTTTGTCTGTGGTGAAATTAGATCCCTACCTTTTGGTTTATCTCCAACCAAGCATCTCAGCAAAATACCCAAACTTTGGTTCATGAATTTTTTTTGTCCATCAGTCTGTGGGTGATCTAATGAACTTAAATTCAATTTTTTTTTCAATTTCTTTCATAGTCTATGCCAAAAATACTTGACAAACTTGGTATCTCAATCTGAAACTACACTCTTTGGCACACCATGTAGTCTCACTACTTCTTGAAAAAATAACTCTACCTTATGAACAACATCACTAATATTCTTGTAGGGAATGAATGTCCCATCTTTCAAAATCTTTCAATCACCACAAATATGGAATCATGACCTTATTGTTTCCTTGGTAAATCAAGAACAAAATCCATGTTGACATCCTCACATAGCTTCTTTGGTATAGGTAATGGCTAACACAACTAAGTATTCTACTTTACACCTTTTTCCATCTGATATACTTTACAACTCTACACAAACTTCTTCATATTATATTGCAACTATGGCCAATAATAATGCTTACCAACTAAAGCAATGGTTTTATCTTTACCTAAGTGTCCAACTAGCCCTCCACTATGTCCTCCTTGATGAGATTTTGTCTCATAGAAATTTTGGGAATGCATAATTGACATCCTTTGAATAACATACCATCTTGGATTATGAAATCCAACCACTTTGTCGTGTTAAGTATAATAGGTTTTGTACAAATATCTATTCTTTTCCAAAATCAGAATCCTTTGGAAATAAAATTTTGAGTTCCTTGAACCCACCCACCTCAATCTGCATCTTTGATAGCAAAATCTATCTCACATAAAGAGCATCTAAAACTCTATTAGACTTTCCACTCATGTGTTTCAAAAAAGACTTGCAACTCTACAAAAAATCAAACTACTTCAAATTCCTTTGGTTTAATTTTCCTTTACTATTCAAATATTGCAAACCTTGATGATTAGTAAACAAAACAAACTCCTTAGAAAGAAGTCAGTGTCTTCACTTCTTCAATGGCTGAAATATAGAATTAAATTCCTGATCATAAACAAAATATTTTCTTTTGGTATCATTTAACTTCTCATTTAAATAAGGAAAAGGTCTACCTTCTTGGCTCAAAATAACTCCTATTGCAATACCACTAGCATCACAGTCTACTTGAAACACCTTGTTAAAATATAGAACTGCTAAAATAGGCTTCTTTGTAACCTTTCATTTCAACATATTAAAACTCTTATCTACTCCTATAGTCCACTTAAATTCTCTCCTATCTCCTGTCATTGTTTCA
Source organism: Cupressus sempervirens (assembly GCA_028749045.1). NCBI lineage: Eukaryota > Viridiplantae > Streptophyta > Pinopsida > Cupressales > Cupressaceae > Cupressus > Cupressus sempervirens. The sequence goes on from CM053786.1 coordinate 377,983,161, forward strand.
ATCAAAGGTCCACAAATATAGCTAAAACCTTTGATAAAATTTCTATTAGAAACTAGCCAATCCATGAAAGGATCTTACCTCAGTTGCACTCCTTAGAGTAGGATATTCAAGGATAGCCTTCACTTTCTCAAGGTCTATTTTTAGACCTTTTGTTGATACTAAAAATCCCAAGTACATCAACTCCTTCATAAATTTACACTTCTTTAGATTTATTAGTATCTTTTCTTCCTTGAAGTTATCAAACACCTTATAAATATGCATCAAATGCTCTTCCAATGTCTTGGTAAATATCAACATATCATCTAGGTAAACAATGACAAACTTACCCAAAAACTCCTTCAATACCCCATTCACGAGCCTCATGAAAATTCTTGTTATATTGGTTAGCCCAAAAGGCATTAGTAACCACTTATACAATACTTCCCTTATCTTGAAGGCATTCTTTCACTAGTCTCCTTGTCTAATGTGAATCTGATGGTACCCACTCTTCATATATATCTTTGTAAAATACACACCTCCACTCAAATAGTCCATAATATCATCCATTCTTGGAAATGAAAATTTGTACTTGATTTTTATCTTGTTGGTAGTCCATGAATCTATGTACATCCTCCATTCTCTATTGTTCTTTGGTGATAATACTACTGGTATACCACATGCACTCAAACTCTCTTGAATTAACCCCTTACAAAAACTCATGAACTTGCTTGTTCAAGTCCTCCCTTTCTACTAGTGTAATTCTATGTGTTTCCTTGTTTGGAAAAATGGCTTCTTGAATCAAATTTTTTTGGTGGTTGATCTTCCCCACTAGGGGTAACCCATTAGGTACATTATCGAACACAATATTAGGAAACTCTCCCAACAGATCTATAACTTCTATAGGTACCTCCTCTACTTTTTCTTTATCATGTTTTGGGATTACTAAAAAATACATATTCTCATGCTTCATACCTTGGAGATACTCCTTTCCATCAACAAAACATATTCAAGAAACAATGCATACATTTTCTTCTTTTTCCTTCAATGAGTTCAACTTATGTTTCACTCCATCCTTTGTCAAAGTGTAGGTAATTGTTTGCCCATCATGTACATCATGATTTTCAAACTACCATGACCTACCTAGAAACATATGACATATGTCCATAGGTATGATATTACAAAGCACCTCATCCTAGTAGCTTCCAATCTAGAACTTCACTAGGCAATGCTCATTAACCGTGACCTTGTGATCATCCTACATCCACAAAATACAGTATGGATGTAGGTGTTTTTGTGTCTTGATACTTAATTTTGAGACCATCTTTTCTAACATCATATTGTCATTGCCTCCACCTTTAATTATCACATCATAATACTTATCTTTACATTTGCACCTTGTGTGAAATAAAATCCTCCTTTGATCAGGTTTATTCTATCCACTCAACAAAACTCTCCTATTAAATATTACTTCTCCTCTTCCAACATCTTTAGAATGGGATGATTTGGCATCTTCATCAACAAATGAAACTCTATCCTAGCCTTCAAGTCTTCTATCAATTCTTTCTTAGCACTAGGAACATTCAAATACTTTATTCCCTTCTTCTCCACAATGAAAATAATTTTCCATAGAAACCTCCTCTTCCAGATCCTTTCCATCATCCTTTTGCTCTGTGAACTCTATTGTTATGATCATGGAAACAATTAGAATTGCTTTTTCTTTGGTTTTGACTTCTACTACTACTACTGGCCTCATCCCAATTCTTATAATAATCATTTTGGCCTCCATAGGACTATCTTCCAGACCTTCCAACATGACTTCTTCCACTATTCTTGTTATCAAACTTCTTGTTCATCTTTTACTCCACTCTTACGGATAACCAGTATGCCTCTTCAATTTTCAAGCAAGACTCAACTCTTCCTAAATGCTTGGCCTTAACCAATTAAGATAATGGGTAACTTTCTTCTTATCAGGTTTTGCATGTATGGTTCTAATAAGAACTAAGTAGAACTCTTTGGTATACTCTTGAATAGATCTTCTCACTAGAAGATCAAGCTCATGATCTAAATAAATGATTTGTTGCTTCAATTTACCAATCATTTGGTCCCATCTCATAATTTCTCCTTTCCTCTTCTATTTCACCCCAACTGGATCTCCTACCACTAGATCTTTGCATGTCCCTTTAGTTTTGCCTTTGCAAACTTGACCCTATCAGGATCCTTAATATCTTCATACTCAAAGTATTCCACCAATTCATTTATCTAATCATTCAACTCCTTTGGGTCAATATTTCCCAAAAATGTGAGAACCTCAAACTTAGGTCTTTTTCCATTGTTGGAGATGGCCTTGAAAATTATTTATTGTTCTATGCTTAGAACTATCTCTTCTTCAACATTTTCTTCTTCTTTGCCTTCATCCTTTCTTTGATCTCTTACAACAAGATTTATCCTTGTCCACATTTGTTCTACTTATGCTTGCATTTGTCTCTAGAGTGCTCTACAATGCTTAAATTTAACAACTACAAATTGTACACCACACTCTCTTTGTGTAGGAATTTTCACACTTCTGCTAAAACCCTAATGCAAACTGCCTCACAATTAGCATCTATCTATACGCTCACCCCAAACCACTTTCTTGATGCAACTGCCTCATAGTCAATGATCTATTTACACACTTGAGGACTCCTATTATGATACCACATAATGAAGGGTGCTCCCCTTAATACCACAATAAACAACAGAAACAAAGAATAATACAAATAAAGAGAACAAAATATGGGATTCTTATTATTGCCACAAATGAGGAATTATAGAATTATAATATGCAAACCCACATGGGTGTCTTTCTTCCAATAATTTGCAGCACATAGCCACAAACTATCACATAGGGCTACTCTAGAGAAAGTATGGGAATTCCTTAAATAGGCATTTTTACACCACCCAAGAATTTTCTAAACATCAAACCCTAACCTTGATATTAACTAACTCTTAAACTAAATATAGAATTTTCTTGATAAACCTTAATCACTTATTTTGGAAATTTTGGTCATCCCAACTTTGAAAGCCCATAAATTTTGAACCATTTCTTTGATTGGTATTATAAGCACCTTTTAGAATCCTCAACTTTTGATCTAGATGGCTTAATTTGTACAAGCTCCATTCGACCCCATTTCAGAGCTTATTTGGGGTCTGTAAGGTCATCAATTATGAAACTAAAGTTTTTATACCAAAATTGCACACCAAAAAATCATAATAAATCCACAAATACTCATGTTATGACATTGAGCCTCAACTAGTAGATGGATATATCCAAGATGAACATCTGCCTCTAACATTAGGACATTCTGATCTTGTATGACCAAATTACTAAGTAGCAATCCTTCATAGACAACAACTCTACACTAAGACAACCCTTATTCAAGAAACAAAATGAAATTCTTTTGGGTGATGCAAGATTTATCTTACAACTAGGGTGCTCCTACATCACTTATATCACAAAAATTATTAATGTTTTTCTCTTTTAAATAAGGGTTATTCCTGTGCAGAGTTTTTTTTTGTAGAAAGTTAACTATTTTTAGTGATTTCATGATATAAGCTCTAAATGTGTTGATTTCATAGGTGGAGGTTCATCTTAGATATACCAATCTTCCACTTCAGTTTTATTTCCATATTGCATGTATTGGTGATGTCATTGAAGATTTTTGGTATAAATATTTTGTATAAAAACTTTGAACTCAATTTTGCAGGCGTTAGAGGCTCTATAATGAGTTTAACTCTGTAAAAACTTAAACCATTTAAAATGCCTCTAATTTAATTTTCCTTGACTAATCAAATATTATAAAGCTTGATGATGAGTATATAAAAAAATCCTTAGGAAGAAGATAGTTTATCCACTCCTTCAATGCCTAAACTATAGGATGAAATTTCTAATCAAAAACAAAATGTTTTCTCTTACATAATTTAACTTCTAACTAAAATAAGAAACATATCTTACGCCTTGTCTCAAAACAAGTCCAATTGCACTACCACTAGAATCATAGTCTACTTGAACCACTTTTTTAAAAATTGGAAGTGTTAAAATAGATTGTTCAATAACTTTGTATTTTAACAATTCAAAACTCTTATCTTCTCTTTTGTGCTCCACTTAAACTTTCTCTTATCCACACTCATTGTTTCAATTGAGGGTCTAAAAACACAACTAAAACTTATGATATATTTTTTGTAAAATATATCTAAACCATGAAAATATCTTACCTTAGTATAACTCCTTGGAGTAGGCGATTTGAGGACAGCCTTCACTTTCTCTAGGTCCATTTTTAGATCTTCTACTGAAACTATGAATCCTAGGTATACTATTTCCTATCTTCATAAAGATGCACTTATTCAAATCAAATAGAAATTCCTCTTCCATTAACTTATCAAACACCCTATATATGTATTATATGCTCCTCCAATGTCTTATTAAAGATCAAAATATCATCTAGGTAGATAATAACAAACTTATCCATAAATTATTTTAGTGCCTCATTCATGAGCCACATGAAACTATTCCATGTATTGGTTAGACGTAAAGGCATTAATAACCTCTCATGCAATCCTTCTTTTGTCTTGAAGATTGTCTTCCATTCATCTCCTTCTCTGATTTGAATATGATGATATCCATTCTTCTAATTTATCTTTGTGAAATACATAACTCTATTCAAATAGTACATAATATCTCCCATTCTCAGAAAGGAAATTTTGTACTTAATTGTGATTCTATTGATAGCACTAGAATCTATACGCATCATCCATCCTCAATTCTTATTTGGTACTAATATGATTGGTACAACACATGGACTTAGGCTCTCTCAAATCAAACAATTGTGCAACAACTCATGTACTTGTCTATTGAACTATTTAGTTTCTACTAGTGTTATTATGTGCACTACCTTATTTGGAAAATGAGCTCTTGGAATTAATCACGTTAGATGATAGATATTCCTCACTTATGGAAATTAATCAAGCACATTACCAAATAAAATATGATGAAACTCATTCAATAAATATTCAACTTTAATGGACACAACTTCTACTTCTTCCTTACCATCATTTGAAATTGTAGACAGATAAATATGCTCATGCCTCATACCTTATAGGAACTTTCTTCCATCAACAAAAATAACTTGCATTACTACATACCTTTTCTTCTATGTCCTTTAAGGGCTTTAGCTTATGTCTTACTACATCTTTTATCATGCAATGTATATTTGCATGACCATCATACACATCATGCATATCAAACTACCATGACCTACCCAAAAAACATATGACATGCATTCATGAGTATGATATTACATAGTATCTTATCATGGTAGTCCCCAATATTGAACTTCTCTAAGCATTTCTCATTGATCATGACCTTGTGGTCATACACCATCCAATCCCATCATGTGATTATCTTCTTTCCTCTTCCATTTTACCCCAATTAAATATCCTTCCACCATATTCTTGCATGATCATTCAAGTTGACATTCAAAAAATTAACCCTATCAAGATCCTCAATATCTTCAAACTCAGAATATACTCCTAATCCATTGATCCAGAGGGTTAATTCCTCTAGGAAATTTCTTTTGGAAAATGTAGGGAGCTCAATCTTAGGTCTTTTGCCAATATTGGAAATGTCCCTAAAAAGTGTTTTTTCCTCTTAGTTCTTATATTAACCTTATCCTCCCCAATCAAAATTTAATTCTTCCCAAAATTTATGTCCACTTTTATATCTTATCACAAGATGTATCCCTCTATGAATCTCTTCATTCAATTCTTTTAATTATCTCTATAGGGTTCTAACTTTAGTTGTCACACCTTTGTATTTTCTACCATGTTCCCTTTGTGGAAATAGTTTTGCACTTATCATTGAAACCCTAAACCATGGTCCTAGTAAACACTAATTCACATTTATAAATCTATCTATAGACTCAAGAACTCTTTCTTTGATACCACTAGATCAAGGGTACTTCCCTTACTATCACAAACACATAACAAAAATAGAGAAATAACAATAATTTGCTAGAAAAAAAGGATTATTATTATGTCCCAAAGTATAGAATTAAAAATTTCATAAATAAAATATGCATAGCCACATGGGCATTTTCCTTACAATAATCTATAAGACAAAGCCATGAACAACCACTTAGAAATTCCCAAGGTAACTCTATGGGCTTACCTTATGTGGAAAATTCTCCATCACCTAGGAAGGTTCTATAAATTTATCCCTAATCCTTGAGACCAACCAACCCTAAACTTATTATAATTATTAAATTAGAGTTGGCTCAAAACAATTAAAAATTATAATTTTAGTTAGCCCAACTTCTAGACACCATAACTTTCTAACCATAGATCTGATTAGATATTATAACCACTTTCAAAAAATGACATCTCCTAATCTACATTGGATGAAGGTGAAAGTGATTGTTAGGCAAGGTTTAAACTCATTATAGAGCCTATAAGGCCTACAAAATTGAGTTCAAAGTTTTTATACAAAATATTTATACCAAAAATCTTAATTGACATCACCAATACATGTGATATGGCAATAAAACTCAAGTGCAAGACTAGTATATCTAAGATGAATATCCACCTATGAAATCAACACATTTTGAGCTTGTATCATCAAATAAGTAAAAATAGTGAAGTTTCTACAAATAACAACTCTACACAAGAATAACCCTTATTGAAAAGAGAAAAAAATTAATATTTTGTGTGACACAAGTGATGTAGAAGCATCTTAGCTATAAGAGAAATCTTGCATCACCCAAAAAAAATTCCTTTTGTTTCTTGAATAAGAGTTGTCTTAGTGCAGAGTTGTTGTCTATGAAGGATTGCTATTCAAGATCAAAATGTCCTAACGTCAGAGGCAAATGTTCATCTTGGATATATCCACCTACCAGTTAAGGTTTAGTGTCATATCATGAGTATTTTTAGATTTATTATGGTTTTTTGGTGTGAAATTTTTGTATAAAAACTTTAGTTTCAACATTGATGACCTTACAAACCCAAAATAATCTCCAAAATGGGGTCGAATGGAGCTTGTACAAATAAAGCCCTCTAGATCAGAAGCTGAGGATTTTGAAAAGTTCTTATAAAAGTAATTCAGAGAAATGGTTCAAAATTTATGGGCTTTCAAAGTTGGGCCGACCAAAATTTCCAAAATAAGTGATTAAGGTTTATCAGGTAGATTCTATATTTAATTTTAGAGTTAGTTAATATCAAGGTTAGGGTTTGTGGTCTAGGAACTTCTTAGGTGGTGTAAAAATGCCTATTTAAGGAATTCCCATACTTTCTCTAGAGTAGCCCTATGTGATAGTTTGTGGCTATGTGTTGCAAATTATTGGAAGAAAGACACCCATGTGGGTTTGAATATTATAATTCTATAATTCCACATTTGTAGAAAAAATAAGAAGCCCATATTTTTTTCTCATTATTTGTATTATTCTTTGTTTCTATTTTTTATTGTGGTATTAAGGGGAGCACCCTTCATCAAGTGGTATCATAGTAGGAGTCCCCAAGTGTGTAAACAAATCATTGACTATGAGGTAGTTGCATCAAGAAAGTGGTTTGGGATGAGCATGTATGTAGATGGCTAATTGTGAGGTAGTTTGTACTAGGGTTTTAGCAAAAGTGTGAAAATTCTTGCATGAAGAGAGTGTGGTGTGTTGGTCTGACTTTTTGTGTAGTAGAAGTTTTCTGTTAAATCATAGAAAAGTCAAATGTTCTATTCCTAAGTGAAGCATAGGGTTTTGGATAATCCATCCATAAGAAATAATCATCATGTAAACCCTATATCATCTCTATTCATAAATTGTCAGGCGCAAAAATTTTGAATTTTCAAAAGAGACGAATATGCTGTCATATTCCTTTTCCTCTCTCTCGGGTTACCTTTCTTCCTATTTGTCCCAACCATCAGATCCAACTAGATCTACCATTGTCTTTACCTCACTATGACAAGTTGTATGCTTATTAAGTATGGCGAGGTAACGAGTGTTGAGTATTTTAAGAGGCAGGACCGTAAAGTGAAGATACGGCGATCAGAGATTTTCTTATTAAATGATTTATTGTGTAGGTACACTTTGCAAGTTACCGTCCAAAAAGGATAGGGACCCACTAGAATATCTGACATCAGAACCAGAATGATGGTTTTTCCGAACGTTCTGCCACCTCGCTATCGGAAAAATCAGGCACTTCGCCGTTAGCGAAGTAGCGAGGCCATGTGAAAATATGAAGATGATGACATTGCATCTTGCTTGTATCATAATTACACCAGGTGGCATGACCAGTCATAAATACCGTTGTCAGAATCAGTTTTAATTAACAGAAGTTATTACTAGGTAACCCTTGCATTTTTCATCATGAAATCCTTTTAAGTGCCAGAGCTCGCTACCTCGCTATCGGAAAATTCAGGTGCTTCACCGTTAGTGAGTTAGCGAGGCCCCGTAAAATGGTAAAAGATTGGCAAGATCTTTGGTGACGTGGAATGATAAATGACTATGGTAAATTTTGACATGTGCCAACTATGCAGAGATCCGATTCTCATTAATGCCTATCTGATTGAATGTACAAAAAAAATCTTGAATGTCAGCTTGAAGTGGATCAACGAAGCTCGCTACCTCGCTATGACAAGTTGCATGCTTGTTAAGCCATGCGACATAGCAAATATAAATCAGGAGATCTTGTGCTTTTTCCTCACCTTTGATTTGGTAAGTGATCAACGACTATCGTCTCCTTGCTATGAAGAGTTGCAAGGGAGATAATTATAGCGACATAGCGAGTTGGGCCCACCACCTTTCTTCTTAAGAAGCCTTGTAGCATATCTTTGGATCATTTCCGGATTAGATCAACGATTGTCGCTGCTTCGCTATGGCAAGGTGCTTGTTCTTTATGCATAATGAAGTAGTGATATGCTGACACGTGTTCTCAGTCGTCAGTGGGTCCAAATATAAGTGCCATCAAAGAAAGAATTATGTACGTGGCAAGTTCTCATTGGGTAAAATAACTGATATGGCAAATACAACTCTTAGTTGTTCTCTCTGCACCACATGATCGTAGGATCTTTGGAGATCGACGACGCAGTTTTAAATGAAAAATGTAGTGCCACTCTCTGTATTAATTAGACAAGAAAGCTTTGTCTGTGAGGAAAATAGAGTATAATACAGAGAGATTTCATCAATTTCATCTCACGTGAGTAAAGATTTGGAGCCATTCTTGTGCAGAAGCCATTACTGAAAGAAAAGCGTGCCAAGGTCTGATAAAAATTGTCAAGTTGTCTATTCGCGGAAAATTTGCAGGAATACAGAAGAAAACAGAGATAGAATTCAAGTCAGTAATACTACCATAATCTTCCTGAGCTTTTAAGTTCTAAAAAGATAGCCCAAGATGCCTCCAAAGAAGGGATTTTCAGGTGCAATAAACTACTTGGATAGAAATGTGCATGATGATTTGCTTGAGTTGCTTCTTGAGTCTACTATAGAAATGGTGCAAGTCAAGAGGTTAACCTCATTGAACCCTAGGCTAAGGATAGTTGATGGATTGTATGATAAGGGTAATTGGGTTTAGGATGCTCAAACTTCTCAAACTGGTTTGAGTTTATTCAAAAAATGGTTTGCGGAAAGGAAGTTATATGCCCCTCATGCCAATATATGGAATTTTGATCTTGGAAAGCTTGTTGTCCCCAGTGTGTTTATGGATTTTGACCTGCTTGAAGCTATAGTGAAAAATTATGACCAAGCCACTAAGGTAGTGAGAAGAAAGGATGGTGAGGCATTAGTTACCATCAGTCCCCAAGAGATTAGGAAGGTTTTCAGTCTGGGACCTCTCACTATGTATCATGTGCCCATTAATTTGATAGAGTTAGAAAAAGAATATATATCCAAAAGGGATGTAGTTAGACAAGGTGCACTGAAAGCCCACATAGGCCAGATTGGAGGCCTCCCAACCATAACATCGTCTTCTAAAGAACCATTCAAGAAATCATGCTTTAATGCCAGGGCAGTAGAGATATATAGGACCCTGTGCAGAGTCTTTGGAGAGGGCGAAGAAGATTTTATTCCAGTGAGCTTCATGTATATGATCACCCAAATCTCCTCTTTTGGTGTGGAAATAATTTTTGATTTTGCATCTTACTTGGCTAATGATATTCACCAGGGATTGGTGGGGATTGCAAAGGGCAAGGTGGAAAAGGTTTGGGGTCAGTACTCCCTACTGATGCATATGTTTCTTTTTAAAGGGGCCACTTATTTTGGTAAAAAAATGGTTTTAAATAGGGAACAAGAGGGGGAGGCACTGCCAGTCCAATTATGGAGTGCAAACATGACTTGGGAAGCAGAAAATGCTAGCTTTGTTAGATTTGATAGGCACTTTGCCTCCAAACTAAAATGCCTCATATTGAGTGATAATCCCAGAATTCCTAAAGCACTAATGCATCTTGTTAGGCCTATGGACAAACCCCATAGTCTAAAAATTTCACATAATTGGGGAGATATTATCCCATATTCAGTCTCAACTATCATTAGGGTCTATGGATTCAAAGGAACACCCCATGTACTACCCTATCAGGTACCTTTAAAGGTAGGGATAGCTGAATTTTTGTGGTAGTTGGGAGGAGTGGAGGAGGCCTTTTTGCACAAAAGGGGAACAGGATCAATTTTTCCTGCTTGCACTATAGCCCACCAATTTGTGATAACTAAAGAAGGGTGGATCTTTCTCCATAAAATTTTGGATCAATATAAGATGGCAGTGTCTCATGCTCATTTTTGTGATACAGAAGGTTTCTTTAACTCTTCTCTTAGACTTGGAATCGAGCTTCGTCCAGTTCAACATGAATTCTATTTTCCTGAAGATATAATAAGAAATGAATATTCTCTCCATGAGCAAGAAATAAAAAAAGAAAAATGGAGAGTCTATTCAAAAGTTTTGGAGTTTATTAATTGTTTTGACAAAGATTACAGTCCTCTTAGTAATGTTGCAACCAATGCAGATAAGATAAATAAGCTCATGAGTACTTTCTCTTAGATAATGGAAGTAATGAATGAGAAGAAACAACATTTTATTGATTCTTTTCCAGATAAAGCCAGAGAGGTTATGAGAAAATTGGGTTTCACTCCCAACATTGGAATGGGTCCACTGGTGGTACGAAAGAAGGTAGGATATACTATTGTTTGGTAGCAGATGCCCATTGTACACAAAGAAAAATAGGTAGTTGAATCTACCAGTATTGTCCTAGAAGAAAGACCCCCTGAACCTTCTCCCAAAAGAAGAAAAATAATAAGGGAAGAAGAATCCCCTGATGAAGGTTACTCACCTTCTCAAACTCCAATGATAATTGAGGAAGAGCAGCTCACCAATGAGCAATTTGAACAAATGGGGTCACAAGGAGAAATTTTTGTTACACAAGCAGAAATTGATGAAGGGAACCCCCAGGAACCTCCTGTGCCAAGTTTTGAATTAACTATAGCAGATTTTAGAGGAAGGGAATTGGACCCTATTTTGGAACAAGCCAGACATCAATTTTTGTCTGATAACAGTTTTGTAAGATCTAGGGCTTTCCATCAGTTTGCATGGAGGGTAAACATGCACATTTTTGAGCAAAGGTGTAAGAATATGAAAATAGAGCATCCAGAAATGGATGAGGCCTCCATTCAAAATCAAATAAAGGAACAAATGATGCAAGAGTTCCAGAATATAACCCCTGATGAGGGTAGACAGATGGTAAAAAATGAAAATATTTTATTATTGCCCAATTGGGATATCGCTGATGCATTAATTTTTAATTCTGTATCAAATAATTTAGAAATATAGGATCCAAATAAAGAGCAATTCTTGGGTACAACATTCAGCAATGATCAAGCTGCCCTTGTTATCTGGTCCCTGAGAAGAGGATCCAGGACTACTTCATCACAGCCTGATGATTTAGGACTAACAGGGAGTATCATTGTAAGGAGAGTTGATGATACTTCAAATGTACAGGCAGCCCACATGAATGTGGATTATTCTAAATTTGCCTTGGCCACTACAGAAAGAGAAGAGAAGGAAATGATTGATATGCAGAGTAAATATGAAATAGTGGTGGATGCTTACAATCAAGAGGTAAAAAGGAGAATTGAGCTGGAAAACACGGTATCTCAATTGGAGAAGATACTTGGAAAAAGGAAAGTGGGAGAATCCAGTACACTGAGAATTGCATATCCTCCACAGTCATCTGTTGGATTAAACCCTATCATTGAAATACCTGACACCCCTGAAAGACCCCAATTCTATACTACAGAGGAATTTGAAGCAGAAAAAACCAAATTACATGAGTGGTAGATAGAATTTAGAAATCAGCAGGAAGAAAAATGGAAGCAGGGTGTGCTATATTTGAGGGATAAAATACAATGGTCAACTTTTTATGATCAGTTGACAAGGATTGTAACCCTCATGGACAAGTTGAATAAAGAAAAGGATGGACTAGATTCTCTTGCACAGAAATGGAGACAGAGAAATAATGATATTACAATTATATGTATATCTGCAGTCCAAATGCCTTATCATCAAGTTGAAAAGATTTTTGATTTATTGAATAAATTAGAAAATTTTAAGAATGAAAGAGATTCTTTACAGAGAAGATTGATACTCTGTTTTTCAAAATATCTTGCTGAAAAATTCACCCTATTTCCTTGTGCTTTAGAATCTGTTGATATAGTAAAGGAAAAAGAAAAATGGAAAAAGGAAATGGATGAATTATTCGATAACAGAATAATAAACATCATCAGTGAGACTGGCCATTGGTTTTGGGTAAAGACAAACGAGGAGCTGGTAAAAGTACAATTGTATTATACTGCTATGAGAAAAGAATTTGATGAGTTAGAGGAAAATGCAAATTCTTTAATAAAGATACAAAGAGAAACTCTAAGTTTTGATTGGCTAGATGATGATACTTTTAATAAATGGAAAAATTAGTTTAGTGAACAGATGCCAGGAAACAATGAGGAAGAAGATGCAAAAGTAGTAGTTACCCTTGTAATCAGCAATGATGACATGGAAAATCCCCAGGTTAAAGTGAGTTTGCAGGTAACAGAAGATGATACATCACTTACAGACCTCATGGGTATGTACTCTGAAAGTGAAGAATGACTGCAATGTCAGATCGTGCTCTTGTCTCAACAATTCAGAAGCATAACAGAAAGGGACCCGCCAAGAAATGTTGTTAATATTTCTGTTATTTTGTTTTTGTCTTTCTTTTGAAAGGACACTTGTCACCTTCTTTATCCTGGAGCTTGTTGCATTTCACACTATTTAAGTGAGATCCCAAGGCTAAAGAATGGTCCAAATTCTATTTTTACTAAGTATTTTTCTTAGTCCTATTTTTGGTCCAAACATTTTGGAAAGCAAGTTTGTAGTATACTTTTCTGTCAAAATTTCTGAGAATACATAAATGTAGAAAGAACTGTGCTTCTTTTCTGAAGGTCTTTCTGGGTCTATTGTAAAGGATATACCATTTTCAAAGGAAATGAATACAAATTATGAACTGTCCCCATATCAGTTCTTTCTGAATTTGGCTCCTTTTAAATACTTAGCTACCTTGATGTTGTGTGAGTAAAAGCTTATGCAATTGATTGCAATATAGTAGGATTGTACATCTATTTGTTATTGCTGTTAATTCAATGGATTAAATAAGGGCTCTGATGAATGTGATGAGATTGCTCAGGTATTGAAAAGGATTTTTGAATGATAAATTCTGATAAGAATTTCTGATAAGAATTTGTTGCAAAGCAACAAATTAGATCTAAGAATTCATTATAGAGTCTGAACCCCAATGTATTAGGCATTGATCGAAAGTATTTCAGCCAAAAGAGAAGTATATTATGACTGGTTTTTTCAAAATACATCATAAAATCAATTTTTACTTTTATTTCCTGTAAGATATTCAAAGTTGGCCAGCACTTGCCTGCATGGAATGTTTTAGCTTCATTTAGCCATTGCTGTTGAAAACATCTGCAGATCTCTAGAAGATTTCTTGGCCATATCTGTTCAAGGGATGTGTTTACCAATTTGGTAAGAGTTATATATATGTTTGAGGATTTAGAAATGAGAATCAAAATGAAACTAAGAATAATTCTCATACAATTGTTCCATTTTTGAACCATCCCCGGGTACACCCGCCCTGGTTTTACAGAGCCAAAAGAGTAGAAAACCGTCTGAGGTTTTGTTGAAGTTGGGTCCTAGTACTTTGCATATGCAAGTGACAATGAGAATTGGCTATTCTTTAGGTTGTGTATGTTCTGATATCTAGGTATTAAGCCATTTTTTGCTTAGTAGTTTTAGCACTATTTTAACATCTAAAATAAACACCAACATGGTGGACAATTTGTAGTTATTAAACCTAAGCATTGTAGAGCCCTCTAGAGATAAATGCAAGCATTAGTAGAACAAATGTGTATAGGGATAAATCTTGTTCTAAGAGATTAAAGAAAGGATGAAGGTGAAGAAGAAGAAAAAGTTAAAGAAGTGATACTTCTAAACACAGAATAATAAAGACTTTTCAAGGCCATCTCCAAGATTGGAAAAATACCTAAGTTTAAGGTTCTCACATTTTTGTGAAATAATAACCTAGAGGAGTTGATTGATTAGATCAATGAATTGGTGGAATACTTTGAGTATGAAGATATTAAGGATTCTGATAGGGTCAAGTTTGCAAAGGCAAAACTAAAGGGACATGCAAAGATCTAGTGGTAGGAGATCTAGTTGGGGTGAAATAGAAGAGGAAAGGAAAATCATGAGATGGGACCAGATGATAGCTAAAATGAAGCAACAAATATTTAATGTGGATTATGAGCTTAATCTTCTAAAGAAAATGCAAGGGTTGAAGCAAGTGGGAAGATCTGTTCAAGAGTATACCAAAGAGTTCTACTAAGTTCGTATTAGAACCGAACATGCAAAACCTGATACAAAGAAATTTACCCCTTATATTAATTGGTTAAGGCCAAGTATTTAGGAAGAGTTGAGTCTTGTTTGAATGACCAATATTGAAGATGCATAACATTTTTCCCTAAGAGTGGAGGAAAAGATGAACAAGAAGTTTGATAACAAGAATAGTGGAAGAGGTCACTTGGAAGGCCTAGAAGATAGTCTTATGGAGGCAAAAATGATGATTACAAGAATAGGGATGAGGCTAGTAGTAGTTTTCAAAACTAAAGAAGAAATAATTCTAATGGTTTCCATGATCATAACAACAAAGTTCACAGAGAAAAAGGATGAGGAAAAGGATCTAGAAGAGGAGGTTTATGTGAAAAATTATTTTCACTATGGAGAATAAGGGAATAGAGTATTTGAATGCTTCTTGTTCAAAGGAAGGATTGATAGAAGACTTGAAGGCTAGGCTAGAGTTGCATTTGCTAATGAAGATGCCAAATCATCACATTCTAAAGATGTTGGAAGAGGAGAAGTCATAGTTAATAGGAGATTTTTGTTGAGTGGATAGATTAAACCTGATCAAGAGAGGATTTTATTTCACACAAGGTGCAAATGTAAAGATAATTATTGTGATGTGATCATTAATAGTGGAAGCACTGACAATATGATGTCAGAAAAGATGGTCTCAAAGTTAAATATCAAGACACAGAAACACTTGCATCCATACCATATTGCCTGCATGCAGGATGATCACAAGGTCACGGTCAATGAGCATTGCCTCATGAAGTTCCAAATTGGAAGCTACTAGGATGAGGTGCTTTGTAATATCATACCTATGGACATATGTCATATGTTTCTAGGTAGGTCATGGCAGTTTGACAAGCATGATGTACATGATGGGCAAACAATACCTACACTTTGACAAAGGATGGAGTGAAACATAAGTTGAACTCATCGAAGGAGAAAGAAGAAAATGTATGTATTACTTCTCAAATATTTTTTGTTGATGGAAAGAGTCTCTCCAAGGTATGAAGCATGAGAATATGTGTTTTTCACTAATCCAAAAACATGATAAAGAAGAAGTTGAGGAGGTACCTATAGAAGATATAGATTTGTTCAGAGAGTTTCTTAATATTGTGTCAAATAATGTACCTGATGGAAGTTATAGATTTGATCTCCTACACTAGCTCTTTGCATGTCCCTTTATTTTTTCCTTTGCAAACTTGACCCTATTAGGATCCTTAATATCTTCATACTCAAAGTATTCCACCAATTCATTGATCTTATCAATCAACTCCTCTAGGTTAATATTTCCAAAAAATGTGAGAACCTCAAACTTAGGTCTTTTTCCAGTCTTGGAGATGGCCTTGAAAAGTCTTTATTATTCTATGTTTAGAACTATCTCTTCTTCAACTTATTCTTCTTCTTCGCCTTCATCCTTTCTTTGATCTCTTACAACAAGATTTATCCTTGTGCACATTTATTCTACTATTTCTTGCATTTTTCTCTAGAGGGCTCTACAATGCTTAGGTTTAACAACTACAAATTGTCCACCACACCCTCTTTGTGTAGGAATTTTCACACTTCTACTGAAACCCTAGTGCACACTGCCTCACAATTAGCAATATATCCATTCGCTCACCCCAAACCACTTTCTTGATGCAACTGCCTCATAGTCAGTGATCTGTTTACACACTTGGGGACTCCTACTATGATACCACTTGATGAAAGGTGCTCCCCTTAATAACACAATAAATAATTGAAACAAAGAATAATACAAATAAAGAGAACAAAATATGGGATTCTTATTATTGCCACAAATGTGGAATTATAGAATTCTGATATGTAAACCCACATGGGTGTCTTTCTCCCAATAATTTGCAACACATAGCCACAAACTATCACATAGCACTACTCTAGAGAAAGTATGGGAATTCCTTAAATAGGCATTTTTACACCACCCAAGAAGTTCCTAAACATCAAACCCTAACCTTGATATTAACTAACTCTAAAACTAAATATAGAATCTACCTAATAAACCTTAATCACTTATTTTGGAAATTTTGGTCAGCCCAACTTTAAAAGCCCATAACTTTTGAACCATTGCTTTGATTGGATTTTATAGGCACTTTTCAAAATCCTCAGCTTCTGATCTAGAGGGCTTAATTTTCACAAGCTCCATTTGACCCCATTTCAGAGCTTATTTGGGGTCTATAAGGTCATCAATGGTGAAACAAAAGTTTTTATACCAAAATTGTACACTAAAAAACCATAATAAATCCGCAAATACTCATGATATGACATTGAGCTTAAACTGGTAGGTGAATATATCCAAGATGAACATCTACGTCTGACATTAGGACATTCTGATCTTGTATGACCAAATTACTAAGTAGAAATCCTTCATAGACAATAACTCTAGACTAAGACAACCCTTATTCAAGAAACAAAAGGTAATTTTTTTGGGTGATGCAAGATTTCTCTTACAACTAGGATGCTACTACATCACTTGTGTCATACAAAATATCAATGTTTTTCTCTTTTAAATAAGGGTTATTCCTATGTAGAGTTGTTATTTGTAGAAACTTAACTAATTTTAGTTATTTCATGATACAAGCTAGAAATGTGTTGATTTCATAGGTGGAGGTTCATCTTAGATATACCAGTCTTCCACTTGTATTTTATTGCCATATCACATGTATTGGTGATGTCATTGAAGATTTTTGGTATAAAAATTTTGTAGAAAAACTTTGAACTCAATTTTGTAGGCCTTAGAGGCTCTATAATGAGTTTAAGCCTTGCCTAAAAATTGCTTGCACTTTCATCCAATGTATATTAGGAGATGTTATTTTTTGAAAGTGGTTATAATAGCCAATCAGATCTATGGTTAGAATGTTATGGTCTCTAGAAGTTGGGCTAACTAAAATGATAATTTGTAATTGTTTTGAGCCAACTCTAGTTTAGTAAATATAATAATTTTGGGGTTGGTTGGTCTCAAGGATTAGGGACAAATTTCTAGAACCTTCCTGGGTGATGGAGAATTTGCCCCATAAGGTAAACCTATAGAGTTATCTTGGACATTTCTAAGTGGTTGTTCATGGCTTTGTGTTACAGATTATTGTAAGGAAAATGCCCATGTGGCTTTGCATATTGTATTTGTGAAATTTGCAATTCTATACTTTGGTACATAACAATAACCCTTTTTTTCTTGCAAATTATTGTTATTTCTCTATTTTTGTTATGTGCTTATGATATTAAGGGAAATAACCTTGATCCAGTGGTATCAAAGAAAGAGTTCTTGAGTCTATAGATAGATTTCTAAATGTGAGGTAGTGTGTACTAGGACCATGGTTTAAGGTTTCAATGATAAACAAAAAAATGTTTCCACAAAGGGAACATGGTAGAAAATCCAAAGGTGTGAAAATTGAAGTTAGAACCCTATAGAGATAATTAAAAGAATTGAATGAAGAGATTCATAGAGGGATAAATCTTCCAATAACATATGAAAGTGGGCATAAATTTTAGGAAGAATAAAATGTTGATTGGGGAGGAGAAGGTTAATATAAGAACTACGAGGAAGAAACACTTTTTAGGGACATTTCCAATATTTTGAAAAGACATAAGATTGAGCTCCCTACATTTTCCAAAAGAAATTTCCTAGATGAATTAATCAACTGGATCAATGAATTTGAAGAATATTTTGAGTTTGAGGATATTAAGGATCTTGATAGGGTCAAGTTTTTGAAGGTCAACCTGAATGGTCATGCAAGAATATTTAATTGGAGTAAAATGGAAGAGGAAAGAAGAGAATCACATGATGGTATTGGATGGTGTGTGACCACAAGGTCATGGTCAATGAGAAATGCCCAGTGAAGTTCAATATTGGGGACTACTGTGATATGATACTATGTATTATCATACTCATGAATGCATGTCATATGTTTTTGTGTAGGTCATGGTAGTTTTATAGGCATGGTGTGTATGATGGTCATGCAAATATATATTTCATGATAAAAGATGTAGTAAGACATAAGCTAAAGCCCTTAAAGGACATAAAATAAAAGTTATGTAGTAATGCAAGTTATTTTTGTTGATGGAAGAAAGTTCCTATAAGGTATGAGGCATGAGTTTATTTATCTTTCTACAATTTCAAATGATGGTAAATAAGAAGTAGAAGTTGTGCCTATTAAAGTTGAATATTTATTGAATGAGTTTCATCCTATTGTATTTGGTAATGTACTTGATTAATTTCCACTAGTGACGAATATCTATCATCCAATGTGATTAATTCCAAGAGTTAGTTTTCCAAATAATAACACTAGTAGAAACTAAATCATTCGATAGACAAGTACACAAGTTGTTGCACAATTGGTTGATTCAAGAGAGTCTAAGTCCATGTGTTGTACCAATAGTATTAGTACCAAATAAGAATTGAGGATGGAGGATGTGTATAGATTCTAGGGCTATCAATAGAATCACAATTAAGTACAAAATTTCCTTTCTAAGAATGGGATATATTATGTACTATTTGAATAGAGTTATGTATTTCACAAAGATAGATCAGAAGAGTGGATATCATTAGATTCAAATCAGAGAAAGATATGAATGAAAGACAATCTTTAAGACAAAAGAAGGGTTGTATGAGAGGTTATTCATGCCTTTACATCTAACCAATACATGGAACAGTTTCATGTGGCTCAGGAATGAGGTACTAAAATAATTTATGGATAAGTTTGTTATTATCTACCTAGATGATATTTTGATCTTTAATAAGACATTGGAGGAGCATATATATATATATATATATATATATGGTGTTTGATAAGTTAATGGAAGAGGAATTTCTAATTGATTGGAATAAGTGCATCTTTGTGACGATAGGAAATAGTATACCTAGGATTCATAGTTTTAGTAGAAGATCTAAAAATGGACCTAGAGAAAGTGAAGGCTATGCTCAAATGACCTACTCCAAGGAGTTATACTAAGGTAAGATCTTTTCATGGTTTATATATCTTTTACAAAAAATATATCAAAAATTTTAGTTGTGCTTTTAGACCCTCCATTGAAACAATGAGTTTGGATAGGAGAAAGTTTAAGTCGAGCACAAGAGAAGATAAGAGTTTTGAATTGTTAAAATAGAAAGTTATTGAACAACCTATTTTAACACTTCCAAATTTTAAAAAAGTGGTTTAGGTAGACTATGCTTCTAGTGGTAGTGCAATTGGACTTGTTTTGAGACAAGGAATAAGACTTGTTTCTTATTTTAGTTAGAAGTTAAATTATGTAAGAGGAAACATTTTGTTTATGATTAGAGATTTCATCCTATAGTTTAGGCATTGAAGAAGTGGATAAATTATCTTCTTCCTAAGGATTTTTTTATATACTGATCATCAAGCTTTGTAATATTTGATTAGTCAAGGAAAATTAAATTAGAGGCATTTTAAATGGTTTAAGTTTTTTGCAGAGTTACACATTTGATTTAAAGTTCACAATAGTGGAAAGTCTAACAAGGTTACAAATTCTCTTAGAAAGAGATGAGTTTTGATGATAATTGTTAAAGTAAATAATTAATAATTAATTATTTATTCTATTTATTTAAGCTTACTTAGGTAAATGCATTTCATTTATTAGTTCTAGTCTAGGAGTTAGTTATAATTTGTTGACAATACGAGAGTTTGTTCTCTCCTAAATCATACTTATCCTCTCACATTGTTTGAGGACTTTCCACCTCATGTGGATGTATGCTTAGTTGTCACACTTATCTCCTAGTGTCTTCTAGCTTGTTCTAGGAGATTCCTTGACTTCTTTATATTCAAGCTCCCTCATTGTATTTCATAACTTATCAATGCATTTTCATTGGAAATACATATTTTCTTGTGTTTGCATATTTTCTCTCATGTCTGTTTAGGGTTTTTCCCTTGCTCCACGCTCTTCTCTCCTTGGTTTCCCTTTGACAAGTTTTCGCATGCAGGTGATCTTGGGCATTTTTGAAGTTGGATTTCATCAACTCCAACATGGTATCAAAGCCTTCCTGTTGTTGCTTTGTTGAAGGATTTTTGAAGCTGTGATTTGAAGTCACAAACCCTAGTTTGTTTGTTCATTTTTCTTCAAATCAGGGGAACAACAAATTTTTAGAGCATATTAGGCCTAAATGGACACTGCCATTGGATCTGAAAGGCCCTTTGCTATTAGGATTCATATAAAACTTGTCAATTTTGGAGACAGAGCTTTGGGAGGCAAAATATTTTGGTTGTAGGCTGCTGTGCAGACTGTACGGACATTTTCAGCAAAAAAAAAATTCAAAATCATTTTCGGGCTGCGCTATCATGGCACCACCCAATGGCCAATGTGGGGCCACCTACACCCCACTACGCCTGTTGAACTCCTCCTGGCCCCCGCTGAATCCCGGTCACCCCTTCATTGCACCTCTCTACCGGCGATGCCTCCAGTCTTCACTGCTTAGCCAATGGTTCCACCAATGCTCAGCTCCATTTCATCACTTTGCCACCTATTCTTTCCTATTTCTGCACCATCAGTAGCACTCACATGGAATACTACATCGTTAGCATTTGCTGCACACTTGGCAGCCTATGGGGGTGACATGTGGCCTTGGTGCCATGTGGCACATTGCCACGTGGACCCACCACATCACCCCTACCAAATCATCATTGCCATGTAGCTACCATGTGGACCTGCCATGTGGCCTTTTTTTTTTGATGGCCATTGATGACATCACTTGCATCATTCCCTTACACCTCTCCTAGGTCCTTTTTGACCTACCTTTGATTTTTTGGCTATAGCTTGAGCATACAGAGGTATTTTTTCAATTCAAAAGAAGCACCAAAAAGTGGGTTCTGAGATGGAGACATTGATGTAGGTACTTTTGGGTTTTGATGCATTTTTGTTGCTCATTTTTTTAGTTGAATTCTGAAGTTCTATTTTTGACTCCACATGCATATCTTTTGCGTCCCATCTCAATTTTTTGAAAACGTTATATTTTTGGAAAGATGGTTTTGTCACCTTTTCAGAAATGTGGTTTTTTTCCTTAGATTTTGGCCCATGCACTTTCTATCACATTTTTGGTATTTTTACTCTATGGTGGATATCTTGGGTGTTTTAGGTCTAAGGATTATTTTCCTAACATGGTTTCTTTTGTTTTGAGCTGGCCTATCTTTTATGTCATCTTTTTTCCTATTTTGATCATTGTAGCTATCATTTGTAAGCACTTATATCTATTGCACTGAGATAAAGTGCCACTTTTGCATTTTGGGTTCATGAACGTTGTTTTTGAGTTAGTTGTACATGCACTATTTTTATCAAGCACCATGGGGGGGTAGTTGTTTCTATTTTAGGCCTTCTCCCTTTATCAAGTGAATGTCCCTTCCATGACATTAGCCCCATGCAACGTCGTTGTGACTATGTCTTTATAGGTGTTTGTACCTCTTCCTCTCTCGTCATTCTTAGTTTGTCTATAGGAGATTTTTTAGCCCACCTTCTCAGTTGCCTATCATCTCACCTCATCTACATTAAGGGTGGGTTATGCTATTGTTCTAATGCATCCTTGATTTGATGGTTCGATAGTGTGAACTATGTATTCAGTAGTTGATTCTATATAAAAGGAAATTGTAGTGGCTAGCTACCTATGCATTTCAGTGAGATGGATCATCTACCATATAGAAACACTCGGTTCATGCCTTCTTCTTCCATAGAGGTTCTTCAGATCAGTAGTTTCTTCTTGATGGAAGAGTTTTGTGACTTCTTCATGCTTCAATGATGCCTCTTCATGATCACTCCTTGTTCCTATTTTAGGGGACATTCACCTAGTTAGAGGCTTCTTCAGTTGTTCACTACGTTGTTACCTCTTTTTGGGAGAGGGTTTTTCCCACATGGTTTTCTCTCTTTCCTCATTTTTAGAGGTTACATCTTTTCCATTTGTACATGGGTACCTAACATGACCTCGTTTCCATGACTTATTCTAAATTTCTACATTTCTTAGTTTTTTGAGCTTAAGGCATTTCCCTAAGTTGCACTTAAGGGAGGGTTTTAGAGTAAATAATTAATAATTAATAATTTATTCTATTTACTTAAGCTTACTTAGGTAAATGCATTCCATTTATTAGTTGTAGTCTAGGAGTTAGTTATAAGTTATTGACAATAAGAGAGTTTGTTCTCTCCTAAGTCATACTTATCCTCTCACATTGTTCGAGGACTTTTCACCTCATGTGGATGTATGCTTAGTTGTCACACTTATCTCCTAGCATCCTCTAGCTTATTCTAGGAGATTCCTTGAGCTCTTCATATTCGAGTTCCCTCATTGTATTTCATAACTCATCAACGCATTCTCATTGTAAATACATATTTTCTTATGTTTGCATATTTTCTCTCATGTCTATTTAGGGTTTTTCCATTGCTCCACACTCTTCTCTCCTTAGCTTCCCTTTGACAAGTTTTTGCATGCAGGTGATCTTGGGCATCTTCAGAGTTGTATTTCATCAACTCCAACAATAACAATGCATATTGAGGTTGTTGGGTTCAAGGAACTCAAGATTTTTTACTCAAAGGATCCTAATTTCGATGAATCTTGGAAATTTTATACAAAGCTTGTTTACACTTGACAGAACGAAGTGGTTAGATTGCATCATCTAGGATGATATGCTATCTAGAGGAAGTCAATTGTGCATTCCTAGAGGTTATATAAGGGAGAATCTCATCAAGGGGAATCAGAGTGAAGGATTGACTAAACATTTTATTTAAGATAAAGCCATTTTTTTGGTTAGTGATAATTATTATTGGTTACAGTTGTAGTGAGATATCAAGGATTTTGTTTAGAGTTACAAATTATATTAGTTAGAAAAAGGAGAAAAACATAATGCATGGCTATATCAAGCATTACCTATACCATATAAATTGTAAGAGGATATTAGTATGGACTATGTTCCATATTTACCAAGGACTTAGTGAGGGCATGATTCAATTTTTGTGTTGGCTAACATTTTTTTGTAAATGACACATTTCATTCCCTACAAGAAGACTAATTAGGTTGTTGATGTGTTAGAATTATTTTTCTAGGGAGTGATGAGACTACATGGTCTACCAAAGAGCATAGCTTTAGAAGAAGACACCAATTTTTTTTGATATTTTTGGTACACATTATGGAAGAAGTTAAAGATAGATTTGAAGTTTAGTTTATGATATCGTCCATAGACTTATAGATAGATAGAGGAGGTGAATAGGAGTTTGGAGAGTTCACTGAGATGTTTATTTTGGAAATAAACCAATAGGACGAGATTTTATTTTACCACTGGCAAATTTTTTATAATAAATTTTTCAATAAGATCACTAATTAATCACCACTTAAAATTGTATATTGGATTATTCCTTGAAAGGCTTTTGAATTAAAGTAGTTGAAAAAATGGGAGATAGGTAGTGTTGAAGCTAAGGATTTTGTAGAGCACTTGAAGAACATCCATAATGAGGTGAGGAAGCACATTACCAAGATAAATACACAATACAAGGCCAAGGCATATGAGAAAAGAAGGCATAAGTACTTTTAGGCCAGGGAAAAAGTCATGGTTCATTTTATGAAGGAGCAATTTCCATTAGCAACCTATAATAAGTTGAAAAAGAAAAAGTTTGGACCATGTAAGATATTGAAGAAGCATGATTGAGGAAATTCCTATGACATAGAGTTTCCTAGTAAACTGAATATTTTATAAGTGTTTACTATTTCATATAAGACCAAGTATCATGAAGTGGGTATTGAAGAGGCGGTCATTGAAGACCAATGGAGTATTCTAGCAACTGCTTCAACTAAAAAGTATTGAGTTAGAAAGTTATTGAAAAACCTATTATAACACTTCCAAATTTTAAAAAAGTGGTTCAGGTAGACTCTGATGCTAGTAGTAGTGTAATTGGGGTTGTTTTGAGCCAAAGATGTAGACATGTTTCTTATTTTAGTTGGAAGTTAAATTATGTAAGAGGAAATATATTATTTATGATTAGGAATTTCATCCTATAGTTTACAAATTAAACAAGTGGATAAATTATCTTCTTCCTAAGGATATTTTATATATACTAAGCATCAAGCTTTATGATATTCAAGTAGTTAAGGAAAGTTAAATTAGAGTCATTTTAAATGGGTTGAGTTTTTCTAGAGTTACATATTTGATTTGAAGTTCACAAGAGTGGAAAGTCTAACAAGGTTATAAATCCTCTTAGCAAGAGATGAGTTTTGATAATAAAGGTGTAGATTGAGGTCATTAGGTTGAAGGAACTCAAGATTTTGTACTCAAAGGATCCTAATTTTGGTGAATATTGGAAATCTTATACAAAACATGTTACACTTCACACAACCATGTGGTTATATTTTATCATTTAGGATGATATGCTATCCAAAGGAAGTCAATTGTGTAATCCAAGAGGTTATATGAGGGACAATCTCATCAAGGAGAAGTATTATTAGCTTGATTTGTTTAAGAGGTTGCAAAATCTAAAGTAGATAGACATGACTATAAAACATTATATAAAGGATCTCTATAAGTTGACTATTTGGTCTGGCATAGAGAATCATCAAAGGAGAAGGTAGCATGGTACATTAATGGTTTGAGATTCAATATTCAAGATGAGGTTGGTATGTTGAATATTTCTTCAGTTGAGGATTCTTATTAGTATTCTTTGAGAGAAGAAGAGAAGATAAGAAGAAAGAATCAAGGTAGTTCCTAAGAGAAAGAGGAGCAGGATTACTCGAAAAAGGCTAAACCGAGTGCAGAAGAGGAACAAAAACCTATTGATTAGAAGAGGACACATAGATGTGATTTTAAGGGTACTTTTTTTAGATGTCATGAAGAAGGACATAGATCTTATGAGTGTCCATAGAAGGCTGGTGACATAAGAGTTGTCATTGTGAATGAGGTTGAAGACAATGTACTTGAGCAAGTAGAGATTTTTCTAGCTTGGTGAGTGTTGGTTGGTCAAAGGAGTATTTTGTTTAGGACTCATTGTAAGTCTAGTGGTAAATTTTGCACTATGATTGTGGATGGTGGTAGCATTGCTAACCTTTTTTTTTAGGAGATAGTTTAGAAACTTTGTTTGGAGAGACTGATACATCCTTATCCTTATAGGATTGGCTAGCTACGAGGTGAGCATTCTTCGGAGGTGATGGAGCAGTGCCTTATTGATTTCCAGATTGGGCAAGATAAGGATCAAGTGTTGTGTGATATTGTAGACATGAATAGTTGTCATGTGTTGCTTGGTAGACCCTGGTAGTATGATTGCAAGGTTGTGCATGATTATGTCAAGAATGTGTTTGCAATTGAGAAATTTTGTAGTAAACATTCCCTGATTCCTTTGCAGAATGAAGAGGTTGATAGAAGGAACTTGAGTGTTGGTAGTTGAGTTAAGTTGGAAAATTCTGAAAGGGTTAGTGATTAGAGTGGAAAGGAAACATTTGGAACACCGAGGATGGAGGGAAGAAGTAGAAGAAGAGATAGGGAAAGAGTATACAAGTTGAGGACTTGGAGGACATGTATGTAAAGAACCAGTTTGGGATTTTCATGTTAGATCCTGGAAGATGTTCTAGCTACTGAGAACATCTTGTTATACTTAGGGATTTTGATATAGGAGCATCCTAGGCTAGTTGGTTATCCTATTTTAGTTGAGTTTAGTGGACCTATTTGGGTCTTGGGTAATTAATTTTGATATATTTAATAAGTATTGTAATCCTTTAAAGGCACTTAGTATTAATTTCTGTTGGAGGCCAACTTGTGGCTCTTCAAGTAGTTAGTGTAAGGGATATTTAATTTGTAGCTTACTGGGCCAACTTGTAGCTTAGTTGGGTATAAGTAGGGATTGTGGTGAAGTCTTTAGTCATTATTCATCCATCTTGGAGAAGAGGAGGTGGTGAGGAGTGAATTTTGAGAAGGGCTCCTAACTAAGGCTTGGAAAATAAGGAGATTGCTAGGTGGGCTTGTGAGTACCAGTTGGATCTTCCTTGGAGGTTTCTACTAGAGTGTGGATCTAGAATAGCTAGGGTTTGAATTAGATCTTAAGGGATCTTGTAGATCTATTACTTGCTTTGTATTTGTCCATAATCATGATGGCTTTACAACTTGACACATTGCATGTAATTAGTTATTTTATGAATAATTTTTTTTGATTTAATATCAGATATTGCATTGTTATTGTGTTTCCATTATATTGTTGTTTGTTGGGGGCTAGGAAATCTCCTCTGAGGATTCTCCTATCTTGCACTGCATCACATATCATATGAATGTTGGAAATATAGATGGAGTAACTAAGAGGGGAGGGGGGGGGGGGGTGGTTGAATCAATTACCACACAAAAAATCCACAAATCCCTTAGATCTCTTATAAACTTAGTTATTGATGTCACTCAGTAGCCACATAGAAAAATGTTGTAACTTGGTAGATGTATGTTAACTTATTAATGATTCACAAAGATTTAACATGAAAGCATAAAAGAAATAACATCAACACAAGAGACACTAAATTTAACATGGAAGCCCAATATGGGAAAAACCACCAAGTACCTAGCTACCAATTTTCACTCTTCTAAAGTGAGTCCTATTAGGAGCCAACCTTGAATGAGATGCAACTGAACTTTGTTTTTTTAGATCTCTATTCTACTTCACTAGATCCTTATTGATCAAATAAACCTTTGTTGTTCCTCAAGGATATTAGATCCTTCTTCTAAATTATCTTACACCTTCCTCTTCACACAATTAACTCACTTGTATGCTTTCTCATTACAATTTAGATTTCACAACTTGAACTTTTATTTATACCATACAAATTGTCTAGTCAGCTCATTTACAAGTTACAATTACCAATAATCATTACATCAATCAGCTAGAAAATTTACAACAATTAAACTTTATTTCCCAAAATAATGAAATCCTTCATTGTCCAACCCTGCTCGGTAAAAACTGCTCCAAAAATGATTTTCGGTGTTAGCCAAGTGAAGCTCAGTAAACATTGAGAATTTTACAAAATCCTTTGGAGACCAAGTGAACTAGGTAAGCACTAACTTTCCTTCACTGACCTTGTAAGCTTGGTAGAAACTGTTTCCATAGTGTGACTTCCAGAAATGCTCGGTAGACTTTTTAATTTGCTTTGCTGACATTCTGAACTCAATAGAATCTATCTGATAACTAATATGACATTTGTGTAAGATCAAAGACAACACACAATTGAACAATTGTATTCAACAATGAATTGGTTAAGTTATTGATTTTTTCGGGCATAAACACTTTGAACTCAATTTTGAAGGCTTTAAAGGCTCAAAAATGAGGTCAAACCTTTGTTGTTGTAGATCAAAGTTGTCATTTCTAAAAAGTGGTTGTAATAGCCAATTAGGACTATGTTTATGAAGTTATGGCCTTTGCAAGTTGGGATATCTTAAAGTTTAATTTGTAATTGTTTTTAGTTGACTCTAATGTAATCAATATAATAATATTAGTTTTGGTTGGTCTCAAGGTTTAGGGATAAATGACTAGAATCTTCCCAAGCTATGTGGAATTGCTTATATAAGAAAGGCCCAAAGAGTCGTCTATGGTAGTTTTGGGTTGTTGTTTGTGGTTTTTTCCTACAAAATATTTTAAAGAAAATGCCCATATATATTTTTACATTGTATTTATCAAATTTGCAATTCTATAATATTGGAGATTATAAGAAGCCCATTTTTTATTCTTTCAAATTATTATTGTCTCTCTATTTTTGTTGTATGTTTTGTGATATTAAGGGGAGTACCCTTCATTAGGGAGATTATTAGAAAGTAATTAATTATGAAGGCATGAATTTTTTCATTTATGGAAACACTGTAAGATGGTAAAGTTTCTTGAACTTGTGTTCAAATTTGGTTTTGGTTTGATAAAAAAATTGCCTAAGTGTATTTAAAGAAAATTGTCACTAGATAATTTTTTTTGATCAACAAGGTTTAAATATCAAGTATTTAACATGAATGCTAATGATACTAGTCTAGGGGAGTATTCTAATAAGTTGAGAGTATTGACATGTTGCATTCATGACTATGGTTGTCATTGATGTCAACATAGCATAGCTTCTATAAAGACTAGCTGAGTAGCAGATAAAGATCTTGATGGTACAGACAATGGTTTAATTTTTTGGTGATGTGTAGTTATAGACATGTTTGGTATAGTGACTTGATGACGTGGTCCAGTGTGTAGAGTCTAATTCAAAGTTGTACAAAAGTTGTACCTAATTTATAGAGAGCAATTTAGAGATAGAGTATTAAGAAAGTAGTTCCTAATGTTTGTTAGTAATATTATATCTGAGATGTAATGAAGAGAAGTGTAGTTAGGTAGTGAAAGAGGACAGTTAGCTAATGATGTCAGCTAGTACAGAAGCCCTAGTATCACACATGTAAAGTTTTGTTTAGACAGTGATCTGAGAGTTCTATTGTAATTGTAATTAATTAATTATCTTAATATAATTAATTGAGAGATACTCAAGGCTAACTCAAGGAATTATTATGAAGATAAGGTAGATGTTTTCCTTAATTTTAAAGTGAGTAATTCAAGTATTGTGATTAGTATTAAAGTGTGAAATGTGAGAAAAAAAGAATGCTTACTGAATGTGTGTAAGCAATCCAAGGGATTATTAGATGTGAGATATGTGACCTAGTTACAAGATTAGAAGGAGTAGAGGTCTCATTGATAGGATAGAGAAAGAGGAAGGAACAATACAATACCATTCTATTATTCTACAAGGAATAATATGAAGATCATTTGAACAATGGGTTCATTGGTCTTTCCCTTGATCTTTCCCTTGAAGTTGTTTGGGTGGTGGGTCTAGTTGTCTTCCACAACTCCTAATAGGGATGGAATCTCATAAAAAGGATTCAAAGTCTTCTAATAGGGACTCATATGTATGAAATGTATTCATATACTCCTAACAGGGTTCATCCTCTAACAAGGAATATTTAGTACATCATTTTGTAGATACCATCCCCACCAAGGTTTTCCCTTTGATCAAGAGTTTCCCTAGTTAATATATCTGGTGTCATTATGTATGAGTATCTTGTTGTGGTTTTAGTTTATATTACTCTTATGGTTAATTTTTTTTTAACGTTGATAATTGTGATTATAGTTGGATAATTGATTCACCACCCCCCCCCCCCCCCCCCCCCAACCCTCCTAGTTATATCAGTGGACTATATATTCTAACAATTAGTATTAGAGCATCAAGTCCTTCAAATATAATCTTAATAACTTTAGGAGATCAATGGTGAATATTTTTTAAAAGGATAGTCCTAGATTTGGTGGAGCCAATTATGACAATTGGAAGAAGAAGATGAAGACTCATTTATTGTGCATGGATCTAGGATATTGGGTCTTAACAAAGGGAAAGACATCAATCATTGAAGAAGAAAAGATGAAGGATATTGTAAAGAAGAGAGAGGTTTGCTCATGTGCAATATTAGAGCAAGAGAAGCTCTAATAGCTCTTCCAGAGAATGAATACAATTAGGTAAAGTTACTTATAACATCTTATGAAATTTGGAAAGCATTAGAATCTACTTTTGAAGTTGATGATCATGCAAAGATAATGAGATTACAAAATTGAATATGTGCATTTCAAGATGCTAAAATGATGGAGGATGAATATGTAAGAAGATATGTTGGCATAATATCAAAAATTGTTGCAGGAATTCAATCTCATGGTGGAAACAAGGAAGATGATGAAATTATATGGAAGATCTTGAAAATTTTGAGACCACAATTCAAGCCAGTAGCTCAGATGATTCAACTAGTAATTCCATGCACGAAGGATTTCATAAGGAAATATTTCTTAGAAGATTAGAATCAATAGAAGCAGATCTGAGATAGTTTGGAGAACTAGCAAGAGTCAAAATAGCTTTGAGTTCCCTAAACATTCGACCTAATTTGACAAGGATTATAAGCACTTGTAGATATTTTGTTGGTAGAAGTTGATCTCATGAAGAAAAGAAGATTGAGGAAGGAATATCCCTTCTTGTGAGAAGAGAAAATGATGGTAATAAAATCTTTAAATGTTGAACTTGTAATGAATTTGGTCATTATGCATCTAAATGACATAAAAGAGAGAAAAGGTATAAGAGAAATTTCAAGCCTAGAAGAGAGAGAGATAAAAATTATCTGTATGCAAATAAAGATTAAGAATTTGATGAAAAAGGTCAAAGTGAAAGTGAGATGAATTGGAATTTGTGGCTATCAAGGAAGATGATCTTGATAGAGAAATTAGAGAAGAAAGAACTCTAGTTTCCCAAGTGGAAAAGAAATCTGATTGGATAATTGACAATGATTTTTACATTACATGATAGGTGATATGAATAAGTTTTTTAAGTTCAAGAATCATGATGGAGGTAATGTTACAGTTGGTAACAATACGTCCTTGTCATATAACAAGAATTGGATCCATTACTCTTGATGGTAAAAATAATACGAGATGATGTTTGTTTTGTTGAAGAATTGAACTATAACTTGTTGAGTGTTGGACAGTTGGTGGATAAGGGTTATCTATTTTAGTTCACTAATAAGGTCTTCATTATCAAAGATAAAGATGGTAAGATGATTGGAACTAGCACTAGATCTAGAGATAATGTATTTTAGTTGAATCCTACCAAAATGACATGTTTGGTAGCTAAATTGGATAACATTTATTTGTGGCATAGAAGATTCTATCACATAAACTTTCATAATATTGTGAAGGTTAGTAGCACTTTTGTAGTTAGAGACTTGCCTAAGATTATAAAGCCTACAAATGTTTTGTGGAAGGAATGTATTTTGACTAAGTAGAATAAAGTATCATTTCCTGGGAAGAAGTTCACTACCACAGAGAAGTTGGAGATCATTCACACAAATCTAAGTGGTAATTCTAGAACAAGAGGATTCTATGGTGAAAGGTATTTTATGATTTTTGTTGATGATTTCACTAGAATGGTGTGGGTTGCATTTCTTAAAGAGAAATATAGAGCTTTTAAGAAGCTAAAGATATTTAAGAACAGAGTTGAAAATAAATTTGGTGTTATGATAAAGTGTTTGAGATTTAATAGAGAAGGAGAATTCACCTATAGAGAGTTTAACATATTTTATGAAGAGAATGGAATCAAAAGGAAGCTATCTACATCTAGAACACTTGAGCAAAATGGGATTGCTGAAAGAAGAAATAAATTAGTAGTAGAAGTAGCAAGAGTTATGTTGTTTGAGAATGATGTTTCTAAGACATTTTGGAGAGAAGTAGTTAATAAAATAGTATATGCTCTGAATAATGTACATATCAGAAAAGGTATGAGCAAGACATCTTATGAATTATGGTTTGGTCATTCACCATTAGTTAAGTATTTCAGAATATTTGGGAGCAAATGTTACATTAAGAGAGATGATGACATTGGTAAGTTTGATCCAAGAAGTGATGAGGGTGTGTTTCTTGGTTATTCATTGAAAAGAAAAGCTTATAGATGATACTAGAATTGTTAGAAAAAATGCTAAAGTTTTCTTTGAGACTAACAATGATATGAAGAATGATGTGCTAACTATTGAGCAAAGAAGAGAGAAGAGATATGAATTGAGATGTTAACTCCTACCCCCAAAAATAATTTGACAAGGAGTCACCCTCCTAAGCAGATAATTGGAAGCAAAGACAAAGGTGTGATGATAAGAAACATAGTAAATGAGGAGATATGTCTAATATCTCAAGTTGAACCTAAGAGCATAGATGAAGTAGTTGAAGATGATCATTGGATTCAAGAAATGAAGGAAGAATTAGATCAAATAGTGAAGAATGATACATGGGACTTAGTTCCTAGACTTAAAGACAAAAATGTGATAGGAACCAAATGGGTATTCAGAAACAAAATGAATGAGCAAGGCAAAGTTGTGAGGAACAAGGCTAGACTTGTATGCAAGGGATATTCATAGCAACAAGGCATAAACTACAAAGAGACATATGAAAATGTAGCTAGAATGGAAGTAGTAAGGATGTTCCTTGCTTATTCAGTAAATAAGAAGTTCAAGCTTTATCAGATGGATGTCAAATTAGCCTTTTTGAATGGAGAACTTGAAGAAGAAGTATATATTGAGCATCCTAAAGGTTTTCCTTTATTATAAGACAAAGACATGGTATGAAAATTAAAGAAAGCTTTATACAGTCTGAAGGAAGCAACTAGAACCTCGTATGCAAAGTTGGATAGTTATTTGGCAAAGTTTGGATTCGCTAAAGGTATGACAGATAGTAACTTTTATTTGAAAGAAGTTTAAAATGGTTTGCTTATTATTGTAATATTTTTTTATGACATCATTTTTGGAGGTAAAAATGAGGCAAATGATAAGTTTTTTAAAGAAATGAATAATGAGTTTGAAATGACCATGATAGGAAAAATGAATTTTTTCCTAGGATTGTAAATTATGTAGAATAGTGATGGTATTTTCATTTCAAAACCTAAGTACTTGAAAGACCTATTGAAAATATTTGGTTTGGAAGGTTTTAAACTAGTTGGTACACCTATGATAACTAGCCACAAGTTATCCAAAAAAGATGAGACACCTATAGTAGAGAAGAAGTGTAGATCCATGATTGGAGGTTTGTAGTATCTAACTCACACCAAACCAAATATATCAAATGCGGTCAGGATTGTAATTATATTTCATGTTGATCGTAAGGAATATCATTTTGCAATAGTAAAGATAATATTCAAGTATTTGAAAGGGACATCTAATTACGGTATTTAGTATGATAGATTGAGTGATTTCATTCTATTTACATATACAAATACAAATTGGGTAGGCAATATGGATGAGAGAAAGAGCACCTATGGTGGAGAATTCTTTCTTGGAGGAAGATTGATTACTTAGTTAAGAAAGAAGAAAGATTGTATTTTGTAGAGTATTATTGAGGCAGAGTACATTGTAGTAACAAATAATTATAATCAAGTTATGTGGATGAAGTGGACGTTGAAGGATATTAGAATTGAGGTTGAAGAACCTATTATAATTTACTACAATAACACAAGTATAGTGAGTATGTTTAAGAATTTGGTATTACATTCTAAGACTAAGAATATATATATTAAGTATCATGTGTTGAGAGAGAAAGCATCAAAAAAGGAAATTAGATTGGAGTATGTAAGTACTAAAGATTAGATTGTAGATATCTTTACGAATCCTTTGCCTAAAGATACTTTTGAGCACTTGAGAGGTATGCTTGGCATTATGCCCTTGCCCACTTCTAAGTATATAATGCAAAGAGTGCATCATTCTAGTAGTAAAAAGCACCATTATTAGCTTGGATTGAGTGTCGATACTTCTCATATGGGGGGTATCTATAATGATCTAAGTCACTAAGGAAATAGGTCTTTGTAAACTCGAGTTGGTTGATGACTTGGTGCAACATATTAGAAATTAACATTTAAAAATTGGTATGTTGTAACATTGAAATTGAGGTCATTAACATTGATGTTAATGGGGGAGAATATGCAAGAAAAACACATCTCCTTATGGGGGAGAGATATCTTTTTAGAGAGATTTAGAAAGACTCATGAAAGGAATCAAGAATGTGGGTTGTTTGATGTGAACTAAAAAATTGATCTCTAAGGAGGAGTATGTACTTGTGTGAATCTTTTGTGTTTGAGATTCTTTTAGCATGTAGAAAATTGATGCTAGTTTGTAGTAGTAGCAGAAAACTATTTGGTATTGTTGAAACTTAGATTTTTTTCATCTATGTTGTCATCAATGCTAAAGGGTGATATTATTAGAATAAATACTGATGATTCTACTTTGGGGGAGTATTATAAGCATTGGAGAGTATTGACATGTTTCATTCATGACTATGTTTATCATTGATGTCAATATAGCACAATTTTTGTAAAGAGAGCTGACATAGATCTTGATGGTATAGAAAATGGTTTGATTGTCTAGTGAGGTGTAGTTATGGACATGTTTTGCATAGTTTCCTAATGACATGGTCAAGTGCACAGAGTCTGAGTTGAAGATGTACAAAAATTGTACTTGATTTATAAAGAGCAGTTTAGAGACAGAGTATTGTGAAAGTAGTTCTTGATGTTTGTTGTCTATCTTACATTTGAGATGTAATAAAGAGATGCACAGTTAGATAGTGAAAGATGATAGATAGCTGATGATGTCAGTGAGTGCATAAGACATAGTATTATACGTTTGAAGTTTTGTATATACTATGAGTTGAGAGTGGTATTGTAATTGTAATTAATCAATTATCTATAATTAATTTGGAAAGCCTCAAGGCCGACTCAAGGAATTGTTATGAAGATATGGTATAAAGGAAAGATGT
Source organism: Cupressus sempervirens (assembly GCA_028749045.1). Taxonomy (NCBI): domain Eukaryota; kingdom Viridiplantae; phylum Streptophyta; class Pinopsida; order Cupressales; family Cupressaceae; genus Cupressus; species Cupressus sempervirens. The sequence continues at coordinate 378,018,378 of CM053786.1, forward strand.
TTTATTTGATTGTAAAGTGAGTAATTCAAGTATTATAGTTGGTGTTTAACTGCAAAGTGCAAAAGAATCAACATCCTCACTAAATGTGTGTAAGTGATCCAAGGGATTATTGGATATAAGATTTATGATCTAGTTACAAGATCAGAAGGAGAAGAGGTATCATTGATAGGATAGAGAAAGAGGAAGGAACAATATAGTACCATTATATTATTTTGCAAGGAGTAATATAGAGATCATTTTAATAGTGGGTTCATTGGTCTTTCCCTAGAAGCTATTTGGATAGTGGATCCAGCTATCTTCTATAGCTCCTAATAGGGTTGGCACAACTCCTAATAGGGTTGGAATCTCCTAATAGGGATTCATACATACTCAATGTATTCATAGACTCATAATAGGTTCCATCCTCTAACAATGAATATTTAGATTAGCACATCATCTTGTGGGTACCATCCCCACCAAGGCTTTCCCTCTAATTTAGGGTTTCCCTAGCTAACATAGCTAGTGTTATTTTGTATAAGTCTCTTCTTGTGGTTTTAGTTTATACTACTCATATGGTTAAGTTTCTTTAAGGTTGATAATTATGACAATACTTGGACAATTGATTCACCCCCCCTCCTTTCAGTTATATCAGTGGACTATATATTCTAATAGAGTATTACTAGCCATAATTTTAGATATTATTATAATTTGTCCTATATATGATGTTAATATGTTTTTCAGAATTAATATGCTAGTTAGCATATGTTTTGGTTAGTAAATGAGACCAGCTTATATGATAGAGCACAAGATAAGAAATAGAGATCAGGCATTTCGACCTAAGAGATTGATTACATTGTCAATTAAACCACTTATAAATATAGAGATGATATCCTAGATGTTAACCCTCACTTAGAAAGTTCTGATAATCAATTTTGGAGGATTGTTACATGTTTCATCATCCTACTTTTATTTTGATGCTTATATGTGATCATTTTTTGCATGGACATAATTTGATGTGAGATATACAAAGGAATAATCAAATATAGAAAATATCTCTAAAGTAATTTTTGGTATTTTATTTATATTTGTAGAATAGTGAACTCTGTTGTAATACAATTGCTAAAAGAGTTGATTCCTCTAATAAGATCTAGTCCTCTCATAACGCCTAATGTACTAAATGTATGTAATGGCACCCAACAGAGAACTTTTAGATTAGTGCATTATTGTGGGTACCATCCCCACCAATATTTTTCAATGGTCAAGGTTTTCTCAAAAACAACCCATGGTGTCATCAGTTTATTATTGTTTTATACTTTAATTTCCAATTTATTCATTTTTAATGAACATAAATAACTTTTGAAATTTATAGTTGGTAAAAAAGTACTACAACACTAATTCTTGACCTTTGCCCCCTACCCCCACACCTCGATAAATATTTTTCCCAAATAGACTGACCTATGTTGTTGGAATTTTTTGCCCTATGATATATGTTTCTCCTTTTTATTGATTTAAAATTTGAAATTTTGGCACAAAAGTGTGTCTATGAAAAATTGTTTATTTTTGGGACTCTATTATTCTCAAGTTGAAAAGTGGTGCAAGAGCACCTAAGGTTTGGCTTGTAAATGACTCTAGCAATTTAATTGAGTAATAATGACTACAAGATGGTCTAAGTGTGTGTTTACATAGCTCTGAATATTAATGTGTGAGTTTATGCACAAGTTTCCAAGTGTTGTCTAATGTTAGCCAATAGTTGCCAAGTTTGGCCAAGATGAGCCCAGTATGTCAAATGACCTCAAAGATGCTTTTAAGGAGTGGAAATGGTATTAGATATGTTTAAAGATCAAAAGGAATCCATCATGCATTAAATTTAAGTCATACTAGAATGATAGAAGTCAAAGTGTGGTTCACTTTCTAGTTTTAATATAATATATGGAGGAATATAAGACCACCCAAGTTATTGGTGAATTGTTGGCTAACTTTTTGGTTCAAATCCAATAGAAAATAGATTGTATTATTGTGCAATTCTATCTGTCTGATTGCAATGTGACGAACTCACCTTTTGTTGATTTGATCTTCTATTTTCTTGATGTAGATAGTTAGAGGACCATGGTCTCTTATTTATTATGTTTTGGTAGGATTTTTGTGAGAAATTTTCTATAACTAAATAAGAATCCAAACCCACTAGCTTGTTCAATGTTAGTTCCAAGGTTGGAGTAATAAAACTAGCAAATTCATGAATTCTATTGAAAACAAGATTGTTTTGATGGAATTTGGAACAATCATTATATTGTCAATTATGTCAAACCTGCTACTTTCTAGTGAGATAATTTCTTGTTTGTTCTGAATCATATCATTTGTTTGATTGATGAACGGGATCTAATGAGATGAGATAACAAGATCACCTAGAGGAAAGGTTGAGTTATTTGATATATAAAAGGAGTAATAAGACCAAGTAAGACATGGATGATATGTTGTATTATTTATCAACTTAAAGCTGAATTTGATCAATACACTAGCTCAGCCTTGAACAACGAGGAATAAAAATTGTGTCTCCTAAGCTTGACCAAGTGATCAATAGGTTCTAAGAAAAGTTAGTTCAAGTCGAGCATAAAGTCAATTGTTGCTAAGTCAAAGTAAAAAATTATGTATGTCGAGTCAATTTAGTATGTGTCAAGTGACAATAAAATTCAATGTGTCAAGTGACTATTAATGTATGCTGAGCAACACAATGTGTGTCGAGCATCAAAAGTTAATTACTTTTTAGTGACATTATTATGAGTTTGATCATGGATTAGTTGAATTTGAGCTAACAAAGTTGATTTCTTGGATTGTGTGAAGCATGTGGAAGATAAGCTTGATGATTTGGAGGCATAGAATTCAAGATAAACCATTTTAAGGAGAATTCAAAGAGGATTCTAGAAGAAGTTTCTAGATGGAACAAAATGGAAAAGAGGGAAGATTCAATGAATCTAACCTAACCCTAAAATGGATGGTTTCTATTAAGTGACAAAAGACCTTAATTCTCTTTATAATGGGATATAAGGCTTAAAGAAATAGTTGGTATGTACGAGAACCCAAGAAAGACAACGAGTCTAGGGTGTTGCTTCATATGGTGGTTGAATAATAGAGTCTACATATAGTATGCAAAGAAAGAAGGCTTAAGAGAATGAATGCTTGAAGTGTGAACAAGCTACCAGAGATGAAGTGTGAAAGCCAAGTAGAATGGAGGACTAAAATAGAGATCTATAATCTACAAGTGAGTTGTGATTTTTCATTAGATCAATTCCTACTATTACTTTCTAATCATTGTATTAGTTTAGGATAAATTATTTTAATTAAGGTTGACCTAACAATCATTTGTAAATCCTTTAATCAAGAGACATTCTAATGGAATGTCCTAAATTCCTCTAATAAGGCTCACTCCTAATAGCGTAATTGAAATCCTTTAACCTGGCCATATTTAATAGTGTGTATTGTAACCTTTAACAAGGGTGATCTTTCACAAGGCATCACTTCAAAAGAGTGAGAATTAGTAGCATATTACTGGTTATTTTTCCCAAATTGGGTTTCCACATCAAATCCTTTTGTCAAAATGTGTGAATGATTCTATTATGTTTCATATTTACATTTCTACAAATTTATTTTGACCTAGCGCAATAACCTACAAGTTTAAGTATTGGATGATCTAAAGGATGCATGCAATATACATGATAAGGATATATATATGTATGAGTATTGTTAAGTGTTGAAAAGTTTTATTAGGACATTTGGACCCTAGATAACTGATTCACCCCCTCCCCCACCCTAGCCTCTTAGTTATTCTAAAGTATTCTAACAATTTGTATTAGAGAATCAGCTGCTTGTGAGAAATAGTTTGTAGGTACTATAAGCTAAAGATCAAAAATCCTAAAAGAGAGGTACCCAAGCTTAACAAGGAGAACTTTCCTACATGGAAAATTTTGATGAAGCTACATCTAGGAGGACTTGGAGACTATGCACAATCTACCATTTTTTTTTTAGCATGTTGACTCTGTTGGAGTCCCTACTATTGAGGATTTGAAAAAGAAGAAAGAACACAATTAGGCAATGTTGGAGATTGCATCTTCCCTAAGTTACATTAATCTTAATGACATCAAAGGATGTAATTCTACTAAGAAGATGTGGGGTGCCATAAAAATATATCTATGGAGAAGGAAAAAAAAAATTGAGAGACAAATCTGAAAATCTCAGAGGTAATTTTGATGATTTAAGAGTGGAAGAAGATGAGAATATTGTTCAATACTATGCCAGAGTAAAAAAAGTTGTTAATGCTATCAGAGGAGCAACTAGTAAGATTGAAGATGAGACTGTAATTAGAAAAGTATTGAGAACACTATGGCCTATCTATTCTATTAGAGTGTCTACCCTACAATGAGCTAAGATGTACACCTAGTAATGATCTAACCCTTGAGGTACTAGTGGGTAGACTGACTTCCTTTAAACTCTCTAATTTTGATTCATTCATAACCAAAAATGTTGAATCTTCTTTCAATGCTAAGTTACTACTGAAAGAACCTAAGGAAAGAAAAAGAAAAAGAGAAAACCTGTTTCTAGTAATAGTGATATAGATGAAGTTGATGTTGAAGAGCATGATGCATTGTTGGCTAGGAGATTTCATAGAGGTAAAGGAAAATACAAAAGGTAAGCTACCTATTATATGTTTCAATTGTAATGAAGTTGGTCATATTGTTGTAAGGTGTACTGAGAAGAAGAACAATAGATGTGGAGATAAATTTAGAGTCAAAAGAGATGAGAACAATAAAGAATATAAAGACAAAGGAAAGAAGGCCTACCATATTTCTAAAGAGCAACCGAATGAAGATTCTAATGATCATGATGATGAAGTTGTCTATGTTGCAATGAAGGATGATTCTAATGAAGGTGAGGCAACTGTACTAGTGTCTTATGTGAACAAGAGTGATAGATGGATTATTGATAGTAGCTGCTCCAATCACATGACTGGAGATAAAAGTAAGTTCAATTCCCTAGTGTATTATGATGGTAATAGTGTTAGGTTTGAAAATGATGCACCATGTCTTATCAAAGAAAAAGGATCAATAAAATTGAAAGATAAGATCATATGTGACAATTCTTATTATGTACAAGGACTAGACTATAAGATGTTAAGTGTGTCAAAACTAAATAGTGTTGGATGTAAGGTTGAATTTGGAAATAGAAATGATAAGATATATTATGTTAATGGAGAACTAATTGGCAATGGTGATCAAACTAGATGTAATTTGTTCTACCTTGACATGAATGATGCTACTTATCTAGGTGTACAATTTGATGATCTATGGTTGATGCAAGAGCATCCTAGGTGTATGAGTAATCTTGCATCAACCAAAAATATTTTTATTTTTTATTCCTTTCTATTTTAATAAGGACTAGTAGATAGGAAGGTTTTTATTTTTGGGAGCTTACTATTTTTAGTAATTATGTCATATGAGCTTAGAATGTTCTCATTTTCTATAGGAAGGTTCATTTTAGAGTTGTAATTCTACCATAAAAAATCTCATTTCTCAAGCATTAGTATTAAAGAAGATATTGCAGATTTCCCGTGGAAACTTTTGCAAAAAAATCTCTAGGCTCACCGTTGGAGGCCTTAGAGTGCCTGAATGAGGTCCAAAAAACTCGATGGAAGGGTGCTACCACCATTCCAAGCCCATAGGTCATGAACTGAAATTTCTAAAAAGTGGTTACAATATCCAATTAGAGCAACAATTCATGAGTTATGGCCTTTCGAAGTTGGGCTACCAAAAATTTTAAAATAATTTGTCAAAAATGTATTTGGCTGACTCTATATGTATTGTAAGGTTCTGTCAACCCTAGGTATTAAGTTTGAGCATCTAGAACCTTCACAAGCACCATAAAACTGCCTATTTAAGAAAAGCCCAAACATTGTCTATGACAACTCTAGGTGATAGTTTACAGCTTGTCTTGCAAATCATTGTAGTGAAGGCACCCATGTGGGTCAGAATATTGTACTTATGAATTCTATAATACAACACTTGCGATACAAATAGGAAGTCCATATTTTTTTCCCACATTTGTTGTTGTTTCTTTGTTTCTATTATGATTTTATGGTATTAAGAGGAGCACCCTTCATCAAGCAGTTTCAGAGCAAGGTTCTTGAGCATGCAGATAGATCACCAATTGTGAGGTAGTTTACACCAGGTTGATGGTTTGTGTTGAGTGTGTAGATAGATCAGTTATTGTGAGGTATTTTGCACTAGGGTTTTAGTGGAAGCATGAAAATGCCTCTACAAAGAGAGCATGGAAGAAGAGCTATAGGTGTTACACCTAAGGGTCTTTTACTATAAGAGATGAAAGTGACGATGAGGATGAAGTAGAAGAAAATGTTAGAGTAGAGGCAGGTCTAAACCCAAAGGAAGAGAGGCTTTTTAGGGTCATCTCCAAGACTAGAAAAAGACCTAAGTTTGAAGTCCTCGCATTTTTAAAAAATCTTAATCTAGAGGAGCTAATTGATTAGATCAATGAATTGGAGGAGTACTTTGAATATGAAGATATTGAAGATGCTAATAGGGTCAATTTTGTGAAGGTAAAACTAAAGGGACATGCGAAGATCTAGTGGTAGAAAGTTCAGTTAGAGTGAAATAGAAAGGGAAAGGACAAAATCATCAAATGGGAATGAATGATAGCTAAACTGAAGTGACAGTTTATTCCTATGGATTATGAGCTTGATCTATTAAAAAAAATGCAAGGGTTGAAGCAAGTAGGAAATTTTTTTCAAGAGTATACTAAAGAGTTCTACTAAGTTCTCATTAGAATAGGCCATGCAGAAGCTAATAAGGAAAAAGTTGCATGTTATCTTAATGGGTTAAGGCCAAGTGTTCAAGATGAGCTAAGTCTTGTTCAAAAGAATAGTATTGAGGAGGCATACTAGTTTTCCCTAATAGTTGAGGAGAACTAAGCAAGAAGTTTGACAATAAGAATAGTGGAAGAGGTTAGGGTGGAATTTTTGGTGTACAATCTTATGGTGGTCATAATGATGATCAAATGAATAAGGACAAGGCTAGAAGTAGCAATCAGATCTAGGGGGAAAACAATTCCAATCCTTTCCTAATTAGAACAATAGAGATTAGAGAGGAAGAGGAAGATGACAAGGATCTAGAAGAGGAGGCTTCCATGGGAAATCTTTTCACTATAGAGAAGAAGGGCATAGAGAATTTGAATGTACTCAGTACCAAGGAAGGATGGATCAAAGAATAAAAGGCTAGGCAAGAGTTCAACATATTGATGAAGATGCCAAATCCTCACATTTTGAAGTTGCTAAGAGAGGAGAAGTCCTAGTTAACCAAAGAGTCTTGCTAAGTGGTGAGAATGAACTTGAGAAAAGAAGGAGCTTGTTTTGCACAAGGTGCAAATGTGACAAAAATTTTTTGTGATGTTATCATTGATGGTGGAAGTACTAACAATCTAGTGTTAGAAATGATGGTCACCAATTTTAAGTTGAAGAGGCAAAAACACCCACATCGATACCATATTGCTTAGGTGCAAGATGACCACAAGGTCATGGGAAATGAGCAATCCTCAACAAAGTTCAAGATTGGAAGTTACTAGAATGAGGTACTATGTGATATCATACCTATGGACATATGTCATATGTTTTTAGGTATGCCATGGTAGTTTGACAAGTATGTTGTACATGATGGGTGAGAAAATACCTACACTCTAACTAAGGATGGAGTGAAACATAAGTTGAAGCTGTTGAAGGATAAAGAAGAAAAGGTATGTAGTGTTACTAGAATATGTTTTGTTTATGGAAAAGAGTTTCTTAAACGTATGAAACATGAGCATATGTTTTTTTTCTATAATTCCTAAAGATAGTAAAGAAGAAGTAGAGGAGGTACCTATAGATTTTGTAGATATGTTGGGAGAGTTTTTTGATATTGTGTTAGATAATGTACTTGATGGATGATATTATGGACTATTTGAGTGGAGCTAAGTATTTCACAAAGATAGATCTGAAGAGTGGGTACCATCAAATTTTTATCAAATAAGGTGATAAGTGGAAGACTACTTTGATGACAAGCGAAGGATCATATAAGTGGTTAGTCATGCCTTTTAGGATAATCAATGCACTGAGCACTTTCATGAGGTTCATGAATGAGATACTGAAGGAGTTTCTAGGTAAGTTTTTTGTTGTTTACCTAGATGATGTTTTGATCTTTAGTAAGACTTTAGAGGAGCATTTGATTCATATTCACAAGGTGTTTGATAAGTTGAGGGAAAAAAATTTGTTGATAAACCTGAAGAAGTGCAATTTTGTAAAGAAAGAGCTAGTGTACTAGGATTTGTAGTCTTAGGAGAAGGTTTGAAAATTGACCCAAAGAAACTAAGAGCTATCCTTGAATGGCCTACTCCAAGGAGTGCAACAAAGGTAAGATCTTTTCATGACTGGCTACATTTTATAGAAAGTTCATAAGAAGTTTTAGCAGTATTTGTGGACCATTGACTAAAACAATGAGAGGGGATAGGAAAGAGTGTAAGTGGACTATAGGAGTAGATAAGAGTTTTAATCTGTTGAAATAGAAAGTTACTAAGCAACCTATTTTAGCACTTCCTAATTTTGACAAGGTGTCTCAAGTAGACTATGATGCTAGTGGTACTACAATAGGAGTTATTTTGATCCAAGAAAGTAGAGTTGTTGCTTATTTTAGTGAGAAGTTGAATGATGCAAAAATAAAATATTTTGTTTATGATCAAGAATTCTATGCTATAGTTCAAGAATTGAAGAAGTGGAGACACAGTCTATTCAAATATTCAAGACTTTGCTAAGTTATTAAGAGGAGCGGAGTGAATCAAAAACTTCTAAAACTTCAACAATTTCAATTCTTAATCCAAGAATCCAGTTAGAATTTAATTCATCACATATAATCTAATCTAATTGTATGCATAAGAAACTGAAAACATGAAAGCATTCATAAAACTTTGACACAAAGATTTGGTGACCCAGAAACCTTCCAAATAGAAAGTAAAAATGGGGTGGGGATGATACCCACAAACTTTAGTACTGTAGTATAAAGTTAGCCTATTAATGCTTGCATTGATCACTTCTAATGATCTTCCCTATTAGGAGCAATAAGGACTACTAGGTCCACCTTGTGAAAGGATTTTCAAACATATAATGAAGTATGGACTCAGTAAAGAGATTTATAAAAGACTATCAGGTCTACCTTGTTAAAGAATTCGACTGGTCCACCTATTAGGATGAAGTAATAGTTGATCTCTAATCTGTAACTTGGTTTGTTAAATGAGATTCCTATGTGTAATGATCACCTTTCCATAATAGATATGTCTCTACTTCTCCTTATACTATTGTGGCCTTTTAATTCAGTTTTTCTACTTTTTTTGAATTGCATTCAATTACATTGCATAACTTACATTCTTGGATATGATAGAATACATTACATATATATACCAATCCAATTATACAATTAAAATATTGGCCATAATGTAAGTTTACACAAATATAACAAAGTCAGCCAAAATAAAGACACTTGGGTTATAAATACTAACTCAGTGAGGTTTTGATACTTAGCATCCACTGTCAATGCTCGACATCATCATGCACTTGGTAGATGTAGAAGCTAGGTCCATAGTGATGAATTTCAAGTAGTCTTGAACTTGGTCTACACTTGTGACTTAGTAGATATTGTGCAACTCAACATATAAACTATATCACTTGATTCATACTGAGTGACTCAGTCAAAGCTTAATTTATGAGCTCGATTTAAATTGAATCATTTGGTTCATACAGAGTAGCTTGGTTAACACTAGACTTGCATCACATGAATTGTGAGCTCGTTAAGTGCTGCACTACTCAGTTTACACTTGTAAACTTGGCAAACATTGAGATGCATGGTTTACTCTACTAGTCTTCACACAAAATGAAATTGCTTGGCATGCACTGGAATTTGTCCAAAGAATGTGGTGGAAACTATAGAAATCGGTGGTAATTAAAATGCTTGGTAAACACTATTAACTATACAATAATCTTATTAGCTCTATACAACTTGAATAAGTATGTGTCACTAATAACAAACTTGATTGATATGTCAACAATCTCCCCCTTTGGCATTAGTGACAAAAAACTTACCAACCAAAATTAAATTTAAAAGGTTTCTTGAATACCTTTTATCCATCACCTAGCTCGATAGAGTATACTATTTTTGAGATTTTTCAAAATTGATTTCATAAGGTATATATCTATGCATGGTAAGGTTCTTTCATATAGTATACTATATATCTTCTTGCTATATAAAACATATCCTATTGTACATTTCTTACTCCCCCATTGTTTTTATAACTTATTACATGTTCTCCCCCATACCATATGTCTTTCTCCCCATTTTTGATAGTAATGCCAAATATTTACTCTATTTATTTACATAGTAACACCAAAATGAGATTAAAAAATTGAATGTACCTTAAGAATGATTGCCAAGGTTTTATCCCAATTTTCTTGTAGGATCTTACATGCATGATGTGCAATTTGAACTTCTAATGAAAACTCTATCATATGGTCCACAATGGAGAAGTTACTATCATGGATGAGAGCTTTCGAATGTGCAATATGTTTCTACAGTGCATCCATGTTGGAAAGAATCACATTTTGTATATCTATCAATATGGATCTAATCCTTGCTTCTTCTCTAAGCAATTCTTCTTGCATATCTGACAAAAATCTTATTTTCTTGAAGTGTGCAAAGCTTGAACTAGGGTCAAGTTGTAGCTGTTGAGCACTATCCTTTAGATCTTCATCTATTTTGGACAATTTGTCCTTTATTTTCTTAGTAAACTCAAGAACATCACATAGCTTTCCAAAAAGTGATGACACATTTGTACAAGATGTTTCTAGAGGACCCAAAATTATAGAATGTTCTACTTGATATATAGCTATCTATTGAGCAATGTGCTCTAGCACTTTATTATCAAACTTCTTTTCTACCTTTTGCACTAGCTTATCTTGTCCATTAGTATCTTCATTAAATTTTTGGACTACCTCTGCTAGCTAATACAAGATTGGTTGAGAAGAATCATCCTCAATACCTATGCCCTCTATCAAAATGTTCTTTGCATCTTCAATTATCTTGAATTCCTTATCTCTCTCCTCTCTTAGTCTTTGTTGTTTAGCCTTCTTCTGGAGGAATTCACCAAATGTCTGTATTTGGTCTAGAGTGAGCTTGTAAATATCCCAATTAGGGATTTCTATTTTCTCATCTAAGTCTATGTCTTCTTCCATTTCTTTTCCTTTTCCAAAAAAATTTTTGCTCGGTTGAGCCTTGGTCTCAATTGTCCTTTCACTTATTGCTTGTGTGCCCCAAATTAAAACAATTGTAGACATACTAGGGCTATCTAAAAAAATAGATACATACTTATTGAAGGAATATTTATAGAAATACCTGAAGAATTAAAAATTGATGAGGCAATCACAAATGTATCCAAAATTAATGTGCTCAAATCTGACGTATCCAAGGATGATGTTGCCAACTTAGTATAAGAGGGAGGAGTATGTAGCTTGGTAGATGAAGTGGAAATTACTTTAGTCAATGATGTTCTAAGTTGAATAGGAGCAAAGAGTGATTGGACATTTGAGTTATCACTAGTGGTCACAATCAAACTTGTTGAGGCTATCTCCAAACTTGATGTTGGCACTAGTTTTCTTGGGGAGTGAGGGAGTGAGGAAATGACTACAACAACTATCTTAACTAGTTTAGTCTCTTCATCATCTTGAGTTGCTTCCTTGACAGCCTCTTGTTCCTTGTACTCTTCATAATCAATAGTAACACAATGAGTTGATTATTCACCATCCCCTTCTTCTTCATCATCATTATCATCATTATCATCTTTTACATCAACAAAATAGTCATTTGGCTTATGAAGATGATAGACATTCTTCCAATTGTTTGTTGCATTCTTCACAACATGCTCAATATCCTGCATCAAAATTAGACAGGCATTAAACTTCAGAGTCAATTTTTCTTCATTTTTCTTTAGTGACTCTTTTACCTCTACATCTGATATGCTTGGTAATAACTACCTCAAGGTTTTCCCATATATATTTGTGATAGTTTTCATAACATTTTCTCATCTTGACATAATTTTCTCCATTAAGACATTAGGAATTTGAGAAGTAAGCTAGTTAGGGGAGTACCTCCACTCTCCCATTTTGTCTATGACCAGATCTTCTATTTGTTTCTTCTCTTCATCAGTCCTAATTTCATATTTTAATGCCTTAAAATTTGTTATACTTGCTCCATCTTTCAATTATTTCAACCTATCTTGGAAGGTGTGTGGAGGTCTGCTAAATAAAATATCTCCTCCTTCCTTGTTAGATTTCTTCCTTGACCTCCTAGTGAATACTATAGTGGATGGCTTTGCTGGCTTGGTGATAATAACTTTGCCTTTTTTCTTTAGTTTTTCCTCTTTTTTTGACTCTTCCTCATCCTTTGCTTCTTTCTTATCTTGCTTATCCTCACCTTTTGCCTCAGTCAGCAAGAGGGTGGAACTGGCTTTCATTTTGGCAATCCTTCTCTTACCTTTGTTGACCACCTGAGGGAACTTTATTTCTAGTTCAATCCTGGCCTTTGCTTCATCATCCAAACTATGTAGCCTTAGGATCAACTAATTCATTGACAAGAGCTTGAATGATATCCTTTATTTCATCAATATTAACCTCATAACCAAGAGGTTTTACCCACATAATTATAGGCCTAACTACCTGAATATACACCTTGTTGCTATCCACCATGAAACATATATCATCCTTATAATCTTCAACTAACTTCTTGGGAATCCCAAACCTATTGTTCATTTTCTCCTTAAATACATAGAAGCAGTTTCCTATAATACTATTATAATTCTCACCCATCTTAGCAATATACTCATTTATTTGATAAAGCACAGGCACATCTTTTCTCCATACTATAGTGCCTTTAGAAGGGAAGAATTTTTGAACATAAAAGAATAGACAAGTTAACAAGGAACCAAACTTACATGGGCTATTCTTTGATGTCCTTATACTTTCAATATTTTTTTTGAACTATTTCAATAATAGGTCGACAAGGTCGAATGATAAATTGTTCTTTACCACCTTGTATACAAGGTCGACCACTTCACATGACATGTTGTTCAACTTACTAGAGCTATATATCTTGTGCACAATGATGCGAGCACCAAACTTCAATTCCATATCTGAAACACTGTAAATTTTTATTCTTCTATTGTCCCATTCTACTAGGGTTTTCTTTTCAAGTTTTTCCTGACCTAAGGTTTTTGTCATTTTGGCTTTCACCAACATTGGGAGGCTAGTGATTTGATGAATCATCTTCTTTTTTATCAACACTAGTTTCTCCAACCACAACTATCCATTATGCACCTGACTGAGGATAAACCTAATTCATTTAACTTAAAATTCACTAGGCATGTGAGGGATGTGAGTTATCCCTTTGGTTTCTAGGTGTTGGTGCTCGAGTTTCAAAGCTCCATTCACATAGAGGTTATCTAGGGCATCATCCATTTCTAATGTACCAATATCTTGAATAAAAAATTTGAAATGAGTGTGAATATCATTGATCAAAAGTACCTTTGGAGGAATTTGAGATTGCGCTCCAGTTAAATCTAGGGTTCGACAATTACAATAGTGAGCTTGAAATCTGGTACCTTCCATTCAACACCACAAACTGGCATTTTCAAACCTCATTTTTCCTTTCTACTACTGGATGTCATCTTCACTCAGTAGATTGAGGGAATTTGAAAACTTTTGTAATGAATTTGCTCAAATTTCTTTGGTCACATTGAAGATCACACTTTGCAATAGAACTCAAAATTTCATGATAAGAAATGAATTTGAATTCATGCCTTTTGTCAAAAAATTTACATAAATACTTTGTACAAAAGGTAGATCAATTGACATCATGTTGACAGACTATCATCCACTACTTTGCATTGATCACTTAGCAAAGTCTTCATGACTCGGTAACCATATGTATCTTCATTACTCCTAACCTTGTTCGATAGAGTCTTTGACCAGGCCTCACTTGGTAAGGAAAGTAACTTAGTAATAGTTGATACTAGTCATACTTAGTGATCCCTATGTATCTTGAATATGGATGTGGATCTTTATGTCCTTTTAATTGGAACTGATTTGGATGTTTTCTTTGATAGCCTAGTTCCAATTCTCCTTTGAGAACTTAATTAGAAATGATAGAGTCACCCAATTCTTGAGTGACTTGATCATCATTACTTGGACTTGTATCCTTAGTAGACTTAGGAACCCATTGCTACCTCGTTTTTTTTTGGATGTTATTAGCTTTTTCCTTTTTCTCATTTTCAATTCTACCAATATTCATGCAGTTCTTGGCAAGATAGCCAAGTTTTGTACGAATGAAACATCTTTTAGTAGTATCACTTTTCCTCATCTGATGTTTAACACAATTCATACCAATGTGTCCAAATTATCCATAGTAATGACATCTACACTAGGTGTTGTAGTCCCAACCAAATATTGCTTTCACAATTTTCTTTGTTGGATCTAATCTCTTGGTTTTGAATTTTGATACCTTGTATCCATATTTCTTACATTTGTGACATTTACCTTCAAATTTTGGTTTCTCTTTGCATTCATTAGCCTTATAACCACATTGATTGCAATTGTAGTAGTTTTCATTGATTTTTCCTTTCCCATTGCTCCAACATTGGTTTGATGTATGACCTATCTTGACACAATGATTGCAAGTGGGTTTTTTATTCCTTCGAGCTCCTTATTTTGAAGATTCACCTTCTTCTTTGTATCCAATTCCTATTTTCCCTTTTGTCTATAGAGATTTTTCTCATTCAACTAATTCATGTCAGCTTGGGATTTCATCATTCTTTCATTGATTTGTCTTTCAGAGTTTAGATCATTCTACAATATTTCATTCTTAGATCTTAGATTCATGATTACTTCATTTGCATTACTGAGCTGATTGATGAACTCAATCTACTAGAGGTATAGATGTTGAATCTCACTATCTTTTACTTCTAACTCTTCTTTTGTTTTTTTTCTCCTCCATGACTTCACATAGTCTTATTGACTAAATTTCTTGCTCTCTTCTTAGTTTTCTCACTTCTTCTTGCAATGAACCATTCTTCTCTAAGAGTTCTTTGATCACATCATTTGCTTCATTTGAGCTACTTGAAGGATGAAAGTCTTCAATTATTTCTTCAATGTAGAGATGATCATTCATTTGAATTTCAAGTTCCTTTCTTCTTTTTAGAGATTGGGAAAGTTTCTCTTTTTCTTTCTTCAATTGGGCAATAGCCATTTCCAAATCCAACTTATCATTGTCAATAGCTTTGTCAAGTCTAAATATCTCCATGGCCTTGATCTTTGTTCAAGCTATTAAACTCTCTCCTAAGAACCACAATGCTCTGATACCAATTGTTGAAATATTCAAGACTATGCTAAGTTACTAAGAGGGGAGTGGTGAATCAGCAACTTCTAAAACTTGAACAATTTTGATTCTTAATCCAACAATCTAATTAGAATTTAATTCATCACATATAATCTGATCTAATTGCATGCATAAAAAACTAAAAACATGGAAGCATTCATATCTCTTTGACACAAAGATTTGGTGACCCAAAAACCTTCCAAATAGAAAGTAAAACTAAGGTGGGGATGATACCCATAGACTTTAGTATTGCAGTATAAAGTTAGCATGTTAAGCTTACCTTGATCACTTCTAATGATCTTCTCTATTAGGAGTAATAAGGATTGCTAGGTACACCTTGTGGAAGGACTTCCAAACATAAAATGAAGTATGCACTTGGTAAAGAGATTTATGAAAGACTATTAGGTGTACCTTGTCAAAGGATTTCACCAGTCCACTTGTTACGATGAAGTAGTAGTTGATCTCTGATCTATAACTTGGTTTTTTGAATGAGATTCCTACGTGCACTAATCACCTTTCTATGATAGATATGTCTCTATTTCTCCTTATACTGTTATGGCCTTTTAATTCACTTTTTTCTACTTTTCTCTAATTGTATTTGATTACATTACACAATTTACATACTTGGATATGATACAATACATGTAGTGCCTCTCCCATTTTACTTTTGTTAGTCATCCTGATGGATGCAACCTTGCTAATCTTTTGTTGTGATGGAT
Source organism: Cupressus sempervirens (assembly GCA_028749045.1). Taxonomy (NCBI): domain Eukaryota; kingdom Viridiplantae; phylum Streptophyta; class Pinopsida; order Cupressales; family Cupressaceae; genus Cupressus; species Cupressus sempervirens. The sequence goes on from CM053786.1 coordinate 378,034,576, forward strand.
CATGATTGTGACCCTGAGTGGTCTACACTATTGAGGTGTTTGGATTTATGTTTCTGTATCAGTTGCTTTGATTATGCTTTTGACTGATCTTTGAGATTATGATGTGATTTTTGGTTCACTAAAGTTTGTGCCAGTGGTTACCAAGATCGATGTGGTATCATGAGGTTGTTCTGTGATTACCTTGAGATGTGTGCAGAGATTGCACTGTGTACTTTTTACCATGCGACACTAGACTAGGTTCCTATAGCAGTGGTTAGTCATGTTTATGAATGTGTTTGCTTATGTGTTTTTAGTGCCTTTTTAATGTAGAATAATCAATCATTATTAAATGCGTAAGTAATTAAATGGATTGTTCATGTGGGATTATTTGGTTATGTGTTGCAGACATTTACCTTGTTATATTTCTGATTAGAGAGATATTTTTACTCATGTTATGTTTACATTTGAGAGGACCCAAGGATCAGATGTTACACTTTGATTCCAGTATCATGGATTTTAGACTACTAAGTTGTTCAGTTAATCATATTGCATGATGATGCCATTTTGAGATGACAGTGTGTTTTATGATGATATCTGGTTATCTAGTTATCTGGTATTTGGACATACCTCTAATTTCATTATATGATGGATTTAATGCTATGGTTATTTACTTCATTCTTGCATTGTTATGATTTATGCGAACGTGAGTGATGTAAATAGATTATTTTAATATAATTAATTACATGGTTACATTAGATGATTTAATGCATTTATTGCTTCGGCTATGTTATTATATGAAATTACACTTGATTGTGTTGCTTAGTGTGCAAGATTTATATCCTTGGCAGTGGTACATGGAGTTAGTGATTCATTCGTTCATATTTTACCAATGTCGTCCTTGTATGGTCAATGTATCCTTAATTAAATGTTTAATTTAAATCTTTCAGTGTTGATTAAATCCGAACTCATTTTCATTATGTGATTAGACCTATGAGCATGTCTGTGCATTTAGAGGTTTGCTTTGTCGCGAAAGTCGTTAAGGAGATTTATGTATTTTTGGGTTTTTGGACTTTTTAATTGTTTTATTTTTATTTCTGGTAGTTTTTCCATAGATTAATTCCTATTTATAGGAATAGCCTATTTTTGTTTGGGTCGATTTGGGGTTTAACTAGATTGGCTAGTTAAATGCCCTAATCGATTATTCACCCAAAAAGTGAATAAGTATCCAAAGAGGAATTTAATTCCTCACTTCTCACTTTCAAATTGGAAAGTTGGAGAGTAAAACCCAAAATCCTCTTCATGAGGATTTACTATTTTGTTCATTGTGGGGGCTACGGGAGTGGGATCATCGCGAGGTTGAGCTCATTGGATCCAGCTCGGGGAAACCTTGGATTGCTATGATTTTTAGCTACTTCTGCGAGATATTTATTTTATGGTTCAGATTCTCATTTTACCCTTTTGGCTGTGAGGTAGGGCTTTCCCGTTTTATTATTTTTGCTCCATTTCTGCTTCTATTTTTGGTAGCCATTTGTTTGGAGGCTGAGAACTAGTGTTCCCCTCTATTTCTATATGCTAGTTCTACCCGGTTGGGTGGGTATGAATATTTTCCTATTTTTTGGGATGAGGGTTTGGGATTTTACACCGTTATGCTGGCCGTTTTTGCATACGGTGTTCAATTCCATTTATTTTTGGATTTTTGGGGTTTTTGAACCCAAAGGTCAAATGGGTTTTAATTTTGAAATTTTCCTAAAATTTGGGGTTTTTACCTTGTTTTGCGTGTCACCCTATTTTCTTGAGTTTTTTTGGCACAATGTGGGTCGTGGAATTGGATGATTCATTTGGATATCAGTCAGACCACTTTTGCACCTTTTGTTGCATTGGGATGCATGTCACATCCGTACTCCCGACTTTGTGTTCGGTTGAGTGATTTGTTACCTGTTATGGTTTTCATACTTTCGGATTGAGGTCGGTTGAGTGATTTCATGATGTATGATTTTATTGGCTTTGGGATTCGTGTAGAATCCATCCTTCCCGTGTTGCTTTCAGTTGGGTGTTTTCTTTGGATTGTGTTCTCATTCTTGTCCTTGTGTTATGATCTTCATGATGGTGGTGTGCCACACACGAGTACGTGCGCATACATTTGTTGGGTGACTTGCGAGGCTCGATCTTTCATGAATTTTCCAGAAGTTATGATCATTGGGGTTGGGATGGGAGTATGCATGCCCACGAGAACTTGTCGTAGGATGAGCATGGGTAGGGTAGGGTAGCATATGGAGGGGGCTTATATCTCGCAGCCCGACGATCATGGCGTCATGGGTTGGTAGAGGAAGCTTTATATAAGTGATAATTAAATAAATGTGTGACTGGTAATAAAACTTAAGATAATAAAAAGGTTTGGGGTGCAAGAGCCTTTCCGTTGAGGGATGTTGAATCTACACAAGTCCTAGCTTGGGCTTTTCGATGCCAAGTGACTCTCCATGATGTTAGTCCCTACATAGTAGCCTATTGAGTGTCTGACCAGGACCTGTACTCCTTGCATTGTCTTAGATTCTTGGTTCAACCATCATACTGTCTGGCATGAGTGTTAGCCTTGGATGTTATGCTTTATGTGTGTTTGTGGTTGGATCATTATCTCCATCAGCATAGCGGGTGTGGACCTATGGGTGCCATGTGGTTGGGAGGCATAGCTACCTTCACCACTACTAGGGATCAGTGTACAGAGATGATCTTTTGTCCTAGTGCGACCATTGCTGGATGTCTTCACTTGGTACTTCAGGTTCTGGAGTATGCTTTCTTGTGATTTTTGCTTTCATTGGGATGCTTGTTTATCATGTTTAGATGATGTTATTTTATTTGACACATTCCCTTATCATGATGGTTAGCATATGATTAGATGATGTTATTTGATTTAATAGTATATCTGTTGCTTACTGTTGTCTAGCATGTGATAGGTGATGTTATCTACTGTAGGATTATCTTATGCTTTTCTAATAGCATGTTAGATTTCCTTATGCTTATATTGTTGCATGTTTTAGTAGTGACATCCTTATTACGACAATACTAAAGATTTGATCGATGGCTTGGGATGTTACGCATGGGGGATGGCTAGAACCCATGATGTTCTTATGATGCTACTAACAGTTGGGAGGAACCACATACTTAGTTTGGTTGTTTTGTAATTGTGATATTATATATGTTTACTGTGATGTTGTTTCCAGTGTGTTCTTTGCTGCTGTAGTTTAGATGGATGGATGCTCTTCTTTCTATGTTATTCTTGCACTCGAGTGTTCTTTCCTCGAGCCTTTGTGGATTCGTTGGTTGTCGGGATGGTGGTGAAGTCTTTCTGTTGCAATCGTTGTGATCCCTATATGATGTTTTCATGTGCATTCATACTTGTAAAAAAAAAAAATTCTTGGCTTGTATTTCATCCTTGTTTCCAAGGATCTCTAGGCGGGGCATTACAATACATTACATATATATACCAATCCAATTATACAATTACAAAGTTAGCCACAATATAAGTTTACAAAAATATAAAAAATTCAACCCAAATAAAGACACTCAGGTTCTAAGGACTAACTCATTGAGGTTCTAATACTTGGCATCCACTATCAATGCTTGGTATTGTCATGCAATCAGTAGATGTAGAAGCTGAATCCATACTGATCACTTTCAAGTAGTCTTGAACTTGATCTACATTGGTGACTCGGTCAAAGGTTTCTTTACAAGCTCAGTATAAACTAAATCATTTGATTAACACAAAGTAGCTAGGTTAACATTGGACTCACATCACATGAACTGTAAACTCAGTAAGTGTTGTACTGCTCAGTTTACACTTGTAAACTTGGCATACACTGAGATGCACAAATTACTCTGCTAGTCTATAGAAAAACTAAAACTACTTGGCATGCATTGGAATTTTTTCAAAGGACTCAGTAGCAACTGTAGAACTTGGTGGTAATTGAAATGCTTAGTAAACTGTGTTAACTATACAATAAGCTCAGTAGCTCTATACAATCTAAATAAGTGTATGTCACTAATGACAAACTTGACTAATATATCAACACTATCTTCTTCCTAAGGATTTTTTTTTGTATGTTCTTCATCAAGCTTTGTAATATTTGAATAGTCAAAGAAAATTGAACCAAATGCATTTAAAGTGGGTTGAGTTTTTGTAGAGTTATACATTTTTTTTGAAACATAGGAGTGGGAAGTCTAACAAAGTTATAGATGCTCTTAGTAGAACACAACTTTTTCTGATAGAAATGTAGATAGAGGTGGTTGGGTTCAAGGAGCTTAGTACTTTGTATCTAGATGATCCTAATTTTGGTGAAGTGTGGAAGGCTTGTATAGAACTTGTTACACTTGACAGGACAAAGTAGTTGGATTTCATGATCCAAGATAATATGTTGTTCAAAAGAAGCCAGTTGTGCATTCCCAGAAGTTTAATGAGAGAGAATCTCATCAAGGAGAAGCATACTAGAGGATTGGTTGGAAATTTTGGTAGAGATAAAACTATAGCTTTGGTTGCTGAAAATTATTACAAGCCATAGTTACAGCAAGATGTGACAAAGTTTGTACAAAGTTGTTGAGTATGTCAGATGGCAAAAGGAGTGAAGCAGAATATAGGGTTGTATTAGCCATTACCTATACTAGAGAAGCCATGGTAGGATGTTAGCATGGATTTTGTTTTTGGATTACCAAGGACACAATGTAGGCATGATTCTATTCTTGTGATGGTTGACAAGTTTTCAAAGGTGGCACATTTTATTCCTTGCTAGAAGACTAGTGATGTTGTTTATGTAGTAGAGTTGTTTTTCAGAGAAGTGGTGACATTTTCCGCCAAAGAGTATAGTTTCAAATTGAGATACCAAATTTTGTAGATATTTCTAGCAGACATTATGGAAGAATTTGAAGATAGATTTGAAGTTTAGTTCATCACATCATCCATAGACTAATGAATAGATAGAAGTTGTGAATCATAGTTTGGAAAACTTGTTGAGATGCATAAACCAAAAGGACGGGATATGATTTTACCATAGGTGGAACTTGAATATAATAATTTTGTCAATAGGAGTACTGGTAAATGAACATTCCAGATTGTATATGGGAGTAGTCCCAGGAATGTTTATGAATTGAGGTAGTTGGATAAAGGAGAGATAAGTAGTGCTGAAGCAAAATACTTTGTTGAACATTTGAAGAACATCCATGAGGAGGTGGGGAAGTACATAATAAAGATGAATACACAATAGAAGGCTAAGGCAGATGTGAAAAGGAGATATAAGGAATTTTAGGTTGGAGATGAGGTCATGGTTTATTTGAGAAAGGAGCATTCTCCAGTAGGTACAATTAATAAGCTGAAGATGAAGAAGTTTGGATTGTGCAAGATAGTGAAGAGGCATGATTCTAGCAATGTGTATGAAGTGGAGTTGCCAACTAAATTGAATATTTCACTAGTATTTAATATTCAGATTTGATAGAGTATTATGAAGGAGGTGATGGAGATGAAGTTGCAAAAGTGTAGTGGATCATCCCAAGAGCTAGTTTGGCTACAAAGGAGATTGAGGAGATACTAGACAGTTGTGTTGGAAAAAGTACCAAAAATAGAACTTATGAAGAATATCTAGTCAAATGAAAAGGGAGACCAGTTGAGGACTCGTCATGGCTAGCAAAGGAGGAGGTTAATCATTTTGGTTTTCCTCTTAAAACTTGAGACGTGATAGGGTCACTTCTCAAATTACCCTAGGTGTTTGATGGAGGAGCATCCTAGGTGTATGAGAAATCTTGCATCACCCAAAAATATTTTTATTTTTTATTCTTTTCTATTTTAATAAGGACTAGTAGATAGGGAGGTTACTATTTATGAGAGCTTGCTATTTTTAGTAAGTTTTTCATACAAGCTCAAAATGTTCTCATTTTTTATAATAAGGTTCATTTTAGATTTTTAAGCCTACCGTAAAAATATCATTACTCAATCATTAGTATCAAAGAAGTTATTGCAGAGTTTTGGTGGAAAAATTTGAAGAAAAATCTTCATGCTCACCATTGGAGGCCTTAGAGTGTTTGAATGAGGTCTGAAAACTCAATAGAAGGGTGCTAGTGTCATTCCAAGCCTATAGATTAGGAGTTGTCATTTCCAAAAAGTAGTTATAATAACCAACTAGAGCAATAGTTCATGAGTTATAAGCTTCCAAAGTTGGGCTACTAAAATTTCTAAAATAATTTGTCAAAAATGTATTTGGTCGACTTGATATGTATTGGTGGGGTCTATCATCCCTAGGTATTAAGTTTGAGCATCTAGAACCTTCTCGAGTGGTATAAAATTGCCTATTTAAGAAAGGCCCAAGCATTGTCTAGGATAGATGTGGGTGATAGTTCATAGCTTTTCTTGCAACTCATTATACTAAAGACACCCATGTGGGTTAGAATATTGTATTTATGAGTTCTATAATACCAGACTTGTGATACAAATAGGAAGTCCATATTTTGTTGTCACATTTGTTGTTTTTTCTTTGTTTATATTATGAGTTTATCATATTAATAGGAGCACCATTCATCATTGGCTATGGCACAAAATACTATGTCATGTAAATTTTGATAATTTGATCAGTGATAGTAAGATGAAGAGAGTTAGAGGTTTGCCAAAACTAAAGAAACTAGATAATATAATTTCCAAACAATGTCAGTTAGGCAAGATGAAAAAAATTAGTTTTAAGAGTAAGACTCACTATTCAAAAGGAATTCTTCATTAGTTCATTCTAAATTGTGTGGACCAATCTATGTGCAAAGCTACAAAGGTGACAAGTACATTATCCTATTTGTTGATGATTATTTAGGATGATGATAGTTATGTTTTTGAAGAAAAAATCTATTGCATTTCAAATTTTTAAGTGGTACTTAGCTAGATTTGAGAATGAAACTTGCAAGAGCTTGAAATGTCTAAGATCTGATAGAGGTGGAGAATTGACATCAAGTGAGTTTGAGATATTCTGTAATGATAGAGGAATCAAAAGATAAACTTTTACACCTAGAACCCCTACACAAAATGGGATTGCTAAAAGAAGGAATAGATCTATGATGTACTATGCTAGAACACTCATAATGGATAAGAATATTTCTTTGAAATACTAGAGAGAAGCTATTAGTACAACTATCTATACCCTGAATACACTACAATTCAAGAAAGGTACAAATTCCACACCTTTTGAACTATGGTATCCAAATACTCACCCAATGTAAATATTTTAAGGTATTTTGAAGCGAGTGTTATATTATTAAGGACAATAGGGCTGGAAAATTTGATGTTAAAAGTGAAGAAGGTATATTCCTAGGCTATTCCACAAGAATAAAATCTTATAAGAGTTTAAATACTAACACTAACAAAGTTGTGGAAAGTGAAAATGTGAAGTTTGATAAATATAAGAACCTAAAGATTACAAATATTTTTTGTATTTCTATGATGACACAAGTGATGATCAAGTTGTGAACCAGGTTGAAAATTAAAAACAAGTTTTAGTGACTACCTAGTCACATACAATGAATTTTGAATTGCATAAAGGAGCCAAGTAGCAATTAGAAGTTGAGATACATTTTGATAATGATATTAGTGTACATGAAAGGGATGTTGAGATACCTAATAGAGAGGAACATAGTGATTCTAAAGGTGAAAGATCTATTGAAGAAAATAAAGAAGAACAAGGATTGCCAAAGTATGTTAGAAGACATCACCCTGCTACACAAATTATTAGAGATAAAGGGGCCAAACCTATGACAAGGAACAAGTTGATAAGTGATACATGTCTACTAAGCATGTATGAGCCTAAGTCAATGAAGGATGCATTATAAAATGATGACTAGAGGCAAGCTATGAGAGATGAGATTGATCAAATTGAGAAGAATAAAACCTATTCACTTGTATCTAGACCAGAGAACAAGAATGTTACTAGAACCAAGTGGGTTTACATAAATAAACTAGATGAGAGTGGTGAAGTCATTAGAAATAAGGAGAGATTATTTTGCAAAGTTATGCTCAAGAAGAAAGAATTGACTATGGAGAAACATTTTCCACTATTATAAGACTAGAGGGAATAAGAACTCTAATTGCTTACTCTACATACAAGGGTTTTAAAGTTTATTAGATGGATGTGAAATGTGCATTTCTGAATGGCATACTAGAAGAAGAGGTTTACATTGAACAACTAAAAGTATTTTTTTGATGCAAACAACAAGAACATGGTATGTAAATTACACAAATCTTTATATGGTTTGAGGCAAGCTCCTAGAGCACGATATGAGAGACTTCATGATTATCTTGTTAAGATTAGTTTTGAGAGAAGTAATGACAATAGTAATTTTTACTTGAACATCAAAGGCGGTAAAGGTATTTTACTAGCTGAAATTTTTGTTGATGATATCATATTTGGCGGACAAAATGCATTGTGTAAGACATTTGCTGATAAGATGATGAAAGAATTTGTGATATCCATATTTGGAGAGATTAAATTGTTTGTTTATTTGCAAGTGTATCAAATGAAGTATGGTATTTACATCACTTAGTCCAAGTATGTGAAGGAAATGTTATAGAGGATTCAAAACTAGTTAGCACACTTATGGTCATAAGATATAAACTATCAAAGATTGATGATTCTACTAAAGTAAATTAGACTCTATATAGGTCTATGATTAGAAAATTGCAATATGTAGTTCATAGCAGACCTGACATTGCATTACCTATTATGACTAGTGCAAGATTTTTTGCAATCCTAAGGAGAAGCATCTATGAGATATCTAAAAGAAACATGGGACTTTGGTCTATACTACAAGAAAAATGATAAGTTTGAATTTGGAGCCTATAAAGATGTTAATTGGGCTAGAAAAGATTATGACAAAAAAAGTAGAAATGGTGGAGCATTTTTCTTGGGAAAGAGACTAGTTTTATGGACTAGCAAGAAACAAAATTGTATATCACAATCTACTACTAAAGCTAAATGTGTTCTTGCTGCATTAAATTATGCAATTATTGTATGGATCAAACAACTACTCAAAAGAATGAAGGGGGAAATTACTAAACGTGTGATACTCTATTGCGATAACACAAGTGTTATAAACGTATCTAAGAACCCTATGATGCACACAAAGACAAAGCACATTGCAATAAGTATTATTACTTGAGAGAGCTAGTTCAAGACAAAGAAGTGAAGATGGAATATGTGAATACAAAAGAATAGATAGTTGATATATTCACAAATGCTTTACCTAAAGATGCTCATGAGTGTCTATTTGGTAAAATACGGGTGATACCCCTATCCAAAGTTATTTAAGAAACAAGAGAAGTTTCCTACATCAACTAAGTTGAATGTCATATTTTACAATTTGATGTAGTTGGATCTTACCTTAGGAGAATCCCAAAGTAATCAAGAAGCTAGAATAGAAGATCAGTCACAAGTAAGGTGATAGAGGAAGAACTTGAATTATTAACATCTGCATGTTGAGATGACAATTCTTTGGCATTGTTGTCAAAGAGGGAGATAGAGATAGAATACCCAACAAAAAAGGAGAGATACCTTAGTATAGAGGGAGAAAATTAGTAAGTTAGTAAGTTAGAGGGAGACAATACAAGGAAAGGAGAGAAATGAGAAATACTATGAGGAAGAGATGAAAGGGAAATATAAGAGAGTTACATTGAAGGAGATTGACAAAGTTCACATTACCCTACACAAAGGAAGGACACAAACAAATAGAGGGAGAGATTATAATAAATTTTATTAATTCTCTTTTTGGTATTGGTTTTCCATCAATGCAAAAAGGGGAGATTGGTGAAAATAAGATTATTTTGATGGAAGCTGGAATAATCATTATATTGTCAATGATGTCAAACCTGCTACGTGCTAGTGAGACAAGTGCTTGTTTGGTCTGAATTCTATCATTTGTTTGATTGATGAAGAGGATTTGATGAGATTATATAACAAGAGCACCTAGAGGAAAGGTTGAGTTATTTTATGTATAAAAAGAGTTCTAAGACCAAGTAAGACATGGATAATATGTTGTATTTTTTATCAACTTGAAGTAAAAGTTGATGGATACACTAGCTAAATCTTAAAGAATAAGGAATACAAATTGTGTCTACTAAGCTTGACTAAGTGATCAGTTGGTGTCGAGTGAAGTTAGTTCAAGCCAAGAAAAAAATCAATTAGTGTCTAGTAAAAGTGCAAAATAGTGTACACTAAATGAATTTAGTATGTGTTGAGTGATAGTAAAATTCAATATGTGCTGAGTGAATATTAATAGATGTCGAGAAATATAGTGTATGTTGAGCATTAGAAGTTAGTTATTGCCGAGTGAAAATATTATGAGTTTGGCCATGGATTCATTGAATGTGAGCTCACAAACTTGATTTCTTGGACTGTGTAAAGCATGTGAAGATAAGCTTGATGAGTTGGAGGCATAAAATTCAAGATAAACCATTCTGAGGCAAATTCAAATAGGATTGTAGAAGAATTTTTTAGAGGGCACAAAATGGAAAAGAGGGAAGATTCGATGAATTTGACCTAACCCTAAAATGGAATATTTTTATTGAGTGGAAAAAGACCTAAATTCTCTTTATAAAGGGATGCAAGGCTTGAAGAAATAGTTGGCATGTGTGAGAACCCAAGGAAGACAAGGAGTCTAGGGTGTTGCTTCATATGGTGGATGAATAATAAAGTATGAAATTAGCATGCAAATAAAGAAGGCTTAAGAGAATGAATGCTTGAATAGTGAACAAGCTATTAGAGATGAAGTGGAAAAGCCAAGAAGAATGGAGGATTGAAATAGAGATCTATAATCTACAAGTGAGTTGTCATTTGTTATCAAATCAAGTCTTGTCATTACTTTCTAATCATTGTATCAATTTAGGATAAATTATTTTGATTAAGGTTGATCTACCAATCATTTGTAAATCCTTTAATCACATGACATTCTAATGAAATTTTCTAAAGCCCTCTAACAAGGCTCGCTCCTAATAGGGTGATTGAAATCCTTTAACTAGGTCACATTTAACATTGTATGTTGTAACCTTTAACAGGGTTGGACTTTCATAGGGCATCACTTCAAAAGAGTGAGAATTAGTAGCATGTTACTAGTGGTTTTTTCCAAATTGGGTTTCCACATAAAATCCTTGTGTCAAAGTGTGTGAATGATTCTATTATGTTTCATGTTTATATTTCTACATAGTTATTTTGACCTAGGATAGTAACCTACAAGTTTAAGTATTGGATGATCTAATGGATGCATGAAAGATACATGATAAGGATATATTTATAAGTATTGTTAAGTGTTGAAAATTTATATTGGTACATTTGGACCTTGGATAATTAATTCACACCCCTCTAGTTATTCTAAATTATTCCAACAAATTCCCACCATTGGTTCTTCATGACCTTTAGAGACATGAAAGTTCCCTCCATGTACAATGTATCATATAATCTTGGAGTTGGAATAATATGGTTTTTTATTTTTGTGATCTTTTCCTAGGAGGACCTTCAATCACCTAGCTAAGAGAAAGTTCATTATCAGTCATTAAATACATATAGGTGTGGATGGACAAATATTATCAATGGGAATCAATGAGTTTATTAAGGTTTTATAAATATTTGGACGTATTGATATAAGTTATTGAATCCATCTACCCAAGATTTGGCTCATAGAATAGTTATGAGGACTAAAGCCCTTAGTAAATAGCTTAGTTGTAAAAGGGGGTGTGTAGACACTTTGGGGGACCCAAAACCTAAATATATTTGAGCTCTCCCAAAAGGGTATTAGGATTCCCCATATAGTTCCCATAATTAATCCTAATACCTATGTTGAGGGCTTTATGAAACTTCATGCTTTTCAAAATTAATGGATGGCTAGTAGGGTAGAGTAATTTGGCATCTTCCTTTGAGAGAATCATTAGGAGTTATAGATAAAGATTACATTAGAATAATAAGTGTTTGTATGGTAAGATTATTGTATGATATTAATTTTATATGTTAACATATGATCTATACTATATTGGTAACTTAGGGCATAGTGCCTTCATCTAACATTTGTATATCAAACTTATTTTGACATTATTATGCATGCATCTTGAGTAGTTAACTTAAGGGTTTTATAAATTATGCTCCAGATTCTACTATGTCTTACCTCCTAATGATGATTGAATAGTTTATTTGATTGCATGATGCTTGATTTCTTTGAAAGCATATTGTGTGGTGTGATCCCCCACCATGGGGCCAACATAACATTTGATACATTTTCATATTAGACTCATTTTCCTGATATATCTTGATAGGGGTTGATCACATTAAATAATTCATGCTATGATTGATTTATGAAGCTATGTTGGCATAATTATTTATGCATTTTGTTTAGTTGAATAAATTGATATTATGTTTATATATCTTATTTTTTTATGTTTTACATGAGGATAATTGAATATTTTAGTGTTGCATTATGAATAATGGATATACATAGATATTATGATGTGATGAATGTTATTTGTGTGAAAGTATCTTGGATATGGAAATTTAGTTCATGTTATGTGAATATGGTCCTAATGGAAATTATTTATGTTCTACTTTTTTATTTAAAAAAATTAATTGAATTATGCGTTGTTGTGATTTTTGCACATTATTTATGTATAAGTATACATGTTCTATTTATTGGGCTACTAATATTTGAATTGGGATGTGCAGGAAAGTCCATGAAATTAAATTTGGAGAACTAGGACATAGTATTTGTCAAATAGTCAACCACGGTTATGTCTATGAATGAGACAAGACCTTGTTTGTAATAGTACATTATTCGTAAATGTGTTATTTTCATGTGTGTAATTGTTATTTGTTATTTTTAAATATGTAATTTCTAGGTGGACATTTCATATGTGTGTTGTGATGTGTAATTCTATAAATTACATGTCCACTTAGAAACATGCGAAGCCTACCTTGACCATCATAGTACCCTATTAGAACCCCCATGTGAAGCCTAACTTGACCATCATAGTACCCTATTAGAAACACCATGTGACCTACTTGTTTAAAGAGCCTTAGGATGGGTCAAATCCATTGGAACCCATATGTATACTTTAGGTAGATTTTTGAGGAGTCATATGAGCAACTAAGATTGATTAAGGCCTATTTTATCAATCCCACTTGGTATAAATATGCATAAAGGTCACTTTTAACCCTAAAACAACACTTAATTAACTTTAGAGTCCTTCCAAAAGTTGGTTTTCCAATATGGATGAGAATTAACTCTTGGAAGCATGACATTGGATTGGAAATCTTCAATTTTTGTGTAAGAGAGCCTTTTACCTTCCAAAAGCCACCCTTTTAGTGCTAAACAGAGTAACATGTAAGGGGACCAATGAGAACTCATACTTTTCCCAAGAGAATTGTGAGTAATGTGTAGAGACTGTCTAGGGGGTTCCTCCTTTGTTGACTAGGTGTTCACCCATTTTCCAAGTTGGGAGACATTCTAGGAGTTAGAGGATTTGGAAGATTTAGTAAGTAAACTCTTCAACAACTTTCCTTTCCATAGATTGGATCAAGGTGAGTTTCCTCTCACCTTCTATAGTTTATGTTCTTATAAAAATTTCTTGATGAAAGATGATATATAGTCCTTTTGTTATTTCAAGAAGATTAATTATTAAAAGAAATTTTTTGTGAGGTTTCCTTCTTATTTTGAATAGAATTTCTTGATGTTCTTAGTTTTTATTGGTGTTTTAAGGCTCATCTATTTCTTGGGAGGATGAGATGGCCTTAGGTGTGAAGGGACATGACTCAATTAGAGTGTAGAGTCTCTCCTCAAGGAGGAGAGAGATGAAACAATGATGTATAGGATCCTTGTGCCACTTATAAATGGGAGGAAATAAGGGGATTTTTGGGTCATAAGGCCTTATTGGGGGTCATAAGGATTTATGGGGTTATTAATTGATAGCATTGTGATAATAGTTTCCTAGTAAGGGAATGTTCTCTTTTGATATTTTGTGGCATTCTCGTAAATGAGATGTCCACCATCACCCCTCTTTTGAGATAATGCATGGTATAATGTGTAAGCATTGGGATGAGGATGACTATATGATGAAAAGTTGAATTGGTTGTGGTTATGTGTGTCTAAATAAGGAAGAAAAGATGAAAAGTTGTAAATGTTATTTTATCATTGTTTGTAGCCATTTGGTAAATAGTTCTCCTAGCTCAGAGTGGCCTTGAAAATTCCTATCAGAGGGAGGTGAGATGTCCATGGCTAGAATAATCTTATTACAAGTTATTATGGAGTTCTTAAAGCTTAGAAGTGGAAGAAATGTCATCATTCATATGTTCCATACTACAAATTAAAAATTATCCTCTTTTATTCTATAAAGAATGGGAGAGTCTCCCACTTAATTTAAATTTTTTTTCCATGTTATTTCTTTAAGAGAAAAAAAATAAATATAGCTTGTTGTTATGAAATTAAAGTATAGAAAATTCAGATTCATAAAAGGTGCAACAAAACAAAACAAAATAATAAAAGTAGAGTTAGTTCTATTATACGATTTCCAAAAGTGTACAGAGTATGTGTAATTTAATCATGTAAATGGTATGTTAGTTGGTAGAAATTTGAACATTTTATTTATGTAATTTAAGGAAATTTTTGTGGTAATTATTTACATGGAAAATCAAATTTCAAAAATTGTAGTTGTAAAGAGGTATGTTGTTGATTATAGTTATAATGAAGAAATGGTAGATGCAATACTATTTTAGTTAAAAGGGTAGACGTAAAAGCTTAAACATTTCTTGATTAAGAAAAACAAAGAAAATGTTTTCAGCTATAAAGTGTAGAAATATTCCCATATTCTCTATGTTACACTATTAGGCTTAATTTAAATTGAGTTGTTAAGATTTAAAATCCTATTTATAAAGTAGAATGTTATTCTTAATTTAAGAACATAGATATCATAAAACAACAAAAAAAAAATCATGTAAAATTGAGGGCATGAAAAATTAGTTTTAAGGCCCATTTGAAGAGTTTTAGAGCTAAATTGTGATCAAATGCCAATTAGGCCTAATAGAGCTATTAGCCCTTTAAAGAATAATTATTTGACATCGATAGAAAAGAGGTACTTTGGTCATGTCGAATGGAGATTAACTTAGTTGAATGTGATTTGGTATAATCCAATCCATCCCACTAAGTTTTGGTCATGGCCATGGTGAAGGTTTCGGTGAACTTATGTTATGATTTCAATAGCTAGAAGTGTGTTTTTTACTTGGTAGAGATGTCTTGAAGGGTAGGAGAAGAGTGTGTGAATTATCCTAAGAGTAAGGGGTTTAATAAAGAGACCTAGAAGATCTACCTAGTGAAGTATCCAAGTGACTTAAGTTTGAAGATATCCCTACCAAATTGGTACTAGAACCCTTAAAAACTTGTGAAAGAACATAGTATATGTCAGAATCAATTAAATAAATAACTATTGTAACTAATGTAAAATTGGCCAAGATGGTCCAATAAAAAGAGTTGGAAAATAAAATCCTTAAGGATAAATTAGCATCCATTAAATTAAATCTTGGGGAAGTTGAGGTGGAGGCTGAAGAAATTAGTGAGAATGTGAAGGAGATAGGAGAGAAAGGAAAGGTGGTTTTCATTAAGATAAAATCCCCAAACTTTATCCACCATTATAAATAGAAACATTCCTCAAATCTATTAAGACAATATAATGGAAGGCACTCAAAGTTATAGCATTATTAAGTACAAAATTGGAACCATATTTGGGAATGGTATGGATAGATGGGATGGAATACCATTACGAATATGAGGGCATTAGTGAAGCCCAAAAAATAAGATTTTTAAAATTAAGAATGAGAGGATCAACCTTAACATGGTAGAAATTTGTATAGTCAAAGAGGGAAAAAGAAGGCAACAACTCTATATCCACATAGAAAGGCATGGTAGAAAAGATCAAAGAAACCTACATGCTAGAAGATTATAGATTAAAATTGCATAAGAGGAGGTGCAATCTACAACAAATGGAGCTAGATGTGAATACCTATGTAGAGGAGTTTCAAAATTTGCACCTAAGATCTAAGGTGCAAGAAGATGAAAGAATTAAAGTTTCTAGGTATTTTAATGGACCATACTAGAATATCTAGGAAGAAATCATTCTTTTGATCCATACTATTGATTATAAATGTTACTAACTATACCTTAAGGTGGAGGAAAAAGTAACAAGAAGCAAGATTCTAGTAGCTAAGGTAGGGGAAAAGTAGAGACTGAAGAGGCCATAGAGGAGGTTATAGTAGAAGGAAAACTAAATCAAGACCCCAAGGTAAATCTAGGCTAACATAAGAAACTAATGAGTCAAGTAGTAGAGGAACTCATATTAGAATAAGAAGTTATAGAAGAGTTGTATTTGGAGGCTCTAGTAGAGGGTCACATTTTTTAGATATAAAATGTTATAACTATGAGTAGTTGGGACATCCATCCCATAAAATCCCTAATAAGGAATCATCTTAATTATTAGAGAAGAGGATGAATAATATCCAAGAAGATTCAAGTAGTGGCAGGTCTCCTAAAGTAAACCTTGATTCAAAGAGTGGTGAGAATTTGATGTTTAGGAGAATTCTAATCAAAGATCCAATCAAGGAGGAACCCAAGAAAAGTATGCCTCTCTTCAAGGTAAGATTTCAAATAATTGGTAAATTATGTAAAATAATAATAGACTTAGGCTCTACTGATGAAATCATTTTAGAAGAGGTAGTTAAAAAGCTAGGACTAACTAGAATTTCTCATATCCATCTATATAGACTCGCATGGTTGAACAAAATGAAAAATGTTTTAGCCAATGAACAAGCATGGGTTAATTTTTCAATAGGAGGATATAATGACAAGATACTGTGTGATTTTCTACCCATGGATGCCTTCCATTTTTATTGGGCAGACCATGGAATTTTGACAAGAAGGCTACACATCATGGTGAGAAGAACTCCTACTCTTCTCAAAAGGATAGAGTAGCATAAAAAATCCAATATCTTATGGAATAAGAAGAGAATAAAGTAGGAGGTCCTAATGCATTATTATTAAGAGGAAAATATTTCTTAAATGACCTCATGAGAGAAGAAGGAATGACTAATTCTATTGCAGTGAAGTCTGAAGAAGAAGACAAACCCAAGAAAGAACCTTTACTTGTAGAAGTACAAAAATTATTAGATCATTTTAAGGACATGGTTAGTGATGGATAACCTAAAAATATACCTCCATGAAGGTTAGTAAGTCATCAGATTGACTTCATACTAGGGACCTCATAATCCAACAAGCAAGCTTACAAGATAAATCCTGAAAAAACCCAAGAAGTGGTGAGGAAAGTGCAAGAGTTACTTGACCAAGGATTGGTGAGGAAAATCATAATCTTGTGAGTAGTACCATTTTTCTTAAACCTAAGAAAGGAGGTAAGTGGATATTATGTACTAATTTTAGGTAAATCAATAAGATAACAATAACATAATGGTTTTGTATTCCTACAATAAAAGACTTGATGCATTGTCTTGGAAATGTAAGATATTTCATTAAGATAGACTTAAATATTTTTTATCACCAAATTAAGACTAAGGAGGGTGATGAGTAGAAAATTCTCCTTAAGACCACAGATGGGTTATATAAATAGCATGTCATGTCTTTTGGGCTTACAAATACTCCTAGCACCTTTATGCGGATGATGAAAAAGGTGTTGAAAAACTACATAAGAAGGTTTGCGGTTGTCTATCTTGATTATATTAATATATTTAGCACAACTAGAGAATAATTCCTTGAAAATTTATAGATTGTTTCAAGGAAGTTTCATGGGGATAAATTGAGAATTAATTTGGAAAAGTGTGAATTTTTGAAACATGAGCTTGTATGCCTTGGATTTATGGTCTCACAAGGAAACCTAAAGATGGATCATGGAAAGGTTGAATCCATACTCAATTGGCCTACTCTAAACATGGTTACAAAGGTAAGGATTTTTCATGGGCTTGCAAAATTTTATAGAAATTTAGTTAATGGATTTTGTGAAATATGTGATCCTATTTTAGATACAATCAAGGGTGATTTGAAAATTAAACTCAAGTGGACTAAAGAAGCTAATACAAGGTTTAAAATGTTAAAGTAGAAAGTAGCCACCCAACCTATCTTATTTTTTCCTAGTTTTGAAAGGTTTTTTACCTTGGAGTGTGATGCAAGTATTGTCAAAGTAGAAGCAATTCACAGTCAAGATGGTAGACCAGTAGCTTTTTATAGTGAAAATATGAGTGGGGCCAAGAATAAGTATTCTCATATGAACTAGAACTTGTGCCTTAGTTGAGGCCCTTAGGAAGTGGAGGAATTATCTATTGCCCAAGGAGTTTGTAGTAATCATTGAAAAATGAGCTCTAAGTTTCATAAACATGCAAGAAAAACTTAGCCATAGCCATATCAAATAGATAGAATTTTTGCAAGCCTATACCTTTACAATCAATCATAAGAAGGGTAAAAGTAATAAGGTTGTTAATGCATTGAGCATGATACTTCTTACTTGTTAAGAAGTACAATTGTAGAGCATAGGAGTTGAAAGCTTCAAAAACCTCTACAAGAAGGATGAAGATTTTGGAGAAGCATGCAAGCTATGTAGTGAGTTTAACAATCATTTTCATAATTAATTTTCACATTACACCTTACAAAATGGGTTATTGTTCAACTATGATTAGTTATATCTACCTAGAGGGTCCATGAGAGATAAGAGAAGAAAACTAGGTGTCTTAGGGGATATTTTTATTGGAATTTTTTTCAATGCTCCCCTCAGGATTCATGACAAGGGCTTAACTACCTCCTATGTACTATAAGTTCAGTGGTTGTATTGGGCATTAAAATATTGGTCTTTTGGTGCAAGAGAAGCCCCACTATAATAAGTGGTATTAGAGCTTAGTCACAGGTTCAAATCCTCAGACCCTTGGGTAATGCTAAGGGGGAGATTGTTGCAAATTTGTTTAGCACTCCCCTCCGAATTTGTGACAAGGGATTAACTACCTCTTCTGTACCATAACTTGAGTGGTTTTATTGGGCATTAAAAGATCTATCTTTTGGTGAAATGGCAGCCCCACTCTAACAATTTTAGTCTCAACAAAATACTTGAGTTGGTTCAACTATCCTACTTCTAGCCTAGGATGCAAAGGATGTGTGGAGGTATGTGGAGTAGTGTATTGTGTGCCAAAAAGATGAAGGTAATACCTGAAATTTTTGTCTCTATCAACCGTTACAAATTTCCAATAGGCCATGGAAATGCTTTAGTGTTCAATGGTAAAATAGAATCACTTTAATAAGATATGCGTATGTGTGGGAAAGACTGGAATTTCTAAATATGATCCCACTTATGATCAAAATTAGATTAGCTAGAAGAAGGGTGCTAATACTAAATTAAAATTATAAAGTGGAACGAAATACAAGGAAATGTGCTCTCTTTGGCCCTTGATAGGATAATGTGAATGTGGAATTGAGCTAATTATTTAAATAAAGTATACCTAAATTCTATATGAAGACAATCAGCCCAAATAAGATGTAAATATAGGGTAAATATATGAAAAGAAAAAAAATATGAAAGTCTCAACTTGAAATGTATAGAAAAAGATGTAATTTAACTCTAAAACTCATAAACTTGAATTGTTTCTAAATATATATTTGTAAATCTTGGAATAAAATGATGAAAGTAACAAAACCCAAAGATATTTCTAAAAATAGATATTGAAGGACTAGGTCAACTTGGGAATATGCCCTACAACTAGGTTGTTGCAATATAGTGACCTAAAATTGACCTCTCCAAAACCTCCTAAAAAGTAGGTTCCATATGTGTAAAGCTTTTGTTGATATCTTATAAATCAACATATAAAATAAGGGTTTTAGGGTTGGGTTTTGATGAGGACTTACATTGGTCAAGCCCTAGGTTAAGGAATTAACCATAATAGAGAAATATAAATGTAAATGAATAAAATAAAAGATAAATGTTATGATTCATTTTTCTTGTACGTAAATGTATAGTAGATCTTGAACTAGGATTGTAGGGTATCTCCACACTTTTTAATAGATCCACCATAATCCCATCATGATGTCATGGATATAAACATGCATCAATGAAAAATATGAATGTTTAAATCTATATCTCCTCACTTAATGTCCAACAATAAGCTAGATCTTGAAGAGGAAATTCTCACAAAGAATTATTCAACGCTATATAGAAATCTCCTTGCTTGAATGATTCAAAAAGTCTCGAGTACTCAAACTCCTTGAATGCAAAAGGAATAAATCTTCACTTGAGAGAAAGAGCTTGGATTAATTGAGTGCATGAATGAATGAGATGCTTCAGATATGAAAATATAAAGTCTCTAGGTCTCCTTATATATGATCTTTTGGGTGGGAAAATAATACAAGCTAATGCGAGAGAGAGAAATAAAAAAATTAAACCCCCAAGATATTTTAGACCTTGAAATTGCTAGGGACTTGGTTAAACTAGGTTGGTCTAGTCAAAAATAGGTTAACCTGAATTGACCTAGTGGAGATCAGGTTAGGGGAGCCACAAAAATATCAAGAAGATACCAGGAGGAATAGGGAGGAAAGAGGAAGAAGAGAAGAGAAAAGGAGATCAAGAACATGCAAATCCATGGTCCAAAGAAGGAATTATGTAGAGGGAGCTAAAAGCTCTTAAAAGATAAGTTCATCCATTTCAAGACAGTACATTAAGCCCCCAACTTTAGTAGGAGTATGAGTTTCCAAAAGCTCATGGTAAAGTAGATCAAGAGAAAATATTATCATGATTAAGGAGGAAAATAAATTATCAATCCCAAAAAAATGTTAGTCTTTGTCATATCCAAAATCATAATAAGAGAGATAATTACTAAAAAAGGAACCACATAAGAAAAATAAAGAAAAGGGGGGAATGTTTGTTCACCATTTTTGCCCATCATTCAGCCCATCATTGATAACAAATCTAAGAGATCTTCAATGGGTTAGATTCTTTGATGTGGGTTAACATGCTTTTTGGTTGGGTTAACATCTCATGTTAACTCAATCTCTTCATGAGCCAAGTTGGCTCAATTCCTTCATGTGTTTAGCTAGTTTAGTTTGTTCATTCACCAAATTGGCTTGTTTTCCTTCATGTGCCAAGTTGTGGGTTAACATGCATTTTCTTAACCATTTTCACTATTTTGAGGACTGACCTTTCTTGCTTCCATGAAATCATGAAATCGTTGTTGCCTCTTCAACCAGA
Source organism: Cupressus sempervirens (assembly GCA_028749045.1). Taxonomy (NCBI): domain Eukaryota; kingdom Viridiplantae; phylum Streptophyta; class Pinopsida; order Cupressales; family Cupressaceae; genus Cupressus; species Cupressus sempervirens. Next base: position 378,055,817 of record CM053786.1, read on the forward strand.
TATTTGGGAATTGTATCAACTAGCAATTTCATGCCACATGGAAAATCCTTCTTGTTTTGGGCTACTTTCATCAAAGCATTCTCATATTTTCACATTGCTTCCCTTTTCTCTTGTGAAGATACGATGGTCATTGGATCTAGAAGCATCTTGAATATTTTTTAGTACATCTCAGTCATCTATTGGAGAATGAAGAAGATATGTATCTATGGTTGGGTTTTATTCATTTGTTGGGGAGATTTTTCACAACATCTTGGCCATCGATATTCTACATCAATGGTTCATACCTTTTCTAAGAAAGACAAATTTATTCCACATGGGTCAACTTTGTATTTTTATGACACAATAACATTGTGTGTTATCCCATTTTGCATTTTTTTATAGTAGCACAAATTTATAGTAGCACAAATTCTTTAATGTTGAATGATATTCTTTGGCCTTGTTTGCATGACAACTATGCATCTCCATGCCTCATTAATGATTGTAATGATCAAATCTTTTAGATTTCATGATCAAAATTAGTTTTGATAGTCATTTATTGTTTCTCTCTGCAACTCAACTCCACCTTGGTTGGGGTTTGAACTCTATAGTTTAAATTTGAGTTATGGCTGATCTATAAAGACAAGTTGTAAATACTTTTTCTAGGTTCTTCTCTCTTTGTATTTTTTCAGCGACACTATGCTTTGCATTTTTTCCTTCCATTAATGAAACTTTTCATTTTCCTACCTATTCTTTCCATTCTTCTATCTAGTGCATGTATTTTCCTTATAGTGAATGTTTATTTTCCATTATCTTAGATCTATGTGTTATGTTAAGTCTGTTAGGGGTTGTTGTATAGTGAAATTCATTTCCTTTTAGCACTTAAACTAGTTCTAAACCTACATGTGGTTTCTTAGAAGGTATATTAGAGTTCAATTAGTCTATTTTGGTTATTTTATTGATATGTAGTGCATTCATAGGCAGAGTTGTAACCACTATATCTATCTTAGTGCATCACCCCCTTTCCCTTTTTACAATTTAATTTCATGTTCTCCTTCTCCCTTTTCCTTCAAAGTGGTAGTGTAGATGCATCTTGATAGTAAGGAAATTGACCTTTCTAGAGATTTAGCCTTAAGGCATATGTCCCACACTTGAAGGTTGTTTCCATGTTACACAAGATTGCTTGAGAAGTAGTTCCTCAAGCAAGGATGCAAACTTTTGTGTCAACAATTTTTGGCATTCTCGATGGGACAATCATTTTCAGTTGTACAAATCCACTAGAAGATAGTCCAATCTTATAAATTAAGAATTTGAGTGTTATTCTCAATGAAATCAGCCTTTGGAGGCATTCCATCAAATATCATGGTGATGGTAGTGCACATCTATTGGTTTCTAGATTAAATAATGTTGGTATGTAAAGATCATTCTTGATCTTTTTGTGACTTCCAAAGCTCTCTATGAAATTGTAGCTTTTATGAAGCTCTAACCATGGACCTGGTTTCATTGAAACAACCATTATTCCCCTCCATATCATGAAAATTCTATTCCTCAACCCTCATATTGCCATTTTCAATCTTAGCCTCAAGTTGTTTATAGCCAATATGCTCAAAACAAATACTACCCTCCTACACCTACTCCTCTAGCCCCAACATATACATATAGAAAACTTGAAAATATGGTGTTGGAGTTCTAAAGGAAGATGGATTGGAGATTTCTTGAATGAGATGAGAAATTTCTAGCCTATGGTAGGCAACATGATGAGATTGCAAGGCAGCAAGAGATTAAGAGACAATAGGAGGAGATGGCATACTAGGCCTATCTCCAACAACAAGAAGAGAGGGAGAAATAGATATAATTCGAGGAGAGACTTTCTATGCTAGTTGTTGTAGAGAGAGAGGAGGAAATGAGGCTATAATTAGCTCATTTTTAGACCAAGGAAGTAGAGGTAGCCCCTTCTCCAATATTTTTCATCCCAAGCTTCAAGAAGCCCCATCCATTACAAGAGCCTATTGTTGCAACTTCTCCACTCCCTATAAAAGAAAATTGGCTAGGTCATAAGCCTTCAACACCTATCACCATTTCACTCTTTTAGGATGGACTAGTGGTATGGACTTCTGATGTCCCAAATAAGGAATTTTGGGATAGTGAAAAAAAGCCCACAAAGCTACCATGGGATGAGTTGCAAACTGTTGAGGAGGCAAAGGAGGCAATGGTTGAGAAGAAGGAAGAGGATTTAATCCTCTTATCTAAAGAGCTTCCCTCCTTTGTTGAGGAAAAAAAACAAGAAAAGGTTGTTTCTTCTGTTGAGGAACAAATCATGGCTATTGAGACTTTAGAAGGAAATGGGGATTTGTTGCTAGAGAAGGAAGAAGATTAATTGTTATAGTACACTATCCTCCATGATATGGTGGATGGAGAAGAGGATCATAAGGATAGCTCTATCCTTAAGGAGGAACATGCTAACATGCATGAGGTTACCCCTCAACCTATGCATGTTATTATAGGTATAATAGAGGAGATTGATAATGAAGATGATCTATTGGGTAAGTTTGATGCTATATGCTCTTCCATAGATGTTGAGTCATCATCTACTATATATGAAGAGCATGTTCTTTAGTAGAAACATGAGGAGAGTCACACCATACCAGTAGCTCCCAAGGAGATGGCTCATAAACACAATGAAGACAAGGTGGAGATTTTTTCTTCACAAAAAAGGAGCCACTTCCAAATTAGTTGGATGGTACCATTATAGAGCACAACACGATTGAGGTTGATTGGCCAAACTCAAAACCATCAAGAGGATGCCCCATAAGACATCTAGCTCTACAATAAATCAGCAAGTTTCCCCTGGTCATGATTAAACCTAAGCATGAGGAAGATTTTCACCAAGAGGAGCAAGTATGTTTTGCTCCACAAGGTAATGCCCCAGTGCTATAAAGCTTCATTTTTTTAGCACTGGGAAGGAGCTGCTCCATGAAAAAATATGTTTGATATGCTTGCTATTATTTTCAGCTTCCTATGTGCATGGGAGAAAGAATTGGCTTGTGATGAAAGGCCACTACTTCAACAAGCTAGTCAATGGCTTTGTTTGATTTTTTGTAATTTTAAATTCTTGTATATATTAGAATAAGTGTTTTTAAGCTTTCCAAGAAGTCCACGAGAATATTTGCTCCCTTTTCTGGAGCTCCTAGGAGTTCTTATTTTTTGCTAGTTGTGGAATTTTGTGAAGCTATAGGTGAGATAACATGTCAATTCTTGGTAGTGACTCTATGCCCAATGGATTTATTAAGGTCAATGGTCTATGCTTGGTAGGCAAGCATCCCCTCTGAGTCACCAAGAATGTTGGCCATTTTTGCCCCCCATTCATCCCATCATTGATAATCAATCTGAGAGATCTTCATTTGGTTGGATTCTTTGATGTGGGTTAATGCACTTTTTGGTTGGGTTAACATCTCATGTTAACTCGATCTCTTCATGAGATGAGTTGGCTTGGTTCCTCCATGTGTCAAGCTAGTTCAATTTGTTCATTAATCAAGTTGGCTTGTTTTATTTCATGTGTTGAGTTGTTGGTTAACACACATTTTCTATTAGGGTTAACATTTTGCATTAACCATTTTCACTATTTCAGGGAGTGACTTTTCTCACTGTTGTGAAATCACAAAAACACTGTTGCCTCTTCAATTGAACATTTTGAAATTGTGTTGACCAATAGTTTCATGCCACATGACAAATCCTTCTTGTGTTGGTCTACATTTTAGTAGATAGTTCTCATATTTTCACATTGCTTCCCTTTTCTCTTGTGAAGATACAATGGTCATTAGATCTAGAAGCATCTTAGATATTTTTTAGTACATCTCAGCCATCTATTGGAGAATGAAGAAGATATGCATCTACAGTTGGGTTTTATTCATCTGTTGGGGAGATTTTCATAGCATCTTGGTAATCCATATTCAAATGAAGATTTGCATCAATGGTTCACACATATTCTGGCCAAATTAGATTTATTCCATGTGGTTTAACTTTTTATTTTTCACTATGGGTTAATATTGTGTGTTATCCCATCCCACATTTTTTTGGATAGTGGTGTGAATTTATTTGTTATAGCCATGAAACATTACAAGGACTATTCTTTAATGTTGAACAAAATTCTTTCGCCTCGTTTGTGTGACATCCATGCATCTCCATGCCTAAGTAATGATTGTAATGATCAGATCTTTTTGATTTAATCTCTTATGATTGGGTGCATTTTTTTTGCCCTTCCTCTCACTTCATTATATTAGATTTAATTTCATTATCATATTTATTTTTGATACTCATTTATTGCTACTCTCTGCAACTCAACTCCACTTTGGTTTGGGTTTTAACTCTATAGTTTAGATCTGAGTCATGCCTAATCTATAAAGGCAAGTTGTAAATACTTTTTCTAGGTTCTTCTCTCTTTTTATTTTTGCAGCAATGCTATGCTCTACATTTTTTTCCTTCCATTAGTGAAATTTCTCATTTTCTTACCTATTCTTGCCATTTTTTTATCTATTGCATGCATTTTCCTTATAGTGAATGTTTCTTTTCCATTTTCTTAGATCTATCTATTGTGTGAATTTTGTTAGTGGTTGTTGTATACTGAAATTCATTTCCTTTCAACACTTAAACTAGTTCTAAACCTACATATGGTTTCTTATAAGGTAGATTAGAGTTTGGTTAGTGTATTTTGGTTATTTCATTGATGTGTAGTACATTCATACGTAGAGTTGCAACTACTATATCTATCTTGGTGCATCACCCCTTTTCCCATTCTACATTTCAATTTTATATTCTCCTTCTCCCTTTTCCTTTAAAGTGGTAGTGTAGGTGCATCCTGATAGTAAGGAAGCTAGATTTCTCTGGATATTTAGCCTCAAAGTGCAAGTTCCAAACTTGGAGGTTGTTTCCATATTGTACAAGGTCACTTGAGAAGTAGTTCCTTAGGCAAGGGTGCAAACTTGTGTGTCAATAATGCCTTTGCAAAAGGGGATGGCATTGAATAGCCTAGCAAGTGTGTGTGGTATGCTAGTCAACCCATCAAAAGATGGACCAAATGGTCTAGCAAGTGTGTGTTGCATGCTAGTTAGTCCATTGAAGGATTCAACTTTGAGGGAACTCCATCTCCCGAAAAGAAGATTCAAAAGTGACCTAGGCATAAAGATGGGTGTGTCCTTAAGGGATAAAAACAAGACTGGGCTTGCTAGACTATTAGTAGTCAAAAGGAGGGTCCAAAAACAAGGATCAAGCCTCCCAAACTATCAATAGTTTAGAGAGATATCCAAAAAGAGTCTAAGCCCCAAGGAATTGTCAATACTTCCTAGAATCTAGAAAGAAAGAGCAAGAGAGGGGTAAACATGAAATAAGAATGCATAGATCTGGGTATACCTTAGAAATCATACCAAGCACTAAAATCTGAATTATGCCAAGCTATACATAGAATCCATATTTGTATTCTATGGAAAAAGGATGGGCAAAGTGTATTACCCATGTTAAAGAGATTTCAAATTCTGCAATGGGAGAAATAACTTTAATAAAATTATAGATGTGTCCACGTAAGAGCATTTCCACTATGACATGCCTCCAAGAAGAGAAACATATCAAGAGAAATGAGAAAACTAAAAAAAGAAAGAAAACAAAAAGATCTACTAATTTTGATTCAATAAGATCATATGATAACATGTAATATTATGTCAAGTATGAAAATATCATCACTCCCCAAAGTAGATAGAACAATGACACAATGAAAGGAAAAGACATGGAAGAGAAACTAAGGAGAATCAATTTGGGCCAATAACATGGAGACCAAAAAGAATCAGTGCTACCATATCATAAGAAACCAAGAAGACTATACAAGATTGCTAGTATGAATAATAGAACAAGTATGACATAACATATAATAACATATAGAAGAAAAGAGAAATGAATAGAAAAATGTGTACAACAAGGAAATTACTTTATCATCTTGAGCTCAATAAAGCAACAAATATCATCTACAACAATCAATAGAAATAAAGAAAATACAAGGAAAAATACAACAAAAGAACACAAAGACTACTATGATGAATGTAATCAGCATAAAGCATTACACTTGCCCCCCTATATCATCATGCAATGCTATGGGAAGGATGGTGACTTACAAGAGGAACAATATCCATTATAGTAAGAATCATAGTGAGTTCTAAGCAAGTACTTTGGGAGTTAGTATGCTCATTGCTAGGAGTGATTATAAGTTGTGTAGAAAGCATGTTAGGAAAATAATTATTTATATCAATTAATTCTTCATTACTACAAGCATGTTTATCATCTAAAGTATCTTCCATATCTAGATTAATAGAATTTAAAATATGAATAGAATCATGACATTTATCCATATGCAAAATGTCACCTTTTTTAGCTTCATCCAAAGACTCATGCATGATTTGATCAAAGGAAGGTAAAGGCTTAGATGAAGATATAGGCTTAGAAGAAAAAGATCTTTAACTTGACAGTTCTTGTGACACTAGTGATCATGTTGATTATGAATAATCTTATGAGACACACTAGAAGGATTAAAATTAAATACCATAGGATCCAAAGAAGAAACATCAATGTGTTGGGGTATAGTAGTTGGGGGAATAGATGTAGAAGGTAAAACAAGTTTAGAAGTAAAAATAGAAGATGTGTTGCATAAAAATGTAATCAAGGGAATAAACACTAAGCAACTAATGCATATTCCTACATGATCATGCAAACCTCAAAATATGAAAGATAAACATGTAAATAAAGATAACATGAACATCAAAGTAGCCCTATGGAAACCTCACAAATCACCAAGTGGTTGATGATTTCCTTGCTCATGGGATGTGGTTGCTCACAATTCTTGCAACATAACAATGGGGTAGATAGTGCTTCATGATATGAGGAGAGGGCTTTCCTTTTATAGGAAAAGAGATGCAACGGATGGCTGAGATTGAATGCAAGATGAAGGGCTAGGATCTCTTAGGATCGATGATGTGTCCATGAGGTGGAGGACAAGTAGAATCCATGTGGATTAGGGTTTTTGACCATTCAAAGGGGGAAATATGCTCACACATGTGTGAGCAACCTTTGATGGTGACATGATCAATATGCTTCTCACACATGTCTGAGACAACTTGATTGTCATGCAAGAGGACAAGTGTGCAAGAGGTGTGAGAAGGCATGGCTTCTCACACATGTGTGAGACAACTTGATTCTCATGCAAGAGGACAAGTGTACAAGAGGCATGGAAGACATGAGGGATGAGGAAAGTGTGAACATCCATCACACATGTTAGGTAATGCAAGCATGATTAAGGAAGTGGGTAGGTTTAGCAAGGTGGGTTAGGTTAGAGTTAAAGGTAGGAGCCATGTGCTCAAATAGGATTAAATGTAATATTTTATTCCAAGTGGGATTAGGAAAGGTATTAATTAAGTAAAAAAAGTACTTAATTAAAGTGAATGGGTTAGGATTTAAATAAATCTTAGTTTATTTAAATCAAGGAAAGGCTAGGAATTAGATAAACCTTAGTTTATTTAAATCAAGAATAGGGGAACATAATTAAATAAATGTAAATTTATTTAATTAAATGTAAGGTAATTAAATAAATAATTATTATTTATTTAATTGGTTAGGAAAAGGGGATTTGGACAATTTTAGGTGTCTACATTTTGCCCCTCTTTGATATAGCATTAGTGATGTTATATCAAAGAAGAATAAAATATAGTGGCTAGGAGGATAAGACTAGTAGCATGATACCCCAGTCATGGAAGGATGAGGAAGGATGACGAGGATGGATGGGTATGCCCCCTCAAGAGGACATGTGGGTTAGGAGAACACAGATGTTCTCTCAAAATGGAATGGAGGAGGAAATGAAAAGAGTGATCAAGCCATACTACAATGGTTTGAAGTTCGATATTGTAGTCAACACTATGCACCAAGGTATGAGGAACCAAGATTACAATGTGTCAACTACGTGATAAAAGGGGTCTAATACAACCATGTGCCTTATGAAACCATGATATGGAAGACCATGATTCCTGGGACAATAGGATGCAAAGACCATGATAAATGAAAAAAATACTAATGCTAACAAATAACAAGCAATCATGCACCGAAAACCAAAAGAAAACTAACATTTTGCTCCTAGTCAAGCTGAAAACCCATTAATGGATTGATTGATGATGATTGATTAAGGATGGCAAAGCTAACAATAAGCATAATGCACATCCAAGGATTGGGAAGGATTCATCCCATGATAATGTTCGAAATATGGTCAATGGATTATTAGCTGATTGGGTCAAATTGATGAATTGATTAAGGATTGATGTACAAGATTTGCAAGATTAGATTGATTGGATTAGTATTGATTGCATAGAGAGATTTTTGATTTTTTGATTTTATGGTAGATAGAAGAATGAACATGGATGAGATTGGAAGAATGATGTTGATAGCATGAAGAATGATGAGAGTAGAATAGATTTGATGTGAAAGAATTAGAAGAATTGAAAATTGATTAAAGAATGAATTTGATTGAAGTGAGTAGAAGAACTAGACTTAATGTGATATGAACGAATGCGTAGAATGGATTGGGACCAATGAAAAGGGAGAGCCAAGGCATGGGAAATAGAGGAATAGCAATGTGAGTTGGTGCATGCAAGGAATGGTGGAAGGATATGAGGGGCCAAATGATATGGGATTGGAAAATGCAGAGCGAAGGGACCATGTTTCGAAGGAGTCCAAATGATGCCCCATAGCAAGGATATGAAAATGGAAGGAAGTATGGTGGAAAGGGTGCATGAAAATGGAAAGATGGAACAAAGGCTAGCATATGGAGGAAAAGAAGGCATGTGCTCTACCAAAGCATATATGAACATTTTGATATTGTGCCTCTAATAGTGATCATGAGCATGGGCTTGAAAGGGGAATGGATAAGGGATATGGGAGGGAGGGTATGAAAAAGGGATAATGATATGGAGGGTATGGATGAAATGTGCGATATGAAGGGGATGGGATGGAAGGGATGACCAAGATCAAGGACATATGAAAAAAAGATGGAAGTATGTAGGAGTATGGATGGAAAATGGATGAATGAACATGACAAGGACTATGGAATGCAAGATATGGATAGCATGCCAAGGTCAAATATATGAAAAGATTATGGAAGTATGTAGGATAATGTATGGAGGATGCACAATGGATATGGAAAGTGCATAGGGATGGATGAAAGGAAAGTGAAAGTCAAGATCAAAGATGGAGGAGGATGATGAAGGGTAGATGGAAGCATGAAAAGTATGTATGAAAGAGTGGTATGGATGGAGCTTGCCCCCAGTGTAGAGTGCAAGTGGAAGAAGGAAAAGTGAATGGATGGATAAGTGGAATGGGAAGGAAATGGATACATGATAGGGAGTGAAGGGAGGACTCAAGCATCTAGTTTCATGGATGGTATCCCTTGATATTTATGTCTCTTTCTTTTTTAGTTTTAAGGAATTTTTACTATTTTTTTTCTAGATGTTGGTAGGATAGTAAAAGGAAGGATGAAGTGGATTGGGGAATGGAGGATAACAACTTATGAAAAGGTTTGGATTAAGGGGGTGGTGTGGGTGGGAGGGAGATATGGTTGATGGATGCTAGGTTGGAAGATTTGTGGATGGGTGGATGAAGGAGGTAGAAAGATCATCATTGGCACACACCTTGAAGGGTGATGGAAAAGAGGAAATTGTAGAGGATATGTAAGTTTGGATTTTTGGATATAGGCACCCAAAATGGATGAAGGAGATGGTGGATTTGGGTATGTAAGGATCCAAAATGGATTTTGAAAATGGAAGCTCAGATGGTTTAGGAATGAGGGAAGCCTTTGGATTAGAAGAATTGGATGCCATTTGGAATCTTTCTTTGAGATTCATTGCTACATTAAGTAGCTTTGGGATCCACAAAAATTTTACATTTTTGATTTTTAGCCTGTGTGGCCTTTTGATTTGCTCTTTCTTTTGGATCAGATTTGTCTTTTCTTGGACATGTCATTTAGAGGGGACATGTTGATCCTTGGGCTTTTGTGGATTTTTGGCTTTATTTTCTTTTTCTTTTGCATCCAATTTGTTTCCATTGGCCATGGTATGGGTGCATGGAGGTAAATGAGATGGAGAGCTTATGGATGGTAAATGTTGGAAGGAATTCAAGGAAGTCTGCCTTTGTTGATCTTTACTAGGGCCATGAGGGGATAAAGTGGAAAACATGGATATGGTGGATGGATGTATGTAAGGACCCAAAATGGAAGGAAAGGATGAAGGGTTTGGTAGTGGAATGTAAGGACCTAAAATGGATGGAAGTGAGGAAGGAATGGGAATATGGATATAAGGTCCTAAAATAAATTTGGAAGAGGAATGATGGGAAGCTTTAGGTTTCAAAGGAGGAATTGTGGAAGGTGTACCAACATCTTGAGACATTATTTCTTTAATGGGATACTTATCATTTTCAACACAAGATGCGAGTCCATGTATATGGGGTTCATGAATGGATTGGATAGGTGTGATAGGATCATGTGGAGGATTAGAATCGCAAGGGGGGTTATGAAGGATAATAGAATTGTCAGATGGAGTGGGATCATGAAAAGAAAATGAAGGGGTGCTTTGATCTTGACTTAAAAGGGGATCACATAGTGGAATAAGTGGATCATGAGATGAAATAGGATCATTAGATGGAATGGAAGGAATGGAACCATGATATGGAGTGATTTGATCTTGACATGGAGGAATATTAATGGATGGCATGGAAGGAAGTTCTTCATGAAGTGGAGGGTCTATGGATGCTAACTCATGAGATGGAGTGGAATTGGAGGTACATGGAATGTCTTGATCTTTATTAGGAAGGGAATCATGAGATGGACTAGGAGGGATAAATGAATCTTTAGGGATAGGAGAATGATGGGATGGATAAATGCTTGGATCTAGAGGAAAAGAGGAATCTAAAATGTCATGCTTTGGAGGAAGGTCTTGAGATGGAATTGGGGGTATGAATTTGGGTGATTGGCTCTCTTCATTTTGTATTTTACACTTAGCCAAGAATGATGAGAAATACCCCTTATGAGGTGGAGATGATGTTTTTGGAGGATTAGGATTATGTGAAGGTTGAACTATGGGTAGGGGATTGCATGGAGGGTTTGGGTTGGATGGGACATGAGGACTATGATCTTTGAAACATGGGGGAAGAGGACACATGGCATGGAAGGTGGCCTCTTCCTATTGGCTTTCTAAGAGATAATTCTTTAGTTGTTCCATTTCTATGGCAAGGACATTTGTGTTTGGGGAAGTGTGTGGGCTAGGAATGGAATTGTATGCAGTTGAAGGATAATGAGGTAGCTTTCCCTTGTCAAATGTAGAAGAATAATGGACATGAGATGGATGAGAGTTGGATATGAAATTTTGAGGATGAATTTGATGTGTAGGTTGAACGGGAGGTATAACTCCATACTGTCTTTGAAGATTGTCAACCATTTGATTAACCAAATTCAGATCCATAGATGTTAGATGAAGAGTGATGAAATTTTTTATTATGGATGGAAGATGAACTTAGGACTAGGAGTTTTAGAATTTGACTTTATTCAAATTGGATTTGACTTGATATTGATTTGATTGAATTTGATTTGATATGATTGGATATAATTTGATTGAATTAGGGTTTGATTGGATTTGATAAAAACCCTATGATATTGCAAACAAGTGAAAGTGGGATTTGAATTAAAGTCCAATGTTGATGATAATGCTCCTATGTCCAAAGTAGAATGATTTTATGAAGATTAAATTAGAAGAATATTTGAATAGATGAAGAAATATTGATTGATTTTGGACGAAGATGTAAATGGATTGAATTAGGAATTGATTAGAAATGACTAGATTTGACAAGGGATTGGATTAGAAGGATGATGATGTGGAGAATTGAATTCAGAATGCATTATGATATTGGTGGAGGAAATTGAAGTTGGATGATGATGAAGCATGACTAGGGTGAAGATTTTGAAGTAGATTGACTGATTAGGAAGACAAAGAAATGATGTGGACAAAGAGCAATGATCAAGGAATGGTTTGAATGATGAAGAAAAGAGATGTGTGAGGGTTATGACTTTGATGGAAAGAAGATGTGATGTGGAATTGATGTGGACAACTTGACTAAGAGGACCTAAGCCAAGACTTCTTTTTTTTGTTTATTGAGATTTTTTTATTTTTATTTTTTTTTAAACTTTTATGATTTTTTTTTAGATTTTTATGTTTTATGATGTTTTTGGATTTTTTATAGATTTAAGATGAAAAATCAAACAAGGAAATATGTACAAGGAAAGTGTCTTTCAAACACTCAAGAACGTCGAACACACCGACAATCCTGTAAAGTGTAAGGTTGCAACTAGGATGTACAAGGATCAACTAGAGGGTGTCCTCAATATATGCAAGGTATGTGAGGCCCAAATCTGTGGATGAAAGAAAATACTACCACATAGCTGGGGGGAGATGGTAACCCAGATCTCCTCCTTCACTTCCCAAAGGTATAAATTTCTTTGGGGCTTAGCCAAGAGTGACAATATTATGCTTCCAAGACAGGTGTCTTTCGATTCACCTCCTAATTTTTATACTCCACCAGAACACTAGAGTTGAGATCATCCCAAGGGGTGATGAAATCCTCAAGTAGGACTCCTAAAAAAAAGAAAAACAAGACCACTTATTTCTTGTGCACCCAAGATCACCCAAAGGCACGAGGGGAGAGAATATGTAAGTGGTCTTGGGGTTTAAAAGACACACGTTCTTTTCCAATGAAACTTTAGATTTTTTAATCTACTTTGAAGACACACATGATTAAAGCATACAATGTTCTTTCCAACTTGACAACGTCATAAAAATTGAGTGTTTTCCAACATAAGTAAATCGAGCATCATCAACATAAGCAAATGTGGAAAGGAAAGCATCAATTTTTGTTATGCATTCAAGAGTGAGTGATTGTTTGTTTTAAGCACCAAAATGAAATGTGTATGCAATGTTCATTGATCCTTAGACATGCAAGATAATGTTGTCATTCATTCCAAAGCAAAAGTTTTCGATTAACCATGCATTCAAGATTGAGTTTGATTGTTTTAGCATTTAACCATGCATTCAAAGATGAGTGTTTAATAATAAAAGTTCATTCCCAAAACAAATTTAAAGCAAAATTTGCAAGCAATATGGTTAGTGAGAAAATATCCCTGTAAAAAACACAAGTTAGTACAGCAAAAATATAGGACAAATGTGAAACAACCCTACAATGAAAAGGTTAGCACAAAATTTGGACTTTGAAAAAAAAAATAGAGATCTAAACTACATCAAAATCTCATGAAACCAATATCATCATGACGGGCTTGGAATTAGCTTTTGAAAATATTTTATTTTTAAAAAATGGAGCTTGTATGCTCAAGTTATGAGCAAAAAATGGAAGGTTGCTCCTTATGGCTTAGTAGGGCATGTGGACTACTGATGCAGTGCTGACATCAGTGACTTGTGAGAAAAAATTTGACAGTTAGGAGAATTTCAAGCAATTTTTTTTGTTTTTTTTGATGTTTTTGAAAAAAAAGAAATCTTAGGGTGCATTAAAAAAGATAAATATGATTGTTTAAGACTAAAATAGAAAAGACAATAAAATTTTGTTTTGGTTTTCCTTTTGCATTTTTGAAAGAAAAATAATAAAAAAGATTTTTTTTTTTTAAAAGGAAATGTGCAGAGGGTTTGAGCATAGTAGAGGACACAACAGCTGTGCGATGTGTAGGAAGGGTTTTGGGTAGAGCCGAGCAAAGAGGTGGTTTTGGCATTCTGTGGAGTGTTAGTGTTGGTGGTGGCCATGAGGGATTTGAGTGAGGAGGAGGGGTTTAAAGCGGTGGTAGGGTTTTGGAAAGGTGGTGACATTTGGAAGTGGGGCTTACAGGCATTGTAGGGTGAGCCGTGGGTGAAGGAAGTGGAGAGGGGTGGAGGTGATGGTGTTGCAGGGAGGTGGCTGAGGGGAGCAGATGTGGCTAGGGTGGGGTTGGGCTGAGCAGAGGGCACCGTAGGTGGTGAAAAATCTTAGAGGGGTGTTGTAGCAGGTTTGCACAAAGGGCAAAGAAAATTTTGTGACACCGAGCTAGTCACAGGGACGGGGCAGTAGTTTCTTGGGTGGTTGCGAGTGGCATTCACTGTGGTGGTTGGGGAGGAGTGAAAGGAGTGTCTCAGCAAGTGATGGAGGAATTGGGGTTGAGCGGCAACGTAAGGGTTGGGAGGAAGAGCCACGGCCTGCACAAGAGAGAGGAGGAAGTAGTTGTGGGAGGTAGAGGGTTAGCAGTGGTGGAGATGGCAATAGTAGTCATGGTAGCTGAGATCGTAGTGGCAGTCACGTCAAAGGTGGTAGAGCCAGTGACATGTTGAAGGGAGCGGCCACTTGTGGGCTGCGACAAGAAGAAGGCGGTGGCGATGGATAGGGAGCAAGGGGTAGCCACTGATTGTAGAGCCGAGTGTAGGGGAGGGTTGTGGCCATGGGCTTTGGAGGAGGTGGTGCAGGGGCAAGGCTCGCGGGTGCCATCGTTGGTGGCGTCATGGGTGCCCAAACTGCACTACAAAAACAAACTTAATTATTTTTTTGTTTTTGAATTTTTTTTTTTAAAACATAAATGAAGTAAAGAAAAATAACATGGACCCTCCCCACTTTTTTTTAAAATTATTTTTAAATCTATTAATGAAGGAGTAATTTTATTTTTTCTCTTTTCTATTAACAAAGAGTATATTCAACATATATACACCCTAGAACTTGAAAATAAAGCAATAAGAAATGAAATATAGAGTGTTGTATTGCAAAAGACTTCCCTTATGTCCTCCAGATGCGATGATGGGCTTTATGGCTCGATTAGATGATCCTAATGAAACTTGATCCCCAAATGCTTCCTCAACCTACAAGCTCATAAAATACTCAAAAACACATTAGATTGTTAGTTCAAACCCGTGAAGTGGGTCCCATCGAGCGTGCCAAAAATGTGTTGCATAAAGATGTAATCAAGGGAAGAAACACTAAGCAACTAATGCATATTCCTATAGGATCATGCAAACCTCAAAATATGAAAGATAAACATGTAAATAAAGATAACATGAACATCAAAGTAGCACTATAGAAACCTCACAAATCACCAAGTGGTTGATGATTTCCTTTCTCATGGGATGTGGTTGCTCACAATTCCTGTAGCATAACAATGGGGTAGATAGTGCTTCATGAAATGAGGAGAGGGCTCTCCTTTTCTTGGAAAAGAGATGCAACGGATGGCTGAGATTGAATGAAAGATGGAGGACTAGGATCTCTCAGGATCAATGAGGTGTCCATGAGGTGGAGGACAAGTAGATTCCATGTGGATTAGGGTTTTTGACCATTCAAAGGGAGAAATATGCTCACACATGTGTGAGCAACCTTTGATGGTGACATGATCAATGAGGTGTGAGAAGCATGGCTTCTCACACATGTGTGAGACAACTTGATTCTCATGCAAGAGGACAAGTGTACAAGAGGTGTGAGAAGGCATGGCTTCTCACACATGTGTGAGACAACTTGATTCTCATGCAAGAGAACAAGTGTGCCAGAGGCATGGAAGACATGAGAGATGAGGAAAGTGTGAAAATCCCTCACACCTGTGTGAGGATTCCTCACACATGTGTGAGCACACACTTAGGATTAAAAGGTGATTAGCCAGGATGATTAGGCAAAGAAAGCATGATTAAGGAAGTGGGTAGGTTTAGCAAGGTGGGTTAGGTTAGAGTTAAAGATAGGAGTCATATGCTCAAATAGGATTAAATGTAATATTTAATTCCAAGTGGGATTAGGAAAGGGATTAATTAAGTTAACAAAGTACTTAATTAAAGTGAATGGGTTAGGATTTAAATAAACCTTAGTTTATTTAAACCAAGGAAAGGATAGGATTTAGATAAACCTTAGTTTATTTAAATCAAGAAAAGGGGAACATAATTAAATAAATGTAAATTTATTTAATTAAATGTAAGGTAATTAAATAAATTATTATTATTTATTTAATTGGTCAGGAAAAGGGGATTTGGACAATTTTAAGTGTCTACAAAAGATAGAGTAGGCAAGACTGGCACAAGTTAATTTAACCCTTCAGTAGGATAAGTTCCATGATCTTGGCTACTTTATGTTTTTTATAATCTTTGTATAGATGATAAGGATGAGAAGGTGTCTTTTTAGGATGAGATGGCCAATTAAAATCAATCTCAACACAATATCTAGGGTGTGTTGGTTTATAAAGAGAATGATTAATAGTAATAATGTTTCCATCATGAGGAAATTTAATAAGTTTATGAATAGAAGAAGCTACAACTTGCATGAAAGGAAGCCATGGAATACCAAGATTAACTTGAAATTGATTGGAAGTAGGAATAACAAAAAAGTTAGTATAAAAAACTTTCCCTAATAAATAAACATGTAAAGTGATAGAACCTTGAGGATAGTGAAGAAAACCATTACAAGTTTGAATCCACATAGGAGTAGTATTATAAGCATCTCTATGTAGCCCTTTGTTAAAAAGGTGTTCTTCAGTGATAAAATTCACAAAGAGGGAGGATCAACCAAAGTATCACAAGAATGGATATGATTAACTCTAGCAATGATGTAAAGAGGACCATTAGGTGCCTTAAACATATTAGATTGACTATAACTAATAGGGGGTGTCTGTTCAGGTGTAGGCAGAGAAGGAATCAAAGGTTGAGATGATAACTCAACATGATTAACCACATGATTCTCTTCTTGTATTTTTTTATCATATTTAACATGGTTATTGAAAGAAGAAGGTTGAATAAAAAAAATTGACAGAGAAGGTAAAGGATTATTGTAAACCTATAGATTTTGATTAGGTGATGTAACAGATTTATCAAAGTTATTAACTTGGTAATAAATATATATAGCCTTCGAATCAATAAAGTCCTTAATAGTATTCTTCAAACCATAACACATTTGGGTATGATGACTCAGTTGATAGTGATATTGATAGAAAGCATTTGGATCAAAAGACTTAGGCAAAGGTTTACTAGGATCAATAAGATACATTGGAGAAAGAATAAGAACAAGAGCATGAATCAATTTAGTCATCATCTTAGATAAATTTTCATATAATTGAGTATACTAAAGATTAGGATGAAATATAGAGGAAAAAGTAATCATACCTCTAGATGTAGTAGCAACTTGATCATCAATTGTATTTGTAGATTTAATTTTGATGAAATTGTTTAGCTTAGAGAACTTATTTAAATTTTTGGAGCATCATTTTTATTACTAGGAAAATGAGCCATTGGAGTAGAGCTTTTGAGTTGACTCACTTGTAACTAGTAATGGTGAAGCACTACACATAGATTGAAAAGGAGGTATACTCAATAAGAATAATCTTATCCCTAATGTCTTTTTACAAATTAAAAATATAGATGTGAAGGATATCATGATCAAGCACTAGATAATAACTATGGGCATACAAGTGCTTAAATCTACCAATAAAAACCAATAACTTACTTTATAACATTCTACTTACAATGCATTAAGTCAATTAAAGAAAATTTTAAACTAATATTATTCTAAAACTATTGAATGAAAGAATTGGAAAGAGCTTGATGTTAGTTTAAAGAATAATTTTGACAACTGAGTGTCAATACACTTAATCATTTTTCCACTAAACAATGCCAAACAAAGAGTAGGTGCCGAGTAATCTGATGTGTCGAGCTATATCAAGTGCCGAGTAACAGTAGGTGCCGAGTGATATAGTTTTGGTTAGGTGTTGAGCTATCCAAGAAACAGCATGTGTGGAGCATCAGCAATGCTTCAGGAGTCGAGTAACTCAGAATATTAGCATAAGAGTTTGTAATTGCACAAACTATGATGCAAACAATTTTTGTAGCTGACATAAGATAAATATCCAAAGATATAGAGATAAGAACGAATCTTTTACATTTCCTATGCAATTTGCATGCAGCCAATTGGAAAAATTGGAAAGTCATGCAACCAATTAGCAAAAGACAAGTATTGAGTGGGAAATTAAGATTCAATGTGGATCGTAGATCCATATCTAACCCTAAATCCTCAAATTTCTTTATAAGGAAGATGAAATTTCATTGTAAAGACATATGAGTGGACATACAAGGGTGCACAAGGAAATCTATTTTCAGAAGTGAGGACTATCAAATCACAAAAGGATCAAGATCAGAGAAAGCGGAACAAGTGCCTGCATTCAACAATCAAGGATTGTAATCTATTAGGTTCATTATACCTAATACTTTCTAGCAATTGTATTAGAATGAAAATCCTATGGTGATAGGTTAGCTTAACAACTATTTCATAGATCCTTTAATTAAGTGATTAAATCCTTTAACAGGGTGACACTTCATGTTAAGTGTTTGAAATCCTTTAACCAGGCCACTATTGACACAGTGTAAAGCCTTTAACAGGGCAGACCATCAGAAGTGGTTGAACAATATTGCTGCAGTAATTTTTTGTGGGTATCATCCCCACCCCAGTTTTACCTTCTTATTCCTAGAGGGTTTCTGGGTTACCAAATTCCAGTGTTATGTGTTGTTGATGCATGTCTTAGTTTCATGTTTATTTGATGTATTTACATGTATGCAATTTACTTCCACCTAAAAGTTTTATTGGCTAAAGTGTGATACTTATGATTCACCCCCCCCCCCCTCCTCTCATAAGTACTCTTTCCATATTTGAATATTCCAACAATTGGTATTAGAGAAAATCCAAGTTCTCACAAAGAAAAGCCTAACAGATTGGAGGAAAAGATTTAAAGATGGAAGCTTTCAAACTTGGAAAGATCATTGAAAATTAGGTGATAGATGTGCAACTTGCTCTACATAGCTTGGAGGAATTTAGAAACAAGTTGAGAAATTCATTAAAAAAAAAGGAAGGATCTAGCCATAGCTGAAAATGAGATAAACTACAAAGAGATTGATACCACCAACATATTTTCCAATGGAGACACTAAAGAGTTTGATGCAGAAATAGCAAAACTGATGGAGAAAAATAAAGCTCAAACAGAGGAGATAAGATCTCTCAAGATGGAACATGAATCATAGGCCATAATGATATGTGAAATTACTGAACAAATGAAAAGAGCAGTTGATGACAACGTCATGATAGAAAATGACAAAAGAAATCTTGCAAACAGACTTGAAGAAAAATGTACTAAATTGACAAGGATCTCAAACATGCAGATGGATACACTTGCCCAAATGATGAACCTTCATCATGAACTCAATCTGAAAGATATTGAGATCTCTACTTTGAAGATGCAAAATGAACAAATGTGGAATGAATTGAATAGAGAAAAAGAGGTGGCAGAGAATCTCAACAAGTCAAGTGAAGCCATCAAATATTTTGAGCAATTACTAAAATCCCCAAGATCAACCCATGATACATCAGGACTTGGATACAATAGCACTGAAGTTGGAGAATCATCAAAGAGTGTAGAACAAAGAAGTGATAAAGGTAAAGATGTTAAACCTACATGTCATTTCTATGGAAAGAAAGGACATACATCTAATGTATGTAGAAGCAAGAATGCCCATAAGCATGATAAACCTAAAAGTATAAACCATTGGCATAAATGCAAGAAGAAAGGTCATCAAGCATATGAATGTAGAACCAAAACTACTAAGACATCAAGATTTGATGGACATTGTTATAATTGCAAAAAGTATGGACATAGAGCTTTTGAATGTAGATCAAAGCCTATGTGGACATTAAATCAACCAACAAAGACATCAAACCATGAATTTTGCGATTACAACACCAGGTACAGTTGTCACTATTGTCAAGAATATGGACATATACCCCAGAATTGCATAAGAACACATTTCAAGGGAAACTATAAAAGATGGTTGAGTCAAACTACATGTTTTAGTTGCTTAAAAATTGGTCATGTCAGCAAGAATTGCCCAATAAGGTCAAAGGCATCAAGTTCTGAGTTCAGCAATGGAAAGGCAAAGATAGATGTTGGACATATCAGAAGTGAAATGAATAAGACATGAAAGAAGAAAGATGAGTATAGCACATCAAGTGCAAAGATCACTTCACCTAATAGGTCAAGTGATCACACTTCATCAAATTAAGCAAGAATAAGTGTGTGGGATTGATAAACCAAGTTACATCATACATCAGTCCCAAGACATAGAAGAACTACAAAGAAGAAATCAGCATAAGAAAATATGCCAAGTCAAAATTGAGAATTTTGCAAGATCTGTCAAAGTTGTCTTCAGGTGCCGAGTTGCTAATAGCGACCGAGTTGATAAATGATGCTGAGCTATGAAATATCAATAGGAGCCAAGTCATGTTGAAACCCTTCAAGTGTCGAGTAGACAGTTGTCAGCGCACTAAGCATTAATTACTCTATTTTGAAGGGTACATAAATTTGATTTTCGATCATTTTCCCACCATTCAAATGAGAAGCAAAGTTGAAAAGAGTAGAGAAGATCAAGGTCAGCTCAGAAGCCATTTGTGATGATTTCAATAGTGACTCAGGACAAGTTTCATCGATTTGAGGTATTTTACTTAAGCGCTGAGCTACATAGAATTTATAAACTTGTTTAAATTACAAACCCTAGTTTGGAAAACAATGGCATCTGGGTTAGGAACCACTAAGGGTAGAGAGAGTCATGAGATACAACTGGATAGAAATGAAGTTAAACAACTTGAATTCAAGCCCATTCCAGAAGTAGCATACAAGAATGATCTCGCAGGTGCATTATCAGTTATTCTAGATAAAGTTGTTATGGTCCAAGATGTTTGCAGATGTTATAATTGAAAAATTGGAGCCATAGGAGATTTAGAGATCTACAATGCATATGACAAGCTATGTGAGAATAGAAGACTGAAAGATGAGTTCTCAATAATAGAAAGAAAAGGATTAACCAGAACCCTAGAATTTCTGATTATTTTCAAAACTGAATGGGTACAGATAGTTTTGAGCAGAATACACAATGGAGCTTTTTGGTTCGAGTCAGGGGTAGTAAAATTCACCAAAAAAATTGTTGATAGGGTTACTGGTATTCCAACCCTAGATTGGCCAAAGACCATGCGGAGTGAAAAAAGGGAAGTAATAGAGAAAAACACAAGTGCTAAATGGAATAATAGAGGAATGACTATTGACACAGTCACAGATCCCCTACTAGATTTTGCTATGAGAATCATTTCACACAAATTCTATCAATTAAGTAGGTTAAATAGTGTACCTTGTATAGAAATTGATGTTGCATACAAGATAATTAAAAAGGATCACACTTATGATTTAGCGGAGCTCATGTTTCAACAGATTAATGAAAATCTGGGAGCTATAAGGAAGAGCAAGGGAGCTTAATGCAAATTTGGATCAGTTTTGGTGTGCATATTTTTCTATCTGATGAAAGAATTCCCTTCAATGGGTAAGGTAAGATGGAGTCCAGACAAAACGATTCTTGAACAAATCAATGGATACATTGAACAGATGGGTGAAAATTTTGATGCCCAAATGACTAGTTACTTTGAGGACTTCAAAAAGTCCATGAAACAAAGAATGAGGATTCCAGTCTCATTGATTGAGAAATATGAAAAGGACATTTTTTTTCTTGTAGATATAGATTATACCTATATACAAGCAATTATACCTAGAGTAAGATGGCTTAGGCCACTAGGTTATGAACTTTATATTGATCAAGCTTTTGCAGCGATAATAGCTGCAAAAGCTTTTGGAACCTATGACATTGTTAAATCAAGGGTGATAACAGATTTGAAGATTGCTTCTGCAATAAAGAAGAAAGAAAAAATGGTGAGACAAATCAAGAGAAAATTTGGTGTTGAAGAAGAAGGAACAGCAGAAGAGGAAGGAGAAGACATTGAAGAAGAGGGAGATAAACCTCAAGGTCTGACTCAAGGGTTAGGAGAAGATAAAGAGGAAAGTGCTGAGGAAGAGGAAGCTGAGGAAGCACAAGTTAAAAGAAAAGCCACAACTCCTCCTGCTACTCAATCCAAGGGAAAGAAAGTAGCTACTCCTGCACCAAAGAGACCTACCACAAGGGCTGTAGCACAAAAAGCCCAAGAGGAGGCAAAAGGAAAGAAGAAAGACTCAAAGAAGACTACTGCCAAGTCTAAGAAAAGAAAATTTATTGCCCAGCCTGAAACAGATAAGGGGAAGATAGAGTCAGAGGACAACAATCAATTTCAAGTGGTAAGACACAAACCTCAAACTGTTGTTGATAAATTATGTTCAAAAATTAGGAATGATGATTTGAAAGGTTTAAAGAACCTGAATTTTTCTAAGTTCACCAAAGAAGAGAAAAATAAATTAGAGGAATCTATGTATGCTATGATGGCTGAATATAAGCACACACCTCTAGAATTAGATGAATCAATGCCGAAAGAATTGTATAAAATTGTAGAGGATAAATGGCATTTTTTTTACAAATGGAAAAGGAGATAAGGGAGTCAACATTAGCTATATTATTGCCTAATTTGACTAGAGATCAAGTAACAAATGTAGTAAAAAGGCATAATAATAGATTCACTCCCAAGCATAGATCATTCAGCATATTACAGAATAAAATTGAAGAGGTAGTTACAAAATCCACAAGATTGTGGAGAATAGTTTACAAGAAAATAGAAGATGTGTATAATGAAGAATTTAAGGCAGAGGCAAGTGCCAAGATAAGAGAAAAGAAGATGTCAGGAACCAAGGAAAAAGAGAAAGAACAAGTGGAGAAGAAAGCTGAAGAAGAAAAGGAAGAAAAGTCACATATAGAGGAGAAAGAGGAAGAGAAAGATACAGCTAAGCCACAAGATCAAAGTATGCAAGACACACAAGTATCTCCTCCTAGTCCTCCTCATGCCACCATCACACCTATAGATATTATAAAAATAAAAAATGTTACAGACACTTCAAATCCAAACATCAATCCATTAATTGTAGAGGATTTAGAAATCCTTGACCAATCATCACTAGTAGCAAAATTAAGTTCAAATCCTGTATTGGTCAGTGTTGATGAATTACAGAATCCAGAAGTTAAAACAAAGATAGTCAAGGTAAAAGCACAAGTGCCACCCTCGACCATACAAACTACTAGTATTCTATTTCTTCCACCACCATCTCCACCAAGTGTAGTCACTTATACACTTCAAATGCCAAGCACAGTAGCAGGGGAAATAAAACAAACATCTGAACAACCAACAAGTTCAACCCCACCTAGTGATCATAAAAGGGATAGTCAAGCTAAAGAAAAAGATGAGACAAAGAAGAAGAAGGAGTCTGCAATACAAACACTGGTTGCATTACCAAAATATGGTACTCCAACACAGACTCTTCAGCAGCTGAGCACAGATGGGTTACAACTACAAATCAGGACACCAGGCTCGAGCTCATCAAAGGCAGTCAGGAAACTTCACTATGGAGTTCCTGAGCTTGATGAATAAATAAAGATCCCATATTATGAATCTAGCACTCTCATTGAAGAGAAGATCAATGAAATTCAGAGTGCATTAGACAAAACAAGGAGACAAGAAGCATTAAGAAAAGAACACAAGTATAAGCTTACCTTGAATGAAATCAAAGATATATTCACAAAAGCTTTCTGCTTACAATCTCCAGATGAGTCAAGACAAATTATAGAGCAACTATCTAATATAGTTGACTAGGTGACTAGTGAAGACCAAGAAACAAACGCTAGATTGCTCGAATGGTCAGAAAGGAAGTTCCAAGGCAAGGTAAATAATAAAATATCTGGTGATATAGCACTGTCACAAGAAGAATTGGCAAAGAAAATTAAAATAGTTAAAACTATACTAGGAAACATCTTTTCCCTGTACATCAAGTTGTGTGATTTTTCCACATTCACACAGGACACTAGCCAGAAAATACTGAGCTTGGAGAACAATCTAAAGATTTCTAGCATGCAACTCCCCATAAATCTAGCTCAGAGTGAGAAGCATTTTGCCCAATCGCTTCACACACAAAGAGAGTTAGTTGTCTTAGCAGTAGAGGAGGCAATGACAAATGCTAAATTGATACAAATTCAATCCTCAATAACTCCTCATTTGGAACTACTTCACAAGGAGCAGATAAATGCAGAGACAGTCCTCAAGAAAGACCCCAATTTTTCTTCATCTGATGGACTTGTACACCTAGCAGCAGAGATTTCCATCTAGCATAAGTCATTGGATGTCACACTAGCAAATTGGGATGCAGCTCTGAAGGTACTCCTTGAAGTAAATAGTACATTTTTGGCCAAGTATGGCATTTCCTTGTAAGACCCTTGACATTAGTGTCAAAAAGGGGGAGAATAAGTATGGGGGAGTTAAGTACAGGAATAAAATGACAAGAGGGGGAGATAGCAAATTTTGAGATACCAAATTTTGATTAATTAGAATGCAGAAACTGGATAGAAATCACTGAGTGTACATACAGGATCAACTAACAAGGAGTCATAAGGATCTTAGTTAAGTGTTTTTGCCACTCATGTCAAAGGGGGAGATTGTTAGTTTAAAGAATAATTTTGACAACTAAGTGTCAATACACTTAACCATTTTTCCACTAAACAATGCCGAACAAAGAGTAGGTGCCGAGCAATATGAAGTGCTGAACTATATCAAGTGCCGAGTAATAGTAGGTGCAGAGTGTTAACAAGTTTCGAGTGTTAACAAGTGTCAAGTGTTAACAAGTGTCGAGTATTAACAAGTGCTGAGTGTTAACAAGTGCCGAGTGTTAACAAGTGTCGAGTAACAGTAGGTGCCGAGTGATACAATTTTTCTTAGGTGTCAAGCTATCCAAGAAACAACATATGCCAAGCATCAACAATGCTTCAAGAGCCGAGTAACTCAAAATATTAGCATAAAAGTTTGTAATTGCACAAACTATGATGCAAACAGTTTTTGCAGCCGACATAAGATAAATCTTGAAAGATATAGAGATAAGAATGAATCTTTTACATTTCCTATGCAATTTGCATGTAGCCAATTGAAAAACTTGGAAAGGCATGCAACCAATCAGCAAAAGACAAGTATTGAGCAGGAAATTGAGATTCAATGTGGAAAGTAGATCCATATCTAACCCTAAATCCTCAAATGTCTTTATAAGGAAGATGAAATTTCATTGTAAAGACATATGAGTGGACATACAAGGGTGCACAAGGAAATCTATTTTTAGAAGCGAGGATTATCAGATCACAAAAGGATCAAGATCAAAGAAAGCAGAAAAGGTGCCTACATTTAGCAATCAAGGATTGTAATCTATCAGGTTCATTATACCTAATACTTTCTAGAAATTGTATTAGAATGAAAATCCTAGGGTGATAGGTTAGCTTGACAGCTATTTTGTAGATGCTTTAATTAAGTGATTAAATCCTTTAACAGGGTGACACTTCATGTAAAGAAGGAATGGAAGTAGGATGAAGTCTCATAGGAAGTAAAATACAAGCAAGATCGACACTTAAAGGATTGGATACTTGTATAGAAGTAGTCATAAGAGGTACAGAATGTGTACATATGCCTGAAAAAGTGGTATAAAGTACAATAGTTGTGGAAGGAGGAGGATATCCTAACTCTAAAGCACATTCTATCACAGGCTTAACATGAGAATTTATTGGTGAGATATACCATGCAAGATAGAAATATTATTGTCATTGTTGTTAACGAGATTCTTAAGAGCTTCGATAATAGCAACACTACCAAGATTCTAATTTTCTTAAGCAAGTCAACTTTCCAATTTATCAAATTCGTTAGAGAGCTTATCAACTTGTGAAAGAGGAACTCTTAAAGCATCATCATCACCATGGGATGAGTGAGAAGGTTTATGCTTCATTATAGGTTCAAGATCATGAGTAAAGATGTGAATGTCATAATGAGTCTTGGGAAGAAAAGAAGAATTATGTTCAAGGAAGCCTATGAGTCTATGACTTTTCCTAATGGGAATGCTATAGGTTGGAATTCATGTAATTAAGATCATAAAAGACGAGATCACCAAAGGAAATCCTAATGGGATCTAACCATGTAAAGAGCATAAAAGAGATATCTAACCACAAAAAGATATCCAAATATAACTTTATAATAAAAAAGGGATTCACCAATAGGAGAGACAAATCAGAAATATGCATGCAAGAGGAACCATCAAACTCTAAAAGCATGTACAAAAAATCTTAATTCTAACACAAAAAAAATTAAGACAAAGTAAGAAAACTAGTAAACTCCCTCAAGTTGACAATTGTGCCCTTTCTTGCTCCTCCAAAAGAGTGGATGTAGCTCCCATATTAATAGAATGAAAGCATGGTGATACATGATAATATGATTATGAGAAGAATTGAAAGAAGATGCTTAACCAAAAATGAGAGAAATGATCATAGTTTATAGAATTGACAGGAGAAATTGCAAGTTAGATATTTAGTGCACAAAAAGGTAAATGTCATAAAATATGGAAATTTACAAATTCAAAGAGGAAAATTTAACATAAAGTATGACAAAAGGATGCACAATTATAAATTGAAGAGTAAAAAAAAATGTCATAAACTATAACAGATATGACAAAATAAAAGGAGGAAAATTATCATGAACTATGGAAATTAACAAAAAGGGAAGAAGGAAAACATCATGAACTAAAAAATTGTGGTGAAAGAGAAAAGGAAATTTTTCATAAACTATGACAATTTATGAAAAAAGAAAAAGAGAAAGTGAAGGCTAAAAATGAGGAAGTGGCAGCTAGAAAAGAAATGGTGGCTAGAAAAGAGGAAGTGAAGCACAAATTAAGGAATTAAACCCCATTTAGAAAAAAGGAGGAAAATTTTCAAATTGATAATTCTTTTATTCCCACAAAATGGAAAATTAGAATTTTTGAATTATTAATAATCCATAAATTGGTAATTCGCACATTAATTAATAGAAAAAGAGTTCAAAAGGGAATAAATATGTAATATTTATTTATCAATACTAAGGACTTGGGACTTGTTGGAGATGGAAAGAAGTAACTGAGAGGGGAGGGGTGAATCAGTTACTATAAAAATAAATCCTAGTCCCATAAGATGTCAACACAACTTGAAACCAAATCCTTGTTGAAACTTAGTTAACACTGAATATTCTTATGTTACTCGATTAACATAGAGGTAATTAGATCTTAAGATATCCAATGTGATTAGCCTTCATTACCTTAGTTGAAAAAGCATAAATGGAATAAGATGAACAAAAGAGACACCAAGATTTAACATGGAAACCAAATTTGGGAAAACCACCAATTGTAACTAGTTGCACTTTTTCACTCTTTTGAAGTGAGCCCTATTAGGACCCAATCTTATTAAAGGTTAAAAAAAACACTATTAGGTATGACCCTATTAGAGGATTTAATTCACCCTATTAGGAGTGGCCTTGTTAGAGGTCTTTAGAGATTTCAATCTAGAAATGTCACCTTGTTAGAGGATTTGCTAAATAGTTGTTAGGATAACTCTATCAGGAGATTTGATTCACTAGTAAAATTATTAAAGAGTAACAATAGCTTGAACTAATTACTGATGCAATGGAATTTTCCAATTTATATTTCTATTCTAGATTGATTACTTGATCCTCCTTGATTAGAATGTTATTTCTAGCTTAGATACTCTGCCATCTTACAAATATCCTTCCAAATTCATCTTCTTCAATTCCACATTTCAATCCTCAACTTGACCTTTCATTTATATGTTTCACCTTGTCAAGTTAGCTTGAATACTCTTTTAATCAAACAATTATCATCCCTTAATTCAATTTGTATTAACCAATAAATTTATTAGACTTAATATGCTGATAGTTGACTAATACAAAATTGAGTACTCGGTTAACATAGAGGATCCCTTCATTTTCCAACCAACTTAGATAGAACACAAGTTCTTATGTTAACTAACCCAACTTAGTTAGAAAAAACTTCATGATGAATTTCCTTTGATGACTAACTAAACTTGGTCAATGCAATCTTGGCTTCATTAACCAACTAAGCTTGATCAATACTATCTCTGAACCTAGTTATAATTGAACACTTGCCACATACAAGAAATTTCCTTCGATGGACGAGTGAGCTAATACTATCATTGATTGCTTGGTAAACGCTTGACATTTTGTGTAACATAAAAGACAACATACAATTAAATAATTATTTTTAAAATTATTCCTCTTTGGCATTTATGGAATAGTACAAAGAAATTTTTAGAGAAAATTAGAAGGATAATATCCTTAGTTTCATTCCAATTCTCATCCATGAGAACTCCCTCTGTTAGTAAGAACTCCCTTTGACATCAATCTCTCCCTCTGACTTATTAACAGAAAATTTCTTTGGTATAATAGAAAACTCTCCCTCTTTGACATGTCATGCCAAAGACAACATTCAATGGATTTTCCATGTACCTAATATACTAATTCAAATGCAATATGTTTTGCCAATACGACATCCACTTGATTGATCTTAAAATGCTCAATTGATGCAACACTAATCTTTTTTTAGTGAGATTCAGATAGGGGAATGACTCCTAGTTTACCTCTTAGATACAAAAATGAATCCTTAGGTAATGGCTTGGTGAATACATCTGTAATTTTTTCTAGTATTCACATATTCCAATCTCACCTCTTTTTCTTACACTAATTCTCGTAGAAAATGATATTTAATGTCAGTGTGTTTTGTCTTGGTATGCATCACTGGATTCTTGGATGTGTTAATTGCACTAGTGTTATCATAGAAGATAACCACTAGATCCTTGATTTATTCCTTCATACTTGACGGTAGTTATTTGAGCCAAATGATGTTGGAACAATTTTAATTGTTGCTGAAACATATTCTACTTCTGTTGTAGGCTGAGAGATGCAATTATATTTCTTGCTTGTCCAAGAAACTAGCCTCTTTCTAAGAAAGAATGCTTCAGCACTAGTTTTTTTCCTCTCATCAATACTTCCTTCCTAATCAATATCAATGAACATTTTTAATTCAAAGTTGTCTCCCTTCTTATACCATAAATTATTGTCTTCAATACCTTTTAGATACCTCATAATTATTTTTATTGTCATAATATGATTTTCCTTTGGATTAGCAAAAAATATTGCCACCATACAAACTACTAATGCAATATCAGGTCTTGTGCGTACTACATATTGAAGTTTTCCAATCATTGATCTATATGTAGTCTAATCTACCTCTTTGGAATCATCATCCTTGGATAGTTTATGTCCAATAGACGTAGGTGTTCCACTTAGTTTGGAATCTTCCATTCCAAAGGTCTTTAATATCTCCTCTTTTTGCAACTCGACTTCCTCTGTTTGAGACTTGGTTTCCATAGTTTGTAACTTGGTTTCCTCTATCTAAGACTTGGTTAGAACTATTTCTAACTTAGGTTGCACTGGCTACAACTCGGGTTGAACTATTTGCAACTAGGGTTCCTCTATTCGAGACTTGGCCACCTCTTTCTGAGCTAGAAAATATGAAATTTTAGTGAAGTCTAGGTAAAAAAAATTATTTTTTGTCTAATTACCAATTCCAACTAGGTTTCCTTTACCATCTAGTAGCCTCGCCTACCCATTCATGAATTCTACCTTGAATCTAATGTTGTTCAAGTGTGCCACACTATGTAGATTTTGTTTCAGTCCTTCAACCCAATATGCATTGTCACATTTGGGTTCATTAATTAATGCAATGCGACATTTTCCCTTTACATAATAGGGTTCATCATTTCCAAATCTAACACTCCCACCATCATAGTGTTCCAAGTGCTCAAATTTTGTTTCATCATCAGTCATATAGTGAGAAAAATCACTATCTATGATTCATGTGTCATTCTTGCTAATATGAGAAATGAGGTCCATATTATTATTTTCATCATTTGGTTCATCTGTAATAGCAATGTAAACAATTTCATCATCATCACTACTATTAGAATCCTTATCCATGTAACAATATTTCTTACCTTTATCCTTGTAACTTTGTATCTTTTGAAATTTCTCTTGCCATTGTACTTTTTATACTTCTTTTCTTATTTTCCATTTTTTTTGGACATCTTGAAACAATGTGACCAACTTTTTCATAAGAAACCAAGATCAGAGGCATTTTACCTCTATACTTCCCTTTTTCTTAGGGAATCTTCTTACAAGCAAGGCTTCAATGGTTCCAAGGTCATCATCATAATCATCTTCATCTTCACTGTTAAACTATTTTCCTTTAGATTTTCCACCTTTCTTTTTGAGTGATAGTTTATCTTGAAATGAAGACTCAATGATACTAGAGTCAAGAACATAGTTATCAAAGTTGTCTAACTCAAAGGCTGTCAACCTTCCCACTAGTGCATCAAAAGTGTTATCATTTTTGGGATCACATCTCATTTCTTGAATAGCTAAAACTCTAATTGCATAAATAAGAAGAAGAGTTATGAGTACCTTGCTGACCACTGTCACATCATCTATTTTCCCTCCTGAGGCTCTGATTGAATTCACACTTGCTTTGTTTCTTTCACTGTATTGTACAATGTTTTCATCTTCTCTCATATTCATTTTATCAAACTAACCTCTTAAAATTTATGCCTTAGATATCCTCATATTTACATATCCTCCATAGATATATTTCATCTTGATCCATATTTAATGAGCAATAGGAAAATCTTTAACATCATCAAATTTAGCACAATTAAGAGTAGAAGCAATATCAATCATCATTATGTTGTAATTTTTATTTTCCACAATTTGGTCCACAGATAAAGGTCAAGTAGGGGTCACATACTTATTCTCTAGGTATTTTAGGCATGTGTCTCCAATGGTTGCCAAATTTAGCTTATTGAGTTCCTTCCATTCTTGGAAGTTATCTTGGTTCAACTTAAGAATTTTCCTTATGCAAGACATCTTGATCTTTAGCTTAGGTCCTTAAAACCTTATCTAAAAGCACCAAATGGATCTAATACCCATTATTGGAAATAAAAGGGAGTAATAAAGAGGGTAGGGGTGAATCAGTTGCTACAAAAATAAATCCTAGTCCCTTAAGATGTCAACACAACTTTAAACCAAATCCTTGCTAAAACTTGTTTATCACTTAATGTTATGTTGTTACATGGTTAATATATAGATAATTAGATCTTAAGATATTTAATGTCATTAGCCTTTATTAACTTAGTTGTAGAAGCATAAAGGAAATAACATGAACACAAGAGACATGAAGATTTAAAATAGAAATCTAATTTGGGAAAACCACCAATTGCAACTAGTTACACGTTTTCATTCTACTAAAGTGAGTCCTGTTAGGAGCCAACCTTGTCAAAGCTTACAAAACACAGTATTAGGTGTGACCCTTTTAGGAGTTTCCTTGTTATAGGTCTTCATACACTTCAATCTAGAAATGCCACCTTGTTAAAGGATTTGCTAAATAGTTGTTAGGCTAACTCTGTTAGGAGATTTGATTCACTACTGCAATTATTAGAGAGTAACAATCACTTGACTTGATTACTGATGCAACTAACCTTTTTGATTTAGATGTCTATTCTAGCTTGATTTCTTGATCCTTCTTGATCAAAATGTTCTTTTTAGCTTGGTCAACTCAAATACTTTGTTCTCTTACAAATATCCTTCCAAATTTTCTTCCTTAATTCATCTTCTTCAAATCCACATTTTAATCCTCAACTTGATCTTTAATTGATATGATTCACCTTGTCAATTTGGCTTGAATA
Organism: Cupressus sempervirens; assembly: GCA_028749045.1. Lineage (NCBI taxonomy): Eukaryota > Viridiplantae > Streptophyta > Pinopsida > Cupressales > Cupressaceae > Cupressus > Cupressus sempervirens. The sequence continues at coordinate 378,087,514 of CM053786.1, forward strand.
CTCTTTTAATCAAACAATTATCATCCCTTAATTCATCTTGTATTAACTAATAAATTTAGCAAACTTAATATGCTGATAGTCAGCTAATACAAAATTGAGTACTTTGTTACATAGAGGATACCTTCATTCACTAACCAACTTGATTAGAATAGGAGTTCTAATGTTAACCAACCTTACTTGATTAGAATAGACTTCATGCTAACTTTCCAATGATAACTGACTAAACTCAGTCGATATAGTCTTAGCTTCATTAACTGACTGAGCTTAGACAATACTGTCTTTGAGCTTGGTTATAATTGAACACTCAACACATACAAGAAACTACCTTCAATGCTTGAGTGATCTCAGCTATCACTGACTGCTTGGTAAAGGCTTGAAATTTTATGTAACATCAAAGACAACATATAATTGAATAATTTTTTTCAACAAGGAACAGTGGATAAATTAAATGATTATGACATAGGAGTAAACTATGGGTTATTCACTCCTATATGGAAAATTAATAATAATTATTTGCCAAATGATAAAATAAGTGGATGATGACCCTATAAAAGGATCATGATAAAAATGTAGATCAAATGGGATGATATGGTATCGATCAAATCCATGATCAAATTGATGAAATAAATGATGTAAGATTTGATTGATGCAAAATGATGACTTGCCAAGTACACATGACAAGGCTTGATGATGTTGATAAGGCACTGAAGGATGTGACAATGCCAAGGATTGAATTGATAAAATGATGACATGTCAAGGGCACATGACATGTGTTAATGAATGCTGATAAGGCATTGAAGGATGTAACAATGGATAAAGGATCAATGATGATAAGATGACATTGGAATGGTTTTGAATTTCTTCTAAGATGATCTATGTTTTGATTGAATGATGATCAAGTTGGCCAAAAGATCAAAGTTAGTGAAATGAGAAATTAGGACAAGTTAGGATGTAAAAGTGATGATTGAATAGGCACAAACCATTTTTTACCATGTGCATTTTGTCTCACTTTGATGCAATATGATTATGAGAATTGTGTCAAAGAATAATATTGAATAAAATCAATGCCCTAGTGGAATTTAAAGAAGGAGGTAGGGTTCCCCCTTAGAAATTTTGGACAAGAATTTGACTTGAGGGAAATTTTTCAAAAAGAAAAGACAACGAGGAGAAAGATTGTTGAAAGAAATATTAGTAGAAGAAGAAAAGGAGACTAAGAAGAATGATGAAGCTTTCTTTCATGGGTTCACTTTATGTCATAAGATCTTTATTTTTATATGGAAAATGACATGCAATGCATCATGGCATAGAAAGTGAAAGTGAAAATGTAATCCTTTTGAATAAACAAACACAATGTAGATATAGAATGAGCTTATCCACCCTAAGGCATAAAGTCGTGCCCTAGAATATCAAAGGACATTTTTAAAAAAAGAGACAAAAATGACCCTAAACCACCCTAGCCACTGTCATAAATTATTTTATATCATCAAGTAGTATAGGATCATGATCAAAAGAAAAATTCAAATTAAAAAATTAGACACTCACTAGACATCATGAGCCAACAACCATTCTTATTTGTTATTAGTTGCTTTATTAAGTGTTGTTTTGGATTTCAATTTTTTCTTATTTGGTTTATGTTTGAAAGGTTGATTGTTCAAGGTTTTGTGATCAAAGTTCAAAATCAAATTGATTATTGGTACGAGTAGTCTAGTGTATGTTTCATCAAATCATGATTTTGTTGAAGTGCAATGATTAAGTTTGAGTCTACATCTGCAAGTATTTAGAAAAAGGAGTGATTATTCATGATGATTATTTACAAGGTTTATTGTTGTGGAAAAAGAGAGTTAAAAATTTATGAACATAGAAAGGATTACAACCAAGAGAGCTCAACAAGGAGCTTTGTCCTAATGAACAAGTTCATCAAATTCTCATAACACATCAAGGCATAGCTACCCCCTATCCATAATATTCCATCCTAGACCATGAATAGAAGCCCATTTGGCCAAACAATCAGCAACTCTATTCCATTCATGAGTTATGTAAGTAAACCTAAACTCAAGAGAGGTACAAAAGAGAAGAGTCTGATTAATAGCAATAGTTGGTTGCCAACTAACATCCTCAAGCTTCTATGAAGTAAGAAAATCTACCACCACTGGAGAGTCAAAATCATTGATAATATTGAGTCATCCCCTCAAACAACACTTCCACAACATATAAAATGTCCTAGGACTCCATGAGATTGTTAGTATGGTAACTCTTGTGCACTAAGAAAAAGAATTTAACTTCACTAGAGTTGCAATGAGCCACTCCCCCAATACAAACAAGTCCTAGATTCCCCCAAGAAGGACCATCAGTATTAATTTTAGGAATTCCATGAGGAGGATTCCAATGCCCCTCTTGATTCACCTATCCCTTCCCCTATTACTGAGGCTATTTGGGCATTCTTTGAAACCATTGAGCTATAGACCTATCCTAAAAATGAAAATTGAGGTGATTACATATAGAAAGATGGGTCGAATCCCACTAGTAAATTTGAACTCAATTTTTGACAAATTTTGGTCCAAATTTTGACCCAAGTTGGTTGAAATTTTGACCAAGTAGCTTGTGGTAAATTTTGACAAACCTTCAAGTTTTTCAAAATTTTGACCAATACATTTGTCGAAAATTTTTAGTTTTTGCTAGCTCTGATTTGTCATTGTTGGTTGAAGTTTCCACCAATGTTTAGTAAAAAAAAAAAAAAGAATTGGTGAAAATTTTGACCAATTCTTGGTAGAAAACTATTAAGAATTGGTCAAAATTTCCACCAATGTTTGGCCAATTTTTTTAATGATTGGTGGAAATTTTGACCAAGTCTTGGTAGAAAACTATCAAGAATTGGTCAAAATTTCCACCAATGTTTGGTCAATTTTTTTTTATAATTGGTGGAAATTTAGACCAATTCTTGATAGAAAACTATCAAGAATTGGTCAAAATTTCCACCAATGTTTGGTCAAATTTTTTTACATTGTATCAAGAAATTGTTTCTTTTCCAAGCCATTTAATTTGAAACCTTTTAAATCAGATAATGGAATGGATGCTTTACAATCAGAGGACACCTTTGAGAAGAAAAATTATCCTACTTCAACTTTATCTTCACAGAGATTTAAAAGGTTGCAAATTAAATGGCTTGGATAAGAAACAATTGCTTGATACAACATGGAACAAAGAAGAACATAAACATATAACATGGACATGTATTCTTTGAAATGAAAGCACCCAAGAATGTAAGCAAAAGAAGAACTATTGAAGTGTAACATGCCTCATTATGCACTCTTGAAATTGCCAAAGTTGACCAAAAAAAATTCAACCATGAATAATGATATATTATATAATCAAAGTAAAAAAGGAATTTCATATTCATGACAATCGGTTTTCAAAGTATAGTATAGTATGTACATAGGTTAAAGAAGAAAAGTATACTAAACTAAACACCACTACATGAAAATTATGCATTTTATCCCATAAGAACTACAGCTTTGGAACAACTACTTTTGAAATTTACTAAAAATGAATAGGGCATAGCATTTATATAGAAAAGAGATAACAAAATTTCATTAAAATATAGCATATGTCATGTTGTGTGTGTTGGCTATGGATGTCTGTTCGCTTTGCTTTGTAAGATGACCAGTAGCATTTAAGTATGAGTAAATCTAATATAATTTTTTTCTAGAACTATACATTCTACTTGGCATTTGCTAATAAAAATAGTTATAAGAAAGATCTCTTTTTCATTGTTCTATGAAATTCTACATAAATATCCTTAGTATTTTGTCATTCTTCACTTTACAAGTTGGATCAGATAGATTGTTAAAGATGTGATTCCATGTCTAAGCTTTTCCTTGAAGACTAGACTCCCAAACATGGATTTAAAGACAATTTTGTCTACATCTTCAATTTATAATGTAGCATCCTCACATAATTTTATCAATTTAAGTCAATAAAATTTGAAGTTCATGAAGAAAACTGGAAAATAGTAAGATCTCTATCTTGTTGTACTAAAAAATTTGCATAAATATCCTTTAGTATTCTATCATTCTTCCCTTCCCAAGATGGATGAGATAGATTGATACAGATGTGACTCCATGTCTAAAATTTTAGTCAATGACTACACTCCCAAGCATGAAACTAAAAACAAAATTTTGTCTACAATGTGAATCTATAATGCAGCATCCTTACATAATTCTATAAATTTATTCGAATAAAATTTGAAGTTAGTGAAGCAAATTGGGAAAAGGTAAAATGACCATATCCATTCTTTGAATTCATGATAATCACAGTTTCAACAACAAAGACCAAATGAAGAACTCGCCTATAAAATACTAGCTAGACCAATTTGAATTATCAATTGAACAGAAAATTAATCTTAAGCTAAATCTTTTTCTATCTTGATTCATATTTTATAGTATCCTCATTCCAAGTAAGGGAGTGCTTAAATACATCTTATTGGGCAGGTTCAACTTCTAGAGATGAACACGAAGAAGATGACTCAAATCTGTCTAACAAAAAAATATGATTGCTATATAAAAGTACATCAAAATAGAATCTAGTATATGATAACCAGCATACAATCAAAGGCATTCTCTGGATAATTATATTTGAAATTAAGAAAATTAACAAAAAAGACCTTGATATCAAGCATACAATAGAAAATAGCCATTAATTTTGAGTATTCATTTGAACATAATCAAATAATCAACCATAATTTGTAGTTTCTATCAAGTTATGGCATTTTCTATACAAATGAAAAGTCTCAATGTGAAAAAAATACATAAGAGACTCCATATGGAAGATAAGTCGAATAACATCTCATAGACTTGACAAGAAACACAAAATGGTGCTCTTCAAATTTTCCTATTGATGTCTTATAACAAATTCCGAGACTCGTTAGTTTCTTCTTGTTGAATTTATCTAAACACTAAAGGTTTTATATGTAGAAACTTTCTAATGCCTAGAAGTCTCTAATGTAGAAATCACATTATCTAAGTTTTTGTTGAACCTAATTAACCACTTTGAAATATTGCCTCATCTTGATGATGAATTATGTAGTTTGACTTGAAACATTGATTCAAAAAATTTCACACTATTTCAAGTTGTAAAAGAAGTGTTCTAATTCAAAATTAGATATTAAAAAAGCCATCTAACCTACAACCAATGAAGTGACCTGAAGGCTACAAGTCTTGTTTGTAAATGATCTTTTCTTCTTTCTTAACAAAAAATGAATCTACACTTTACATACCAAAGCATTTCATAAATCACTATAGTGCAATAATTGCATCCACATTTTCTTGAATATAAAACAACACCAACCATAAATTTCTCTAAATGCATCTTAAATTTCAATAACTGAAAAGAAATAATTTTTTGGTCCCTAAACTCAACTTCAGAATTTACATGAGATTGGTGTGTACTATTGAGGAGCTTTGCTTCCTTGTCAAAAACATTGGATAGGATGGACATGTATCTTCTTAAAATGGTGCATCTAAGAAGGAAGATTACTGGCACCCCCTTTTCTTCAAAATAAGCCAGACCTTGTTTATTATATTCCATAGCACCCTATAATGAAGTAAGAACTAGAAAGATTAGCTTTAGATGAGCATGTCCTCTTTCTCCTCTACACAACTCAAAATCACCCTAAGCCTAGAACATTAGGAAAAGATTATATGCACTTGAACATATATTTACAACAAAACAGATTGGCAGCTAGAACTCTGAGAATAGTAAATCATAACAAAGGAAAAATAGTAAAATCACCATTCCACAAAACAATTGAAAATGGAACTAATATAGAAAAATGTCATGATTTTATAGATAAGGTATTGTTCCTTCTAGAACTACCTTATAAAATCTTTTATGCTCAACTTCAAGTCTCATAGGATGAAGATTATCCACTCAGACAATGTTGTCAGCAAATTTTTATGGGTCTCCGTCACTTTAATAGGCTAGGCTTATTTTGGTTTAGTTGAAAAATGAAAAATGATATCTAAATGTGATTATTATCTGTATGAATTTCTACTTAGTCTCTTCAATGTGCACAATATTATAAGTGGTTTCCTATAGGTTATTCATCTCTCAACTATCTTCAAGATTTCATTAGCGATAATGGTTCACTACACTTTTTGCACATTGTATATGCAAATTAAAGGCCAACCACTATTGAGGAATTGAGTCTATTGAATTTTTAAGATCCTTGTTAAACCAACTATTTTACCTTCTATAGATTATTATCAATGCATCCTATTGGAATCTTCCACAACAAATTGGATAGGAAATAACTTATAAGTGAATAAATTATAATGAATATATTTTTTAAGATTTGGTAGTGGCTAAAGATAGCATATAAAGTGATAAAATTGTAGACAATGCATGTTCCCTTATTCTACAAATATGCCCTGAAGAGACTAAACAAAATCACTTGACCCATAAGGGAGCCTAGAATCATCTTAAAACAAATAACTCATATGTAGATTTGAAGTAGCATGAATATGTGAGGAACAAGAAATTTATTAACTTTAAATACCTTTAGTAATACTATATGATCTCCTACATCTCCTATGTGGAAATTCATCCTAGCATTATCTGTATGCACTTGCTTATCCTTTGGATGATAAAATATTGAGCTTCCCACTGACAGCATGATAGCACTTGTGATGATCTCTTATGAACATTTATATTTATCTAACAAGACTATATTTTGGATAGCATAGGATCCAAGGGGAACTCTACCATCTATCATCCTAATTTTGCTAACTCACGTTTGTTATCTAGGGCACCAAGAGCATAAAGTTGCTCAAGTGCATAAAGCATCATGTTGGTGTGTGTATGTGTGTGTGTGTGTGTGTGTGTGTGTGTGTGTGTGTGTGTGTGTGTGTGTGTGTGTGTGTGTGTGTGTGTGTGTGTGTGTGTGTGTGTGTGTGTGTGTGTGTGTGTGTGTGTGTGTGTGTGTGAGAGAGAGAGAGAGAGAGAGAGAGAGAGAGAGAGAGAGAGAGAGAGAGAGATGTGGGCTGAGAGAGAGAAAGAAGTGGAGGAGTGTTAGAATGTAAGTCTACTATTCAAAATTGACCATGAAAAAACATAAAAAGAAAATAAATGTTTACACACGCCAAAAAGACAATACCTTGACAAATCCAAATAGTAGATTTGTTGAAATAATTCTCTCATGAGCCTTGTCAACCATCATAACACTGTAAAATATAGCATGCAGTTGAAAAAGATGTCACTTTTGACAATATTTGGACAAACAAATATGTGACTACTAAAAAAAGTATGGGAAATATAGCATTCCTACACATTCTAAACAAACCTATAGCTTGCTAGATCAAGTTCAACCAAGAATTCCTAGAGTAGCATCCCATCAATCATGTATTTAAGAATTGTTTTCTTAGATGTACAGTCTTCAAACCAAATTGCATAACCAACCTATAAAATAATGCACACTAAACATATCAAACCAAAAAATGATGGAATGCACAAAATATTTCAAATAATGCTCTTTAAGCTAGGCTACTAAGGACCTTAAAATACATCATCCTCATTCTATCAATAAGAACATCAAATAGAAATCATAAAAATTTAAGAAACCACCTCATGGCCTAGTTTAACACCCATTTCTTCTGCCACTCAAACAGGTACACTCATGGCTGCAACCCACCTTGGCTGTGTACATCCAATCTGCAAAAACAATAATTTTTTTGTAAATGCAACCTATAAAGTTAAGAAATATTTGAAATATCTTGATGAATTTTAAATTATCTTTTAAAATAATAGCTTTGGTCAAATAAATAATGGATGATAAAATTAATACAATGATTTATAGATTATATGCATGTATATACATCAATATACATTACGTATACTGATGCATATATATACATATTAAATACCAAATGATTATATTGATTACAATAATTTCTTATCATCCACGATAATATAATTATGATTTTCAAGTATAAATCTAAATCATTGATCTCTTTTAATCAATTTTCTATTGCCTCTTATGTGTATCAATATCCAATCGATATATCAAAAAATGTTATAAATAGCATATTAGACCTGAGTCTAATTATATATGTACACATTACTGATGATAATGTGTGTTAGTTTCATACATATTACTACCAATTTAAATTAGTATTGTTAAGATAACAAATAGTTGTTATTTGTGGAGAGACATGTCAATTCATTGGCAGGTCCCTAATGTAAGCACGTGCACATGTGCACACACACACATAACTTTCCCAATTGGTGTAGAAAGCAATCACAGAAAATAGTAGTGTAGATCCATTCTAGACTTTGATCTATATCAATATTCAATTTTGTTAACACAATAATCAAGACTCAACATTATTTTTTAATAATCATTTCAATATTGTGAAGTATAATACTGATCTTGATTATAATTTGCAAGAGAAACAATAAATTACTAAGATTATTATTCAAGAAAATTGAAAAGAGATACATATTCAAATCTACAATAAATCTAGTCAACATTAACATTATCATTACATGTTTCATACCAAAGCGTTACATAAGATCAACAAGATGAGAAGTGGCCATTGCAAGTGGGAAGAGTATACAAGGAATAGGTCTCTTCCCTCTTCATTCTCTGCATCCTCTACAGTCTTTAGGAGTTTCTCTGGATGTTGTGGTCTTGTTGCTAATCTTCATTTACTCCTCTTGTTCAAGTGAAAAATGGATGTTAATGTGAATTTCTATATTGAGAAAAGAGCATAACATAGTATGATTCTTTTATTCCTTATTCCACCTACTCTGATGTCAATGTACATGGGCATAGGTAGTCATTGTTATCTTCATGGAAGTAGGTGCATATGCCTAAAACTATGGAAACCATGAAAAACTAATGCTCAGAATTTGAGGACATAAATGAATTGGAAAAAGAATGCACAAGTTTTGATGTAGGAGCATCCTAGGTTGCCTTATTATCCTACTCATTTATTTTTGTTCATTCTACCAATTGTTGCTAAGTTTCAGTTGATGCCGAGTTGCTAGTTTCCAGTTGATGCTGAGTTGCCAGTTTCCAGTTGATGTCAAGTTGTTTGTTTCCGACTAATGCCGAGTTGTCAATTTCCAATTGATGCCAAGTTGCCAGTTTCCAGTTGATGTTGAGTTGCCAATTTTTTGTTGGCACCGATTTGCTAGTTTCCAGTTGCTATCAAGTTGCTAGTTTCTAGTTGTTGCCGAGTTGCCAGTTTCCAATTGATGTCAAGTTGCTAGTTTCTAGTTGCTATCGAATTGCCAGTTTCCAGTTGATGTCGAGTTGCTAGTTTCCAGTCGATGCTGAGTTGCCAATTTTCTAGTATGTGCCAAGTTATCCACTATATGTTGAGTGTCAAAATTTGGACGTAATTTTTGGGAGCCAACTTGCAAGATTTATTTCAATCACGATATTTATGTTAAGATCTTTTCTTGGGATGTGTCCAGACCATTGTTGGGTTGGCCCTCCTCTTATGTAATGTTCTAGAATAATCTGTAAGCCATTTTTAGCAAGTATATATAGAGTTTTTAGGCTTAGAGTTAGGCAAGTTTTGGGGAAGTAGGTTGTATAGAAGAACTGAAAGTGTGAATTTGCAGTTGAATCTTTGAATGTGAATGTATTTCTAATTGGTCATAACCCAAAAGGCCTTACAACTAGGATTTTATGAATATATTTTGATGAATCAGTAAAGTATTTCACCACCTTTGGTTGTTGTCCCTTGTGTTTGCTTCCATTGTGTTAACTCTTGCAGGGTGGTTCAGATAGTTAGGTGAGCCTTTGGCCCTAATTATTCAAACCTTGCTTGCATCAGTCGATATCAGAGCTTGAGGTTCATCCTTATGGAGATTGGATCATGTAGAACCCTAATTTGGATTTGGTTGTAGGGTTACAAATCTATGGATTTGACTATAACTTGTAGACGGTTACAATCTTGCATGAACATGATTTGTAAAGATCGTTTGTGGTAGAGGAAATAATGTTGATAATGCTATATTGGATCAGTTGAGACAAATTGTAGCCAAATTAGATTCTATGGAGATAGCTTAGAGGAGAGGAGTGCATCTTGAAGATGTGAGTGATGATGAAGCAACAACACCAAACCATAATCCAAAACCTGAAGAAGATTAAGATGAGGAAAGATTGTTGCAAGTGTTGTCTACGAAAAATTCAAAGCCTGATGTAGAAGTTGTTCCTTATGATGGAAAATTGGATGCCAATGTTGTGTTGGATTGGATCTCTAATATGGAGAAGTTCTTTGAGTATGAAAACACTCCTGATAATAGAAAGGTGAAGATTATAGTCACTAGGTTGAAAGGTCATGCATCACTATGGTGGGAGGACTTGCAAACTAATAGACAAAGGAGAGGAAAGGAGAAGATCAGAACTTGGCCAAAGATGGTGAACAAGGTAAACAACAAATTCCTCCCTACTGATTACCAAGTTAGCCTATTGAGAAAGATCTAAAATTTGAAAAAAAGGACATGACTATGAAAGAATATACCAAGGAATTCTATAGAGTGGACATCAAATCTAGACATATGGATGATGATGTTGAGAAAATTGCAAGGTACATTAATGGATTGAGATCTGGAATAAAAGATGAAAAAAAAATTGTGAAGTTGGAAAGTGTGGAAGAAGCATAGCAATATACCTTGAAGGCTAAGGAGATCTTGACAAAGAAGCATGAACAAAGACAAAGAGGTAGAGGTGGTAAATTCTAGAGAGGAAGAGGTAGATCTTATGGTGAAGGTGGTAGATTTGAAAGTTCTATGCAGGATAAAGAAAAATCTAAATGGAAGAATGATGAAAAAGGCAAGACCGAATGGAAAAGTGGTAATTATTACTTAGGAGGCACTAATTCTTACCAAGGAAGAGGTAATTCTTATTCAAGAGATGGATTTAATGGTAATTGTTTTAGATTGGTAAAGAGTGAGATAGATCTTTTGAATGTAGATCCTCTAAAAGTTGGAAAGGTAACAGAAACATTGTGATTCAAGGAGATGATGAGGGTTCACCATGTGGACCTGAGGCTGGAGAAAATCTAATGGTGAGAAGAACATTATGTAATAAGGGAAGTGATGAGGAACCTATTTTAAGGAGAAGTCTTTTCAAGACAAGATGTAAGATGGCTAGAAAATGCTTCAAAGTGATCATTGATAGTGGAAGTTCTAAAAATTTGGCATCAAAAGAGTTGGTTACAAAGTTGCAATTGTAGAGGCTAAAGTATCCTAAACCTTAGCATGTTTCATGGATCAAAGGTGAGCATAAGATATTGGTAAGTGAGCAATGCCTTGTGAAGTTCAAAATTGGACATTACTTTGATGAAGCTTTGTGTGATATTATGCCCATGGATTGTTGTCATATGTTATTGCATAGACCTTGGCAATATGATAGATATGTTGTACATGATGGAAGATTTAATCAATGTACTCCTTAGGTAAATGGGAAGAACCAAACACTGTTGCCTTTGATTGAAAGTCCAAATGAGGTGAATTGTACTACTATAAAAATTTGCATGATTAATGGGTTATTATTTGAAAAGGAAATGAAAAAGAATCAAGTTTTTTTTTTTTCATAGTTCCTAGAGGACCGAGTGTTGGTAGTAATGACCAAGTAGCAGAAGCTAGTAATGACTGAGTGACAACAGATAGTGATAGCCAAGTACCAATAGAAATTACAGAATTGCTGAAAGAGTATAAAGACATTATTGCTGATGGTATTCCTTATGGTTTACCTCTAGTAAGATGTATAAGTCATTATATGGATCTAATTCCTAGAACTAGTTTTGCAAACAAAGCACCATACAAATCAACACCTCCAGAGAATAAAGAACTTAACCGACAAGTGCATGAGTTGTTGTAGAAAGGTTTGATCAAAGAAAGCTTGAGTCCATGTATTGTACCTACTATATTAGCACCTAAAAAGAATGGGGAATGGAGAATGTGTACTGATTCCAAAGCTATTAACAAAATCATAGTAAAATATAGGTTTCCAATGCTGAGGATTGATGATATAATGGATTTTTTGAGTGGAGCAAAGTATTTTACCAAGATTGATTTGAAAAGTGTCTATCATTAGATCAGAATTAGAGAAGGTGATGAATGGAAAATTTCTTTCAAGACAAAAGATGGTTTATACGAATGGTTGGTTATGCCTTTTGGTTTGACTAATGCACCTAGTACATTCATGACGTTGATGAATGAAGTTCTAAAAAGATTTTTGGGTAAGTTTGTGATTGTTTGTTTGGATGATATTTTGATATTTAGTAAGACTAAGGAAGAACATATTAAGCATTTTAGACAAGTCTTGCAAAGGTTGAAAGAGGAAAAGTTGTTGATTAATCTGAAAAAGTATTTTTTTATGCAAGAGGAGATTGTGTATTTTGGATTTGTGATTTTAGCTGATGGATTGAAGATGGATCCTAAGAAGGTTAAATAAATTTTGAAATGGCCTACACCTGAGAATGTGGGTGAGGTAAGATAATTTCATGGTTTGGCTAGTTTTTACAGAAAGTTTATAAAGAATTTCAGTGTTGTTTGTAATGTTATGACTGAGACAATGAGGGGAGATAAAAAGGAATTCAAGTCAACACATGGAGTTGATAATAGTTTTGAGACTTTGAAACAAAAGGTTGTTGAGTTTCCAGTATTTTCCTTACTTGATTTCAATAAGGTATTTTAAGTTGAATGTGATGCTAGTGATAGTGCAATAGGAGCCATATAAAGTCAAGAAGGCAAGCCTATTGCTTTCTTTAGTGAAAAGTTGAATGATGTTAAAATGAAGTATTCTATTTATGATTAATAATTTTATGCCATTGTTCAAGCACTGAATGATCAGCACCTTTCTTTTTCCCTTTGTCATCATGAGTTGCACGCGTTCGTATCTTCTCTTCTCTTTCTTGTAACAAAACTTCTACCATTGTTTGCAAACTCTGGAGAGTCTTCTAGACATTTTGATCTTCTGAACCTTGTCCACCACCTTTATCTTCCATCTGAAACAGTGGATTAGCTCTTCATTTTCCAATCTCGGGATTATATTCTTCAAGATCACCTTCACCTTGATTCAACCTGGATCTTGTTAACATTCAAATCTGCAATACTAGTCCAACAAAGCTCTGATACCAAATTTTATCTGATTTCTAGGATCTAGGACTATTATAGAGAATGCTAACCAATTACATAAAGTTAATTTTAAAGCTTTAATAAAGAAAAATTAACGTAATTGCAAATAAGAAAACACAGAATGAGATGATAGAAAGAGAGATAGAGACATAACACATTTGATTTCGGAGTTCATCTGGGAAGGACTACGTCTCCGGGTCCAACTCCAATAGGGGGACTGATTTGATTAACTCCAATAAATCAATACAAGTGATTTGTGACAATTCCCTTCAAGCACACACATCAAAATTCCTCTATGTGTAGGAAAAATCACTAAGCCTCCAAATACACAAAATCTCTCTCACCATTTGCATCATTTCTCCCTTGATTTTCCTGCCTTCAAAAGGCCCCTAACTCCTCTTTTTATACAAAACAATGTCTAATAATAGGGTAAAATATATTTAGACCCTTACAATAGTCTCTCCTCGGAATGAGACTTATTTCTATTTTATAAATTTTTCCTTATGTACTAATTGCCTTTACTTAGACAAGAGGGAATCGCGCTTGATACACTTTAAATAAAATGTGCGCTAATAATATCACAAGCCACTCACGTGGCGCAATGGCAAAGGAGATTTTGAAAATGCATGTAATAGAGGGAGGTCAGTGGTTCCAACCACCACACCGATGTCTAGCCTTTAACTAAACTTAGCACCATTTCAAACCATAAATAAAACGTTTCTTAAATAGTTTTCATAGGTCGCTGACGGTGTGATGGCCACCGGCTAGATTTTGGGAACCGGTGGTCATGGGTTCAAAACTTGGTGCTGCTATTATTATTTTATTTATTTATTTAAATTTTTATTACTATTATTTTATTATTTTTTCACCTCAAACTTCAATCGGGCATATCTTTTGCATACGAGCTCCATTTTTGATGAAACGAACGTCGTTGGAAAGCTCTTGATGAGATCTTCAATTTGAAATCCATTTAAGACCACTTTTGAGATGATTTTATTTTCACCTTTTGATGACCTTTGTACCTAGTTTGACCAAACTTTGACTGGCTATAACTTTTGCATACAAACTCCCTTTTTGAAGACTTTAAAATGATGTTGATTGTTGGAGTTTTGAAGATACTTCAATTTTTGGTGAAAATATCCCCCAGATCACTGAAGAAGTGGAGACATTATTTGATTCCTAAGGATTTTGTGTTATATATTGATCATAAATCTTTACAATACTTGAGAAGTCAACATAAATTGAATCAGAGACATATGAAGTGGGTTGAGTACTTGCAGAGTTTTACATTTTTTATCAAGCATAAGAGTGGAGTTACTAACAAAGTTGTTGATGCATTGAGTAGAAGACATTATTTGTTGACTAAAATTAAGGTTGAAGTTCTTGGCTTTGATGAAATGAAAGAGTTATATGATGTTGATCCTAATTTTTCTGAGGCGTGGAGAGAGTGTAGAGCACTAAATCTAATAGATCACATAAGTAAGTATGATAAATATTTCATTCAAGAAGGTATGTTGTTCAAAGGTATTCAGTTGTGTATTCCTAGAAGTTCTATGAGGTTGAACCTGATTAAGGAAAATCATAGTGGTGGATTGGTTGGACATTTTGGAAATTATAAGACAATGAATTTTCTGAAAGAGAAGTATTATTGGCCACAAATGTATAAGGATGTTCAAAAATTTGTAAAGAGTTGTGGAGTTTGTCCAGTTGCAAAAGGAGTGAATCAAAATACTAGTTTTTATACACCTATTAGTGTTCCTGAGAAACCTTGGACTAACATTAGTATAGATTTTGGTCTTGGATTGCCTAAGATAGTGAAAGGGTATGATTCCATATTTTTTGTAGTGGAAAAAATTTCTAAGATGGCTCATTTCATACCATGTAAGAAGACATCAGATGCTAAACATGTTTTTGAACTTTTCTTTAAAGAGATTATGAGATTGCATGGACTACCAAGAAGTATTATTTCTAACAGAAATAGTAAGTTTGTTGGTTATTTTTGGAAGAATTTGTGGAAGAAGATGGGTATTGAGCTAAAGTTTAGTTGGAAATAAGTCAAGTAACTGGGAGATGGTATTGGCACAAGCTAAATTTGCATCTAATAATTCTATTAATAGGAGTATAGGGAAGAGATATTTTGAGATTGTTACTCAAATGCATCCTAGAGGTATATTAGATTTTAGAGACGTTGCTGGTGAAGAAAAGAAAAGTGTTGTAGTAGAAGAATTTGCTAATTTTATGGAGTCTTTGCATAAGGAAGTGAAGTTGAGGTTGGAAAAAAGTAATCAGAAGTATAAGGAGAATGCTGATTAGTCTAGAAGACACTGTGATTTTCAAATTAGTGATGAGGTGATGGTTCATCTAAAGAAAGGAAGATTCCCAGTTGGAACATACAGCAAACTGAAGATGAATAATTTTGGACCTTGTAAGATCTTGAAGAAGTTTGACAGTGGTAATGCTTATGAAGTTGAGTTACCTAATGACATGGATATATCTCCTATATTCAATATTATTGATTTGTATAAGTATCATGAGTCAGAGGATGAAGTTGTTGTATCAGATGATTATCCTAAGAAGCAGATTAAAGAAGTTGAATAGATACTAGATCAAAGAGTTGGTAAGAGCACAAGAGGAAAAGATTACTATGAATATTTGGTGAAGTGGAAGAGCAAACCTATTGAAGATGCTACATGGATTTCTCAATCTAAGTTGGATTCAACTTAGGTTGTAACATCTCCATGATTTAGGAGAATCATTTCTTTCAACCCTAGTTGTTTGATATAGGAGCATCCTAGGTTGCCTTGTAATCCTGCTCATTTTTTTGTTCATTCTTCCAGTTGTTGCCAAGTTCTAGTTGATGTCAAGTTGCCAATTTCTAGTTGATGCTAAGCTACCAGTTTCCAGTTGATGTCAAGTTGATAGTTTCTAGTTGATGCCAAGTTGCTAGTTTCCAGTTGATGTTGAGTTGCCAGTTTCCAGTTGATGCCGAGTTGCCAGTTTTTAGTTGACGCCGACTTGCCAGTTTCCAATTTTTGTCGAATTGATAGTTTTTAGTTTATGTTGAGTTGCCAATTTCTAGTTAATGCTAAGTAGCTAGTTTCTAGTTCTTGCTAAGTTGCCAATTTCTAGTTGATGTCGAGTTCCTAGTTTCCAGTGGATGTCGAGTTGCCATTTTCCTAGTTTGTGATGAGTTATCTAGTGTATATCGAGTGTCTGCATTTGGACATGATTTTTGTGAGTTGACTTGCGAGATTTATTTTGATCATGACATTTATGTTAAGATATTTTCTTGGGATGTGGTATAATGTTCTAGAACAATCTGTAAGCCATTTTTGGCAAGTATATATAGAGTGTTTAGGCTTAGAGTTAGGCAGGTTTTGGGAGAGTAGGTTGTATAGCAGAACTGAAAGTGTGAATTTGTAGTTGGATCTTTGAATGTGAATGTATTTCTAATTGGTCATAAACCAGAAGGCCTTACAACTAGGATTGTATGAAGACATTTTGATGAATCAATAAAGTATTTCACTGCCTTTGGTTGTTGTCCCTTGTGTTTGCTTCCATTGTGTTAACTCTTGCAGGGTGGTGCAGATAGTTGGGTGAGCCTTTCTCCCTAGTTATTCATCCCTTTCCTATGTCAATTTTACCTTCAAATTCAGCTTTAGCACTCTGGATATTTACCTAAGCTTCAATTCTTGCTTCTTCTCCCTAGTACCTAGATTTGGAGTTAAACTATTTAAATAATTGCTCAAGATTTTTAATGTCCATAAGTCATTCATGGAAAAGAAAATCTATTTTATCCAAGCCATAATTAAATTGAACTCAATATCATACTCTATATTCTAACTCAAAACTATATGATTGAATTTCATAATACTGGTGGGCTTTGAAAGTCTATGCTCTGGACACAATCTCAGGCATTCAAAAATCCCAATATTTGAAAATCTTCAACCAAATTTCCTCATAATGCTGAAAGAACACCTTGGAGATTGTTGTTTGGCATTATTAATTTTCCTGACTCTTGGGAGATCTGGATTTGTTTATAGATTATAGATTATTCTTTTAAAGTTAATGTTTATGGTAAGTTTCCATATATAGACAAGAAATTAGGCAAATGATCAATGTGTTGTCTATCCAACACCCTAGATGAAAATTTGACCATACTATTAGACTTTGGTCACACATTTAACCATTCTATCAAGCTTTGGTGCTGGCCCAAAAAACCCTCATTTCAAATGATTTCAAAACAAAGGAAGTGTATGCTATGCATCAACCAATTTTCATATTCAGGATGATAAAACTAAAAACATATAAAGCTTTAGTTGTATCAATAGTCTTCAAGGTTCTGATTCAGATTAGTTGCGTAGTGCTCTACTTACACATAAAATGAACAATTCATACCAATTTTATATTTATATTTTTGGATATTCAAAAGTGAAATTGTTATCCTATATTTATTGGTAAAATCTCTTAAGTTGTATTTAACTATTAAAATATTTATAAGCTCTACTATTACCTCAATTTGGGTATCGTCGCATGAATCTTTAAGGCCTACAATTGGAAGGAATGGTTCCTTCTTCACAAAATTTAAAAAATTTACAAAATAATGTCTTCTTCCTACAGTATTGACTATCAAAAACTGAAGTTGTTCAGAGGTAAATATTTCCCCTTTACCAGTCTTAGATTTTCCTTTTTCTCTCTTTGCTCACATATGCTTGTATGCTTGTCTGAAATTGATAATATAGTCATAAAAATATATTTCTCTAATAGTACCACTTAACATAAATGGGGGGAAATAAAGAATAAATAAACTACTATCTACCTTTTTGCATCACATTGCTCTTTCTGTTCTTGCAACCAGACACAAAAATGTGAGGAGCGAGGAAATAAGTCAACTATACTTACATAGTATCATAGATTCGAAAGATACTCTTACAAAACAATAATATTATATTTATCACTTTTATGTTTCATAAATGTTCTATGAGGAAAGCTTCATCCTTAAAAGCAATTTTTGTGGAAAAACAATGATCAAGTATCTAAGATCATTAGTTTAAACTTTCAGGTCCATGGTGCCAATATTGTAGTATTGTTCTCATTTCACTAAATTGGCAAAAAGCTATGTAATTAAGTCCAACTCTTGCCCCCTCCCTTCATTTTATTTTTTTATTTTTGTATGGTATATAAAGGGAAAGATTCCTAGTGACCCTTTCTGTAGAGATCCAAGGAATGTAGATGGAACATAGTAGCAAGAAAGGAATGAAGGGCCTATCCCATTAGTTGAGAGGGGAGCCTTCATTATCTCACAACTTCAATTTCTATCATAAAAAGTGGTACATGTCCTGTGCCCTATTTTCATTCATAAGTTTGGAATTAAGATGTCAAACTTGTGTTTCTCCACCAATCTACTAATAATCCCATCCTCTTTTCATTGGAGGTGTAAGAATTTGGTATAACTTTGATACCATGTAAGAATTTTCCTAAAGAAAAAATTCACCTAGGAACTAAGAACCCAAACACTAGCACAACTATAGACCAAAAATAGATATGATCAATTAATCAAAGTATGTCCTAATACATTGCTTTGTTCAGTATGTGATATGTAAACACACTAGGAGTGCCTATATATAAAGGCCTCTTAGGAAGCACCTACAATGTCTCTAGAAAGAACCAAGAGATAAGATAAGAATCATGACAACTAAGCACATGCCTTATCCATCACTCTAGATGAGTGGATAAGAATGACAAGGTTGTAGACACCATGTGCTTAATTAGTGTGCTAACTCCTGTGTTGTAGACACCATGTGCATAAAAGAGGTGAAAACTCCTGTGTTGTCAACATGAAAACTCACAAGAGTGCACATACTCTTAGGTGAGTAATAAATAAATAATAAAAGTATGCATTAACCTAAGTAAACTTAAGTAAGTGTAAATAGTAAATACTTATTTACACCAATAGGAAGCCACATTGATGAAATTGAATCTTCAAACTTTAGATAGTTCCCTTTGAGATTATATCTAGTCCATGGTCTAGACATCATTCAATGCAAGAAAGAAGCCAATGGAGATGAATCATATTTACTCTTCTTTTTGGCTATTCAGAAGTTAAGTTTGTAATAGTCACTTTCCTAATCACACCTAAGGTTCAGTTAATATTTTCCCCTCGTAAAATAAAGTGGCAATCTAGTTGAAAGCTCTGGTAATCTTAACTTAGAGATGTGACTTTGTTAGAAAGTAGGGTTTGAACTTGAACGGACCCATAGCTTAAGTCAAGCTCCAAAAAAAACAACAAAGTGTCTAGGACCAAGAGCATGTTTACTAAGAACAAAAATGTTTTTCAAATCACTTTCATTGAAAAGATTAAGGGGAAAAATAAAGGTAATTGTAAGGAATAGGTATTTAATATGTGTAGAAAGGTTAATAAAGTAGGTATATTGGTACATTAAAGAGAAAATTATTAGAGTGGGAAGCTAAAAATAGGATCATGAATGAATTAAGCCTCGTGGAAAAACAAAATTTAAGACAAACAAGAACACACCCACCCAAGAGAAAGCAATTGGAATAATGTTCAATGATACTTAGAATTTACAATGGCCTATGTTACAACCTTTGTCTATTTTTGGCCCCTATTGGGTATGCCAAAATATATACCCAGCACTGTAGGTTTGTTCCAGGTACAACTAAGACATAACTGGACAAATTCATTGCCTAGAGGACAAACCCTATGTACCCATGGAAAAGCCTAGAAAACATGCATTTTCATGAAAATAGAAAAGTAAAAAGAATATTTTTTGGACCAACTAATTGGAGCTAAGGTCCATCTATAATCTTCTTACAAATGTTTTTTATTTGTTTTAGTCACAATGAAGATGTCAGCTTTGCTATCATCAATGCTTTTTTTCTTTCATAGTTAAGCTCTTCAAATATTATTTTCATAAATAAAAAAATGTCCATGAGAATGTTTTGTCTAGGCATGAACTTGTTTTGTACATATGAATTTTGAGTAATATCTATGACATATCGATCCCTATTTTTTGATATGCAGAAGCTCATTTTGGCATATGTTAACGAGATGCCTGAGATTGTAGGTAGATATGTGAGTCATCTAGTGAATAGTTAAGCAATATGAATATAAATAATTTATCTTGTTTCAACCAAAAAAAATAGGAAGCCACTCACAAATTTTATAGTGTAGCTCATGATCAAAACTGATTACTTATAAAATGTCTCACACTTGAGGATTCTCGCCAAATAGAAGTGAGCAATAGAATCTCCACTAGTTATAAATTTGTCATCCCATTGCTATCCAAAAGAATCGAGTAATTTGTTTTCTATAGAAGAAGCATAGAGAAACATCAAATATTTCTTGTTGTAACAAACATCACATTGGTATGCCCTTTCTTACTCAATTTTAAACTTGAATTCATTTCAAAACATTCACACCTAACCAACCATCAATCATCAATCTTGAGTACCTGAATCATTGTTCAATTCAAGAAGATGGGGCACTTGTGTTGAAACTTGTTATATAGGCTTTTAGTTTTAGTCACATGGCACTAGGAGCGCATCATATTACTCCATCTCCAATCTCTCCATAAAGGACCCAAAATTTTCATATTCACTTTTAAAAAGTAAATTGAGCAATGGCATTTCTTTGTTTTCTCCTAATGCTACTCTTTCCTACTGATATCTTTTCCAAGCCTCACCAGTTGATAGATTTGATTGTATTTCCTTACTAATGCATAACCAAAAAATTAAATCATTCAATGCATTGACAATAAAATTGATTGAGTGTTGATTTCTTGCCCACCTCTTTTACAAGTTGAGTTGGAAGCAATCCATTGACTATTGATTGAAAACCAATCCATGAGGTACATATACAAGCCATATTGACATGAAAGGCTCTTAACTTGAATTTGAACCTCAGTCTTTTCTATTGTAAATAATTTTTTTTATATTTCCACTAGAATGGAACCTAATGAGTCATTAAAGTAATGAAGTATTTTTAAGGCTTACTCTAGTCTTGGTCTTTATAATTTGTGTTTTTAGCGAAGCCAATTTAGTAAATGTGGGACATAGTATCACCCATAGCATATTAGTGAAGATATGATGTTGGAGTTAAAAATAAATTTAAGAAAATTTTGAAGTTATGATTTTTTATGTTTATAAATTATTGTTGATATAAACAAAACAAGCTAAATGAGGTCAAGATTATGACATGAGTTTCTCAAAACTCTAGTGTTTGTGTCATGTTTATTCTATTGAATAGAAAATGCCAACATTGAGGTTGAGAATTTTGGGTAATATTTATTTTTTGTGTTGAATAATGGATGGCAGTAAATTTTGCAAGCCTATACCAAAGTTAGTTATGCACTTAATTTCAGTGCCTTACTATTAGCTTGATGCTAAAATTGATAACACACTCTTAGCATTATGTTATTTTAGTTCTTTGATCTCAAATGCATGAATTTCAGTAGGGTTCAAAATGATTTGAGCACTCAAACCTTGTTTCAACAAAATTCCCACCCATTTTGACAACTAGAACACAACCCAATGGATCATCAAAGAATACTTGTCAAACACTACTGCGGTTTTCAACATATTTTATTTTTATTAATTCTTAAGCCTATTCAAGCATATGAGTGAAGTTATGAAGTTTGATTCAATTGTTTTCATGTTGATTAAATTAAACTTAATTTAGTTTCACCATAATGACAATACTTAAGATTATTGTTGAACCTCAAAGCTATAGTGTATGTGGTATGTTTGTTCTATTAAAAAAAAAGGGAATGTCACGGCTGAGGCTCATAAATTTGGTGTTATACATGTTTGTACTGTTGAGTAATAGATGCAAGCTATTTTTTCAAGTCTATTTGAAAGAGTCCATTGAGGAGTTTTGATTTATAAAAAGAATTCAATACTCAACCAACTTCTAAATAGTGCCTTGGGATTAAAATGTTTTTTCTAAAAATTATAGAATTTGAAGTACTAAAAAATTGATGCATCATTTGACCATGGGTTTGTCTATGAGCACAATGTTTGATGTAGAAACATACAATGATCATGAATTAAAAAGCACAATCAATCATGTAACTTAAAGCACATTGTGATATTGATATCATGATTTAACTCTATAGTTTTTGAGTCAAAATCACACACATGATTATTGCTAGTAGTAGTTCACAAAAACTCATCTCTTATAAGAATGAATGAAATTTTTAACACTAATTGCATCTAGGTGATGCTCATAGACTTCAAGCACTAGAACTTCTAGTGGGGTCACCTATCCTAGTGCTACACCAGCTTAAGCACACATAACGACAAAAATTCCTCCAAGGTTAACCCCACATTTCTTGAACCTCCATGTTCAAGCATGCTTGAGCTGGAGTGGTATTGGAATCGTTGACCTCCCAAGAAGTCCCAGACCTTTGTGAGCATCACCTAGATGCAATGAGTGCTAATTGTTCCATTCATTCTCATGAGAGATGGGTTCTTGATGAAACATGGATTAGTGTGTTTGACTCAAAAACTACACACTTGATTCCTAATTGCAATATCATAATTTGACTTGCTGTGGAAAAATCATATAACTCATTAAGAAACATATGTTACTTGAGCTCATTCTCCTATCTACTATACTTATACAATTTGAGCTTCATAACATTGATCTAAAAGTTGCACTTAAAATAAAATACTCTTTGCAAATAGAACTCCCAACCTTAAATCATGATATTTGCAAGTTTGAAATATGAGTTCTCAAACTATTTGCCTAAGTTCTTTTTCAAAATAGCTATTATCTTCACTTTCCAAAATTGTCCTACATCAAACTCTTTGAGTTTAACAATACCAATTATTTGTTTTAATCTTAATTACATGGCATATTCTTTTCAAAAAATTCTTCCAACAATTTCGAGTTTCTCAATCACCTTTTTTTCACTACCTCATTTTCATACTTATCTACTTTTTCACATCTACAGTTGTTTTTCATTAACTTGCAAATCATTGGTTTGCTCTTCATATTGCCTATTATTTACCCTTAGTTTCCACTAGAAATTTCCATGCTTTGTGATCATCACCCTTGTGTTGGTAATATTTTTTTTCTTTACTTCCTCCATGTCACCAACCATATACTTTTACCTTCTATTGTGTTCATGTTTTGGTTTTGAGAATGATCTCTTCTATCTTCAAGACTATATGTTGGCTTTGTTGTTCTTTTTGTCTTATCCACTATTACCACCTTAATTTTTTTGTATTTTTGCATCTACATTTAAAGACATTAGGGTTGAGTCTTCCAAATTTCATATGATTATAGCTTTCTTTCCTTTTTAAGTAAGGAAATTTCAACTCATTTTGGAATCTATTATACATTAAGTATGATGGCCATAATTGGACACTATTTGAGAATTTTCTTATAGTTCTTAAGCTTGACACATTTAAAAAAAAATCATTACCAACTCATCATTTCATAATCAAAATTTTTTCTTCACAGCCTTAATTAGTTCTACGCATTCCCCTCTCCATACATCTTTTTGTGCAACTTTTCCATGGCACATATATTTTCTTTTGAAATAGATACCAAATTCTATGTTGATATCTAAAAAGAACTTTCAACTGCAAAATATGCTAATGCAAAATAGTTGGAATGTGATTCATGTTAAATTTGGGTATATATTTGTGAGCTAATGACATGTGTTCTTAATTGAACAAATATTAAATCCCCACATGCCAAATAGAGAACACCAATATGTGTCAGTCTCAAGAGACATCATTGAAAGATATTATCATAAAATGGAACATTAAAAATAAATCTCTTGATATTACCACAAAATGGAATATTACAACCAACTTCTTGCAAGTATCTCATGACTGAAATAGAGAGGAAATTGGTATGATAAATCTATAATTTAAATTAAACACTTTGGCTAAATCTATGATTCACATTAGACATAGATCTATCTATTTGAAACCCCCACAAAGATTTTAATAGTAAAAGATGAATCAAAGAAATGATCAAATTAATCTAAATCATTTTTCTTCTAATTGAAGAGACAATGAAAACCTACAAACATATGGAAAATGAACAAAGATTCTCCATTGAATAAAATGATGTTGAACATACCAGAAGGGATATTGCTCACCCTAAACTGTCGGTGTCAATGGTAGAAGAATGAGCTCATTGCTTTGGATAATGGAGGTGGTCAGAAGCCATAAAATGTTTCAGAGAAACATTATCTAGTTTTTATTGCATCATCCAAGTAGATGTAATAATTTATTTTTGACAACATACCAAATGATTTGCGTGCAATCTACAAGAGAATCTCCAGAGAAGTCAAAGAACCTAAAACCACACTTAGAAATGAAATGGAACTCTTATTTTGTAGTTTTAAATGCATGAATGGAGAGGGAGTGGCAGGTTGCAGATTGACATCGATAGTCAAAGGTGTGGGGGGCAGATTCGGCTACATCCTAGTGCCATTGTAGTGTAGGGGCCTAGTTATATTCTACCCCTACTATTCTTCCCCCTAGGCTTGCATGAAAGGATCCCAAGCATATAGAGCCAGATCTACACAAAGATGCCAAAATGAGAAAATCCCACCCAATGTGAATGAATCCCAATTTTTCTACTACCTACACTCATACCTACAAATGAATGAATTTTTTTCTATTTTACCCGCGATGAATGAAATATTTTCTTTTTCTAAATAGCATAGAATTTTTATTTTTGAGGAATGTAGGAATGAAAATGAAAAAAAAAAAGGAATAATAGCTTTGGTCAAAAATTTTGGTAGAAAAACAAGTGCAAATGTACTAGTGTCCATACCCCCATCTAGCTCACGCTTCATTTGAATAGTTTCTTGAAGAAAATGTGAGATCTTCCACCTAAGATGCATAATTCCAATTCAGACATCTAGAAAGATTTGTTGGTTCCTTTCCAACCAAAAATGCCAAAGAATGATCATTAGGCCAGCAATCCAAGCAACATGGAGAGGAAAAGCCTTGGAGGGAGCACTCCCCAAGCAAGCCTTGAACTCGGGTAAAGAGGAAGCATGCCTACAAGAGAAACCCCAAGAACTCCACCAAAGGTGACATACAAAGTTTATTGCAAGTTTTTATATGGATTTCATTTTCTTTTGGGTTTTCATAGATATTTGATTATTTTTGGGTAGATTTTTTTTTGGATTTTTTTGCAATTCTTAGGTTTTTTTTTTCACGTTCATATTTAATTTTTATAGCTTTTTTCAAGACATTTTCATGACATTTATGTTTTTTTTTCATTATTTTTTATTTTGGGACATTCATGATTTTTTTATTTTTGCCAATTTTTTCAAGACATTTTATGATTTTTATTGAGTTTTTCAAGATAGTTTATGATTTTTTTAAGGATCATATGTGAATTTTTTTTGGATTTCTTCAAAGATCATATTTGTTTTTTTTTTTCTAATTTTTTTAAAGGATCATTTGTGATTTTTTAATTTTTTTAAGAACATATTTGATTTGATTTTTTTAATTCAAGATCAAATTTTTTTTTTTGAAGTTTTTATTATTATCATATGTGATTTTTTTAGACTTTTTAGGTCTTTTAAGGTATGTACAAGAGTAAGAATTGTCCCTAGTGTCAAGTGAGGCAAGGGAATTATGAATGGATGAGTGGAAAGGATAAAGGATGATGGACAAAGGTTACTTAGAATGTCTTTAAGGTTATTTGTGTTGCCAAGGATTATTCATTGAAATGGGAGGACATGTTTTATGCAAGCTCAAGGACTGGATATGACAATGATAGGCTATTGACACTTTAGGAAATAGATGATAAGTGATGCATGGGGATGGACATGCCAAGATGTCTTTGAAAATATGTTTTGCATTTTTTGTCCTTAATTTCATCAAGAGCAATTGTGATAGGAAAATGATGGGATGTGGAGGAGACAAGCAAGACCAATAATGGACAAGGGGATATGGACTTGAGGTTACAATAGGATAATAAAAATATGAACCAAAGGGATTTGGATAATTGAAGATGAATAGGATATGAGGTCCTTCTATGGGATATGTATCCTTGTCAAGACCAAAGTTGGAAAAATAGAAAATTTTGAGTGCTAATAGGATAAGGGGTATAATGGATGTAGGATTATGAAGGAAATGATAGGGGATAACATGAGTAAAACCTTCACCTAGGTATGGAATGCAAGATGTTCATAAACTACACATGATGGTTGTTTGCCAAGTTTTCATCACGGTAGTTGCCCAAATCCTCCATTTTCCAAGTTTTCACTATTGGATGAAATGATTTCTCTTTGCTCTTTTTTTTTCATGCCAAGATGCATGTTTCCCAGGTTTTCATCAAGGTAACCATTTTTCTTTTTTTCAAAATTTTTAATACTTTTTAGAAAATAAAAAACACATGACATGACATGGACGAAGGGCTCAAGCATCTTATTCTTTGGATAATTCTCTTGAAATTTATGCATTAATGTACCATAACTATGATAGTGTGCTCAGAGACTTTAATAGGGTAATGAAAAATAGGGATGAAATGGATTCATGCTAGAGATTAGATAGGCCTGGTGAAAGGATAGGAAAAATATGAAGGGTAATATAGGGCATGGAAGAAGGATTGATGTTTAGTGGATGTAAATGGATGCAAGAAAAACATTATCAGTGGATTAAAAGGGCATTTTGGATTCGATAGAGGAAGGGATGTGGATTTTAGGACACAAGGACCCAAATGGATTTGGAAGATGAAAGGATTTTTGATGAATTGATAGCAATTTTAGATGTTAATGTTGATCTTTCTTTAGGACTTTTTTCTTCGAGAAGCTTCTTGGGAATCCACACTTATTTTGAATTTTCATTCTTTTGTGGGTCCTTATATTTTATTGATTGCAAAATAAATTTAGGAACCCATATCTATTTTGAATTTTCTTGTTTATTGGTGGGCCTTTGTGGCCTTTTTTTATAGTTCTTTTTCTTTTTGGACCTTTTGTTTCTTTTATTTTACAAGTCGGTTAGATTGGACATGTTTTTCCTTGACTGCATGTGGATTGCTTGATTTATAGACATTATTCTTGGCATCCAAATTACTTAGAAAAAGAATGAAATTCATAGATGGATAGACATTGTATGGATGGGTATTAGATGGGTGGAAGGTTCTCCTGGATGTGTGCCTTTGCAAACTTTCATATGGGAAAATGTACATTGATTGTGAAATAGTGGAGGGAGGAACATATGGGCCTAAAATGTATGGAAGGGGTAAAGGAGGAGGTATAGGTTTGGATTTAGGTTTAAAATGGATACCAACATCATGAGAGTAAGCCTTAGGACTAAGGCCATGACCTCTAGAACTCTCTTTGATATGAAATGGTTTTGACATAGTTTGTTCTTTAATGCTAGACCCTTTGACTTGATAATTATTTTGACTTGTTGGATACTTATTACTAGACACAAGTCCATATTTAGGTATATATGATATGGAAGACCTAGTAGGACTATGAATTGAACTATACTTGATAGAACTAGAAGAATCCATTTGAAGTGGAGGGGGTTCATGAACCTCTTGCATAAATGTGTTTGAACCATGAGGAGAGTTAGGAAGGATAATGAGATCCTTTAAAGGAATTGGATTAGTGGTAGGAACATCTTAAAGGATAGGATCTTATGGTGGATGTGGAGGAATGGTGAGATCTTGTGGTGGATCCATGTGGATAATGGGATCATGTCAGGGATATCAAGGAATGATGGGATCTATTGGATAATCTAGGGGTGAAGAGATACTTTGTTCTTGACTTGGATTTACATCATTAGTAAATATGGTAGGGTGATCTTGGTTTTTCTTAGAAAGTTAAAGGTCAAGGGGAAATGGGTCATTGGATAATGGGGTTATTGTGAGACTCAAGGGAAATGAGGTCTTGGTCAAAGATTGGATTGTCTTTGACTTTAATAGGATCTTTATCTTAATTTAATTAGGAATAATTTATATGCTCTTTAAATCATCCTCTTGACATGGGGTATGAAATTTTGAAAAGGGATTAATGTTTGGATATGATGGATCTAGAATTTGAGTTTGACTATGTGAAATGCAATTTCTTGGAGATAGAGAATATAATCTTATTAGGTCAGGAATTTGGTATTCATGAAAGGAACTTGGATCAAGAATGAGACCATTGGGAAAATATTATATGGATAGCCCTTGAGCGGTTTTATTGTGGTTTCCACAATGCACACCCCACTTTTAATAGAAATGGGAACCCCCTACTTTATTTTTTGGCTTTTCAGAACCCTAGTCCAAGGTATGAGTCTTTTTTAGGATTTTATCTTTTGTTTTTGGTCAAATCCAGTCCTAGTTTGAAAACCCAGAGTCTGGATTTCATCATTAGAAGGAAAAAGTTATTATTAAAAAGAAAAAAGGTTCACCAACACCTAGGTGCACTAGTACACCAAAGCATTTGGAAAAAGCATCACACTTGGTCATGTGCAACTGCATAACACCAATGGTGTGCTTGGTCCCTAGGTCTATAAAACCTAGGGGGCACCCTTCCCCTCTCACTTTATTTTTCCTTCCAAAGCTTTCATTGTCACAACACCACACTTCAATAGGTGTGCTCTTCTACTTTTTCTTCACTCCCCACACCTCCTTTCCCTATACAATGAAGAAAAAACTCAAAAACCTAAGGTGCGCAGTTAGGTGTTCTACTACATACCTCTTTTTAGACAAAAACTTAAAAAGAAAATCTAAAAAAAATTTAAAACAAAAACAAAAACACAATATTAGGGTGCGCATCAACACACTTAATTAGGTGCACTGATGCGTAACTCAATTTTTTCTCACTTCTTTTGCATTTAAAAATGCCTAAGTCAATATAATGATGCGCATTAGTGGACCCCATGAGGTGCTATAATGCTCACCCTATCTTTAATAACTTTGCTAAAATGGCACACCAGGTGCACCTATCAGGTGCACCCTTTTTTGCACGAAAGAGTTATAAATTAAGTTTTTTCATGTTTTTGAGTAGTCAAGTTTAGGGTTTTGATCAAGTCAATAGTAGGGATTGGATTAATTGATTTTTTCTTCAACTTCAAACTAATGGACACTAATTTTGTGCAAATTCAATGGCTTCTTCATCATCCTCTCTTGTAGAAAAGATGGTTCTAAAGCCTGTAGTGTTCAATTTTTAGGGTGTTCCAACAAAGTTATGTTTCTAGGATGATCATTTAGAAATATGGGACACTGAACTAGGCCACATAGATTTGGGTGCATTCCTAACACTATGTAACAAACCAACAAAAATATCACCAATGATATCTACTTTGATCCGATCATGACTAGCTAATGTAGTATCACATCCAATTTCAGTGTAGTCCTCATAATTAATCATGATGCTAGTAGA
The DNA here is from genome assembly GCA_028749045.1 of Cupressus sempervirens. Classification (NCBI taxonomy): domain Eukaryota; kingdom Viridiplantae; phylum Streptophyta; class Pinopsida; order Cupressales; family Cupressaceae; genus Cupressus; species Cupressus sempervirens. The sequence continues at coordinate 378,117,042 of CM053786.1, forward strand.
TAGATATGTTCCTGAAGAAAGATTTTTTGAAAGCATAGCTGAATAGATCATCTTGGATGTCTAACCCAACAATATAGAGAAGGTGTTCCATCTTCCAAGGGCAGATCAATTTATCAAATTAACCTATCACCAAGCCAAGAGATGGTATAGCGAACATATTGATGAAGCTTCCAAGATTATACAATCTCCATACCTCATCGAGAAAACTCCTCTAGGGAAAAAAGCAAGTAAAATTGGCATGACATAAGGCTAAATGAAGGAAGTTATAGGATATTCAATTATACTTGAGTAGAGTCATGGGTTTGTCTGCTTTGGGACATTTGAACATATGGATGGTTAATTTCATTGAGACTATCAAAATAGTGAAGATGTTGATTATTTGGGCCTAAATTCTCAACAAGAACTTGGGTGAGTAGCTAGTGGTAGTGAAGGATAATAGAATATTTTATATGACTTCATATTTGGTATACTTGCTAGCTGCAAGAGCAACGGATTATCTTGGGATCTATAAGAAGGGTAATATGCAAGATGCAAACACATGGCCCTACATTGTATATCCTCAACTAATAAAGAAGAAGCTTTTAGAGAAAAGCAAGGAATATAGGATTGTGAATGATGCTTTCATATTCATAATAATCTGGTTCATAGAGAGGATTATGTGAAAAGGATGTCACAAGAGGCAGTTTCTAAGATATCAAAAGTTGGGACCTATTACATACAGTTTTGTACATTCACATATTTGAGGGTAGTAGGTACAATTAACAACCATAAGAAGCTCCCTAGGTATCCCAATGGTAGACTCATTTTACTAGATATTGCTCAACAACTCTTTTTTGCATATGATAGAATCAAGAAGTAGCACAAAATATGTTGGATATGGCCTATTACCATAGGACCTTTTAGTGTGTTGCAAAGACAAGAATTTCATCTTTTGAGTGTGAATGGGATCAATAACCCTTGGAAGAATATAATTCTCCATAGCCTTATTTTGATAACGTTGGCAGAGTACAACATCTAGCTAGCAGGACATTCCAGCATTAGGATGCAACTAAAGATCATTGGATGAACACAACATATGATTATGTTTGCATAAGGGAATATTATGGGATGACTCTGTATCTAGTAGAGAGTTCTTTGAAAAATAATATTCCATTGAAGATTGTGCAACAAGATATAGAGGATCTTCTCAATCCATTGTTTAATAGGGACAAGATTACCGACAGGCCTATTATGAATGTTGAAATTGATAAAGAAGAGAACTTGGAAATTAATCACCAAGCAAGGCATGTCACCAAATTGATAAACAATTAGATCAAGAGACCTTTAAAACTTGATCCAATTCCTCAAACAATAATCTTTCATGCATAGGCTCCCCTAGCCAAAATTCAAGGAGCTGAGATCACTATACCTACATTAACCACCCAATTGCTAGTGAGACTTGAGATAGTACATTAACTAGATAGACTAGTTGGATACTATAGGGAACAAAAGAGTAAAAGAAAGAGGAAGAGAACTTCTCCTCAATAGGATGAGCCAAAAGAAGAAGTGACTCAAGCACCTCCACAACAAGTAGAGAGAAATGTACAAGGGCCAGAGAACATAGAAGTTACACAAGCTCAAGAGGATCCCCAAGTGCTACCAATTGAACAAGGCCAAGGGGAAGTAGAAACTGAAATACGAGAGGTAGCTCTACCTCTACAAGTAGAGCAAGCCTCCCCTGTGAGGCCTCACCCCGACCCGTCATAACATGGATATTTTATTTACATTTTGGATATTCAGGGTCTAGATATTTTGACAGTTATCTGAGACTTGATGGATTATGGATTATTTATTTACGCACCTTGATACTTAGTAATAGTGGTTTACATTATTGTATGCACTTAGAACCTACTATTGTGTAGGAAATGGTTGAAATATGTGGATGCAATTTCATGAATTCATATTATTAGAACTTTGATGTGGTGTTAAATGATAAGATAATTATGGATAGATGTTAATTTGGTTATGATGCTTTATGAGATGGATGATGATGATAGTCAGAGAAGCGGTTATGATGATTTATGATACACTAGTAAATGATAAATTGATTTTAATATGCACATAGATGTTTAACTGATGACTTATGTTATGTAGATTTGTTATTCTAACATCTTGGATGATTTAAATAGAAAAAAATTTCCCCAATTATGACTATCACTATACACTTATATGTTATATATGTTATATGACTCCTTGGACTACTGATGCTCGAGTTTATTGTGCAGGAAGAGGAACCATGGAAATTCTTGGGGGAAACAAGTTCCAAACCCTGTGACATAGTTTAACCAAGGCGAATCTTTGGAAGATTCAAAAGCCTCATTGTGAAAGTAATTTTTGTCATAATTGCATGATTGCTTGCTTTCTTGTGAACATGTTTAATCATAACCTAGGTGCATTAAGGGCATGTCAAGGAAAATGTAATGTATTTTTTTTATGTGTGTCACTTGACACTTGTATAGTCTATGTGTTGATGATATGTCACCTATAGTGTTGGTCTCAAGGTTACTCAATCTTGGTCCTCTTCCTTCTTTTCAAATTAATGCTTAAGTACTCCCATGTGGGAGAGAGTGCTTGGATGGGTCACATCATGTTAGAATTCGAATTCAAACTTGACAAGGAGTTTAGGGGGTCTAAATGCGATCCTAAGGTGTTATTTTATTGTTAAAAAGCCACCCTAATGGTAGTATAGTAGGTTAGGGGCCTAAATTTAATTATCTTAATGTTTTCCTAGTTTTGGGAACCCCTTAAACAAAGCTAACTTAGACAAATTCGAAATTGGGAATTTTTCCATGATAGAACTCTCTCAATCCCACTTGGTCAACCTTCTTATTTTGGAGGAGCAACAATGTAAGAAAGGGAGGCTTGATGTTCTTACTAAAAATGGTTAGTGGGTTGTTCACCCACTCTCTAATTTTAGAGACAGCTAAGTTTTGGAGGGAGATTAAGGGAGCTCTTCTACAACTATCCTTACCCTAGCTTGGACCAAGGTTGGTGACTTGAACATGTTCTTTTGTCCTCCTTTTCTTTAGTATGAATAAGAGAGTATGCAAGTGGAAAGTTATCAATGGGGGATGCATTGCATTGTCAATCTTATGATATGATCTTGTCATTGTGTCGGGAAGACATGAATGTGTCTTGTGCTGATGGAGATTCTTTCTTAGTTTTATTTTGTTGTTCTTCCTTTGCTTTTTGTTGTTTCTTGTTGAATGTGAATGTTGAATTGTGAATATGGGTGTGAAGGCTTCACTCACCCTTGGGAGGGCAGAGAAGCCTTGGGTGAAGGGCACAAGTTGGGCTTGACATTGCAAGTGAGAAAAGAAATCTTGTTCTTATACCTCATGATGAGGTTTGTTATCATCATGGAGCTTGGGCTCCATCATGGCCATGAATCTTGTTGTTTGGGAGGTACAAGGAGGTTTGGAGGATGAGGAGAATATGGTTACTTCGAAGGCCTTGAGAGGCAAAGTGCATTGGTAACATGATATGTATATTGTTAGAATTTCTCCTCCTTGAAGAGCCCACCTTCACCCAACGTTTTATGATTCCAATGGTGAATCATTGTGCAAGCCATGGAAGGGTGTTGTCTGTGTTTGTGTTGTATATTCATGCAAAATCTTGTGATGAATGTGTGTAACCTATTTGGACCTTGTTTCCCCTACTCGGTGGGTGGTTTCAAAGAAGCCTAGGTTGGGAGGTGAGCCTCCATGGTTCCTATTTGTGTGTGTTATGTGCAGGTTTCGTGAAGATGTATGTTATGAAGTGATGGGGTTTCACCCTTGTCAAAAAGGAGAAGACCCACAGAAGTGAAATAGGTTGATTGTTCATGTTCTCAATGCTTATGATTTTGAAGGACTTTTGTGTTGTCTCATTATGATGTAGAGTGAATTTACCATTGCTACCATGGAAACTATGTAAGGGAGAAAGATTTGGGAGTTTTGTACATGTATGTATGTATCCTTGTTAAGAAGTGATCATTTGAAGTTTTATGATTTATGGAAGAGTTAGTTCATGATGTACAAGATATTTGTATCAGAGTTTATCATTGTAAGTTGTATAAGGAAGGTTGAAAGAAAATAAAATTGTATGCTCATACCTTTATTGTAATGAAGTTCTCTATGTTAAATTTCATATGTTATGAAGAAAGATTGCAGTTAATTCTTCTCTTTGATGTATTATAGATATGTATTTTTTTAAGTGACATGTAGATTTATGATTAGGAATATAGCTGTTAAGTATTAAAAAAAATGTATAGAAACATGAAAAAAGTTGTAGGTTGTGCACACTATAACTTAGGAATCATTTTGCTTGATAGTTCATTATATATGTTTAATCTTCATTCATGTTGAATTTTCTTCTTGAAGATCTAATAAATCTGCTAGTAGACAATACTATTCTACTATACATATATCCACTTAGAACTTTATATAATACAACATTCATACTCAAAATAAGGAGGTTGGTTGAAAGAAGTAGCATTTAATCAATTCAAATTAGACTTGTTGTAGACCCACATTTTCCTCTCTGGAAAATGTATGGAGGAAGGAAAAATAATGCCCCTAGAATACAGACTAATATAATAATATGGACATGTACTTAAACTCCTAGCTAAACTTACAAATTGTTAAAAAGTGACTTAAGCCTAGTATTGCTAATACTAGTTGAACACTCAAATTCTTGACAAGTTCCTCTCATTGACAGTGACCAATATCCAAGACAGTCTAGGAAACATGATAATAATATTGATGGAAAATCAAATAAATAAACTATCCTATTGTTCCCACCTATTGTTATACTCCTATGTTAACCCAATTTAAAATTTGAGCCCCATGTATTGGGCGCTCAAACTCACCAAAGCCTAGGAAAGCTTTCTGGGGGGGTGGGCCTACTTTATGGAGGTGACATGAGGGCCCACTAGAACTTCCGCCCATGTCTACTTCCCATCAAAAAAAGCGCTTGGGAGGCATGTTGCTAGGCAGCCCATGTAAAAAAATATTGTTATAAAAAGAGCAACCTGCACCTAGCGCTAAGATAAGACACATCGATGTCTTTGGATGTGATGGGGGATACCTCTGACTTCATGTCAGATTTCCCATTTCTTGAGCACTTCACCATAGTAGGTTGGAAGGGAACGCATAGAGTTTTGGGGACATGTTTCCAAGAGCCTAGGTTGGTAGTATTAACCTTTTTGTTATTAATTTCATGTTTAGTACTTAACATCATTATTATAAATTATCTTGTAACAAACTTAGTGTTATTATATTTGCAAATAGATCTTTTGGGTTTTCAAGAAAAGAATAACTTAGTAGTGTTTAAATTATTGATTATTAAGCCATGTTGTTAGGGAATATAAGTGTTAGATTTTATGTGGTAATAATATTGTTCTTATGGAGATAATATAAGATTTGAAATTTACATTATCATTAAAGAAAAGAAATTAAAATATATAATAAATGTAAGCTATTGTTATTATTTTTAATAACAATATTCTAATAAATCAAAACACTAAACCAATTGTCAATAATGAAGCTTTAGTAAACCCGATTAAAAGAATACCTTGTCAAGTAAGTTGAACACTAGCTTCCGATGATGTTAAGACGTATTTAAATTATCATTGGTAAGTTCTACGTCACAAGGACACATGTATAAAACAATGGCAATAAAGTAACAAGTAAATAATAGCGAATTTAATAATTATATATATATAACTAAATCATGAGATAACCTAGTCTTGCACTATAGAGATAAAATTGAATGTAGTAGATGTAACACTAATAGAAGAAGCCAACTCAATAGAGATATAATAATAATAATATTTACAATAAATAGAAAATAAATAAATAAATAAACAAAAATAAAATTTGTTGTAATTTTGCTTAGCAATTTTTTTAAATTTTTGTGGGCATGACATCCCCTTCCATGCCTAAAAGAAGAAAGCTCAAGACTCTGGTTAAGAGGAGGCAAAAGGTTATTAGGAGAGTGATCCCTTTCCCATCCATTCTCGAACCAATCCCTTAAGAGGTAGAAGAAGAGGATGATGAGGACAAAGAGGAAAATCTACCTTTAAACTAGAGGACTCAACTCCCAAGAGCTACAGAATCAGAAAGAATAAGAAGGTCCACGATCACACCGCCATCCATCCCTGAGGAACCCATCCAAACTACAACCCTAGAATATGAAATACAATAGTGGATAGATGAGTAGGATGTCAAGGGAATTGATGTCTTTTAGATGTCATACTTTTATTTCATGCCTCTGGGTACCAAAATGGTTAGGGATGAAATAAGAGATACTCCAACAAATCAATGTCAATAGGAGGATTGGAGTCATTTTCCACTCGAGCCACAAGAACCCAAGGTAGCTCCATCATCCCCAATGCAAGAGGAAATTTGTAGACAAGGGATTGGCTACCCCTCTTCCTTCAAGTATTGAAGGAGAAAAGGTCCAAATAGAGCAAGAGGAAGGGCCACAAAAAACACCTACCAAGCAAATGAAAGAAGAAGGGAAGATAAGTGAATAGCATTGGAAAACTTCTCTAAACACTGAGGTAAGAAATGTGGACTCTATAGATATAGAGACTCCCAGTATAGATCTTGCACAAAAGGAGAGGACACCAAAAAGGGGAGATAAGGGTAAAGGCATAGCAAAACAAACTCCTTCATCCTTAAAATGAAAATCTCCATTGGAATATATCCCAAGGTGGCTAAGAAAATAAGTAATAAGAAATAAGAAACAAAAATTCACTATAGAGGAGGAAGATAGAATGGAATTCACTGAATTCCTAAGGATGACTGATTCACCTCCAAAGGATGCATGTACATTAGGCTTTGTTATGAGTGATCAGAACTAGGACCTTTTTAATCACATAGTTATCCTCCTCTACATGCAAACATTGAAAAATTGACTCCATTGGATTATCAGTTCAGGGAGGTCATTCTTGGGAAGCCAACCTTGGATACTACTAAACTAATGGTTACAATAAGGATAAAAGAGGTTTTTAGAAGTTTGATGACAAAATGGAATACTAAAGGGATATCTAAGGGAAGTTGTTGGTCCCCTAGATCCAAAAAACCCTAAGGAAACCTTAAACACAAAAATCAAGAGAAGAGATAGGGTTACGAGCCAATTGGATCCATTTTTGAGAGCTTGTCATAAATGGCTAGAAATTTTTGAGGAAAAGGATGTACAAATCATTCAAGGAAATCTAAAGTTGTTATACATTATGCAAGATAATAAAGATAGGCTAGTCACAATTTTGAATCAAGATTTTGGTCTCATGGATGAGGTACATACCTAGGGCAAGGATTTGCAAGCATTATAAGCAATTAAAGGTCAAAGGTATCGGATGTTGATGGAGATATATATAGCTAAGGAGTTAGAAAAGATTGATGATTGGATTGAAAAGATTGTAGATGGTAATAAAATAATAGAGACATTACATACAAAGATTCTTAAGCTCAAGGATCAAACCAAAGAGATAATTTTGGAAGAAGAGAGGCATTATAGTGATGCATGTCTAGACATTTTCGAGGATGATTCTAAGGAGAAGTTAATACCAGTAGATGTATTAGTGGAGCAATTCCAAAAAAAATTTGAGGAGGCTATTAATGATGATGATATTAGGCAGGCATTCAAGATGGAAGAGGGTTTATTAGACTTAGATGTAAAACCTAGAGATTTGGCAAAGACCCGTATTGAGGTGGGCAACTATAGGTAGAAAGTTAAAGAAAAATATGAAGCCTTAGATTTTCCAGATGTAGCTCAAGTACAAAGTTAAAGACAAATACCCAGACATGGCTCTAGTATACAGGGGAACAAAATCCAAAAGCCAAAATTTCAATTTTGACACTTAGTGAAATTTTGCATTTTTGCCTCTAAGGTGCACTGGTGCACTAGGTGCATAGATGTGCTTTTTCCTATAGTGTTCTAGGATTTTTTTGAAGAATTCAAAGGTGAATTGATGGTTTACAAGCTAGTTCTAAACTTAGAGCTTTCCATGCAAAGGAAACACATTCTGACAGCAGTTTAACTTTGATAGACACCTAGTGAGGATGGAGCTTTTATAATTGTCACCTCTAGACACTCTTACATCAACTCAAGTCTCTCTCTTTCTTATTTTCTCATTTTTTCTTTGTTTTAAGACATGTAAAAGCTTATGCATCAAATTAATGATATAAATATGGATGGAGTCCTACTAAGAATTAGCTAGAGAGTCACTTTGTACATAAATAGATTTGTTTTATTAGTTTAGAAGCATATGCTTGCATAAAGATATCTCTCACTCTCAACACAAATTGAGGAGAAGATTTCTTATAAATTTAGGAATGTAATATGTATTCTAGGCCTTTATTATTTTGAAGCAATAATATATGCTTTTGGTGCTCACATTTGGAATGTAGTGATTCTTGCCTCAATGTGTTATATTTTGTGGATGTATGTTCATGGAATGTAATTGAGCCAATAGTGTAATCATATTATTTTGATTGTGCAATCTTTTAACTCTGGTGTTTGTTGTGGGTCTCCAAATGTGTTGATGTACTTAGTTTGAGAAGGGATCATCATCTTGTTCCTGCATAGCTTTTCATCTCATATGATTGCACTTTTTATGGCCTTACAATCTAATAAAAAGTGAAACATCTTATGGTTATTGAATTCCCCATCAAGGATTGCATTAGTGGAATTAAGGAAATGCTACTCCTTCTTTCATTGGTTACCTACCAATCTTTTCAAAACCTTAATTCATAGACACGTTGTTTCCATGGCTTATGTTTGTTAGAATTTTACTTTCATGTTATTTTCTTAAACCTCTTGTTAACCTATCTTCATTTATTTTTCACAAAACACTTTGCTAATTTAGGAATTCGTAATAGTTGCATGGTTAGATTTCACTCATAAAAAAATAGAAAAAATACCAAAATATATTTCTTTTTGTGTGTTTACTCTTTTGAAGCTGCAAATAGATTCTAAATATTATCTAAAGTTATCAGAACCAACAGAGGCCTCCTCATGAACACTCACATTTATCTTCTACTCAGAAGATTCTAGTAGGTCACAAGATCATCCGGAACCTTGGAGTTGATCCCCAAGATTAACTTTTCAAGAGAGGAGTTTGAAAGGATTCCTTCCGTTAAGCCATGCAAAATGATAGTTCAATAGGTTTCAACATTAGAAGTGAAATTTGAGGGTTATGAGGGAAAATGCTTATATGATTCTTTGGGAGATGAAGGACTGGTTGAATACATGAATGTGTCTTGGAGGTTCATTTCTTGAGGGGAAACCAGTGTTGCATCAATGTGAATATTTTGGGATTAGACATTGGTAGACATTGGTGAATCATTATCATCATCTTTTTCAAAAAAAAATTGAAATATTTTCTTAACAATATAATATTTAAATTTTCATTTCTTGGTTGGTTGTGTTGGTGATGTAGAACTGATATTTACTTGTTGTACAATTTTTTTGGGTATAGCATGTTCCTTAAAAAGAATCTCATTGATCATGTTTTCTTGATATGAAAAAGTTGCCATGTTTGATTTTTTTATTTGTTTAAGAAAAACTTATTGGATTTGTGAACACAAAGTGTTGTTGATCAGCTTGTAATGTTTTTGAAGGCTAGGTTGTTTGTGATTGAATTGTTTGCACAAGATGTTGTGAAATTATTGGAGGATCACTTGATTTTAATGCAATTGAATTAAATTGATGATATTTGAGGTCTTTGTTCAAAATTATTTGGTTGAAATTTTTCTTTTCCTCTGCAAGTTGTGCTCCAATTGATTTTGCAACCTTTCAATAAGGAGTATGTGAGATTCAAGTGATCGGTCATAAGATGTTGAGGATATCATTTGGATTTGTTCAAAAGAAGTAACATCATGTGAAGTATATGTCACATTTAGGTCAAGACCTTGTGTTGATTCAAAAGATGTTTGTGAAGTGTCCATGATGTTTGGGTAAAAACCTTGTTGTTGTACATGAATGTTTTGTGTTGTGTCAAAGAATTTTTGTGGGTTCTGTTGGAATTATAATAGGAAAGGTAAACATCTAGGGGGGGTGAATTAATAGTTTAAAATTTGACTCATAAAACATTCACCACACATCCATCTCATACATTCAATAAGTAAAATGAAATACCATGTAAAGCATATACATCTAAATCATGTAAAATAATAAGCATTCATACATGTATGACACTAGATATGATTAACCAGAAACCCTCCAGTGAGAAGGTAAAATTGGGGTGGGGATGACACCCACAAATATTTACTATTGCAGTAATAAAGTGTATCCAATGAAGGTTACAATGTTTGATCATGAGACATGATCTACCTTGTGAAAGGTCTTCCCTGTTAAAGGATTACAAAGACTATTAGGTCTTACCCTATTAAATGATTTCAACACTCTATTAAAAGTGTGCCTTGTTAAAGGACTTTAACTCACAAAGGATTCACTTATTAGAATGTCTCAGCATATATCTTGTGGTTAGAACTTTCTTTCTTGATGATAGATCACCTCTAAACTAATGTATTCTTGATCCTTCTTGATTAGATGTCTCTCTATTGCTCACTATTTCCTTCCTATGTTCTCCTTTAATTGATTCTACAATGCAATTTCAATCCACAATACCTTAATCACCATGAATACTCTGTATGTGCATGAAAATTTCTCTCTTCACTCCTTCCACACACATATCAAATCTAGGGTTTCTCTTCCTTAAGAAGACCTAGGTGAATTAGGGTTAGGTTGATGTAATGTAGGGTAGGAAGGAATCCCCAGAGGAGATGTCCTAGCCCTTAGAAAATAACCACATTGCAGAAATAAAATAACATGAAGCAATAATGCAAGATCTGATACCAAATTACAATAATTCATTCATAAAATATAACTAATTACGTGCAATGTGCTCAGTTGTAAGGCCTTCTTGGTTATGGAAAAATATAAATAAATTAATAGTTCTACAAGATCCCTCAAGATCTAATTCAAACCTAGCTAGTCCAGATCTACACTCTAGTAGAAACCTCCAAGGAAGATCTCAACTTGTACTCACAAGCCTACCAAGAAATCTCCTTGTTTTCCAAGCTATAGAAAGTAGCTCTTCTCAAACTTTATCCAAGATCCAAGTGTAAACTACCTCACATTTGGTGCTCTATACACACACTCACAACTTCACCACAATCTTGATGTAAACTACCTCACAATCAGCACTCTATTCATAGACTCAGAAAAACTTGCCCTTTTGCTACTCCCACACTCACTCCTCTAAATGAATGAATCACTCCATCAATGAATAAATAAAAGACTCTACAACACCCCTTACTTATGCCCAAGTAAGCCACAAGTTGGACCAAAATGCAAACTTAATACCCATACATAAATTAAATGCCAAAAGTCAGCCTTCAATAGAAATTAAATGTCCAAAAATTGATACCCAAGAAAAATTGCGATATCTCCTAGCTCTAATTGAACAAGAACTCACACTTAAAACTAAAATTATTAATTTAGATCCTCTACAACCCCTAAAATGTACAAAGGTTGATTCATTAATTATATCTATGCATCCAGTCCGAAAGTCATGCACATAAACCTATCACACAAACTGCCCGAAATCAATAATCAAGGAGAATTGTCATATCTCCCAACTTATAAAGAATTAGGACTTGCACCTTTAAATAGAGATATTAATCTAGGCTCTCTTTAATCCATGAGATTTTAATCCTATAAATAATTGTTAAAAATTAGTTACATGGCTTGCAATAGGCACCTAGAAACCACGAAAATACAGTTCCAGCAGCAAGGTAAAAATAGCTCAAACTTCAACATGATAACTCCAATCTCTATGAATACATAGGAAAAAGTTCCCCAATATTTCTCCAACACATCCCTAACAATGAAAATATAGCTTGAAAATTTTTTTAGCTCAATGCTCCTACATGAGACTCCCCAAGTAAATAAAAAAGTATGTCCCATATTTTGATGCTGAAAGAAACATTTGCAACTAACTTCATCTTTACCAAAGGCTTCCCCTTCATAAAAGTCAATATAAAAAAATTTAAAATACACCATCTATGCTTCATCCATTGAAACATAAAAATCAAATAAATCTCAGCAACCCAATTAGCATGCTCACACCCAAGAACAAAATGAACATAATGATTCATCAAAAAACCCTCATATACATCAGTAACTAGTGAATCTACACTAGCAGCAACAAACTCCACATTAGTAGCACTATGAAGATCTCCATCAACACATTCCAAACTCACAACATCATAAATTTCATTGATCACAATAAGGTGTTCTATAATATACAAGTCACCACCAAAAATAACTAGATCATCCATGACCAAGTGCTCCATAATCTCCATGTCAGACTCAACCAACTAATCATGAAAACCAAACTTCATCCCAACACCAACAAGGTTAGGAATATCTTCAACAACAACCTCTAGTTTCTCTATAGGTTTTGTATCAAGCTCCACAAACTAATCAAGAAAACCAAACTCTTCCATCTCGATCTTTTTATTCCATCTTCTCTCACGAACAAGTTTCTCAACTAGCCAAACAACTCTCTTCCAAATTGGTAGACTCCAGCTCTAAAAACATATACAAAATTCCTTCCTTATCCTATCCTTCACTCAATTAGTCAAACTAGTTTCAAATTGAGAAACCACCTCCTTAGCTTTATCATCCAAACTAGCTTCAAATTGAGTAGTCATCTCAGAAAACCTCCTCTCTAGCAAATCATAGAGATTTGAAATCATCTCAAGGTCCAATCCACTTGGAGCCATCTCCCAAGATCTTCATAAAACCTCTACAATAAATCCTTTACATGCTCCTTGTGATAAAACTAAATTTTTTGCAAGTCAGATCACAACCTACCACCTTGCATGAACAATCAAAACCAAATCATAAGTCCAGGACCATGGATCTACAATCCACAAACTCTCTATGATCATGCCTCAACAAGATTAGTCTTCCATCTTTGTATCCATCAATCCATCTGCAAGTTCTCTATAATTTCAAGTTAGAACCAAAATCTTCCACCTTGTAACCAAGAGATCTTGGACTCTAGAAAAAAACCCACCACCAGTTCAAGATCAACTTAGATCTACTTCTCCAACCCAAGTCCTAGTGCAAACTACCACAACTTTGGCTAACAATATACATGCTCAACAACAACCTTCACTCTGATAAACTTCACCAACCAAGGTCCTAGTATAAACTACCTCACACTTTAGTGATCTACTTGTACACTTAGGAACAACTAAGCTCTAATACCACCTAATGCATTATAGGGAAAGGAGGAATGCCTAGAGGAGATGTCCTAGCCCCCAAAAAATAACCACACATGGAAATAAAATAACAAAAAGAAATAATGTAAGATCTAATACCAAATTACAATAATTTATTCATAAAATATAACTGATTACATGCAATGTGATGGGTTGTAAGGTCTTCCTAGTTATGGCCAAATACAAAGCAAGTAATAGTTCTCCAAGATCCCTCAAGATCCAATCCAAACCTAGCTAGTCTAGATGCACACTCTAGTAGAAACCTCCAAGGAAGATCTCAACTTGTACTCACAAGCCCACCAAGCAATCTCCTTATTTTCCAAGCAAAAAATACTAGCTCTTCTCAAATTTTATCCAAGATCCAAGTGTACACTACCTCACATTTGGTGCTCTATCCACACACTCATGACTTCACCACAATCCTATTGTAAACTACCTCACATTCAGTGCTCTATCCACAAACTTAGGAAAACTCGCCCTTTAGTTGCTCCCACACTCACTCCTCCAAATGAATGAATCAATCCATCAATAAATGAATAAAATAGTCCAAAATACTCCTTAATTATACCCAATTAAGCCATAGGTTGGCCCAAAATACAAATTAAATACTCATACATAAATTAAATGCCAAAAGTCATCCTTCAACATAAATTAAATGTCCAAAAATTGATACCCAAGAAAAATTGTGATATCTCCTAGCTCCAATTGAATTAGAACTCATACTTCAAACTAAAGGTAGTCCTTTAGTTCCTCTACATCTACTAAAATGAACAAAGGCTAATTCATTAAGGATATCTTTGCAGCCATCTTAAAAGTCATGCACAGAGACCTATCACATAAACTGCTAGAAATTGATACTCTAGGAGAATTGTCATATCTTTGAACTTGTAAAGAATTAGGACTTGTTCCTTTAACTAGAGATAGTAATCTAGGCGCTCTTCAATCCTTGAAGTTTTCATTCTACATAAAATTAGTTAAATGGCCTGAAATAGGCATCTAGAAATCAAAAAAACACAATTCCAATAGCAAGGTAAAAAGAGCTCAAACTTCAAGATGATATCTCCAATCTCTATGCACACATAGGGAAAGGTTTTGCAATGTGTCTCTAACATAGACCTAACCATGAAAAGCATAGCTCCACCAAAATCCAAGCTTGATGCTCCTGCATCATAGGTATGAATCAACTTCTATGATTCATCCATTTTGCTTCTTAAACCTTCCCTTCACCTGATTGGATGCTTGTAATGCATAGGGATTCCAACTTGAGATTCATCCTTATCACCAAAATATTGTTATTCAATTTGTAAGTTAGATAAAAAATGGTTTACATATTAGTTTGTGCAAATAAAAACAACTATGAAAAAACTATGCTACTCGGCATCTGAAGTCTCTGATGCTCAACATATACTAATTTTTATATTGTGACTCGACATCTGCATGACTTAGCATGCACTACTTACTTAGCTCCTAAATCACTTGGCATACATGTGAGGCCTTGCCCTGACCCATCGTAGCATAGTGATACATTATTATTATTTTGATACTAATGACTCGAGATGTCGAGATAGTATTTGATGCTTTGAACATATTATATTATTTCATGTTGTGTGATGTTATTTTAAGATATTTGGTGTTCGTCATTTAATGTTTTATGTATATTTATATTGATAAAATAAGTAAATGCAAGATTAACACATTGATTATGGAATTGTTATGATTAAGGATATAAGTAGGATAAAAGAAACCTTGATTGCTTTTAGATGTATGTTTTAATTTATGTGATTCTTGATACGTATATACATATATGCATGTGATTTTATGGGACTTTTGATGTGTGCAATGAGTGTGCAGGTTATTTTAGACGAGAAACCTGATGGAGGAATAGAACTAATCCCTATATGCTTTTTGTGGAAACTTGTTGTTCATAACTAAATTAGATTGTGAGATGCATGTATGTATCTTTCTGTGATCAGTAATTGTTAATGTTCTTAACTGTGTTCTTATAGTGTCGCTTGACACTCATGAATTGTTTATGCTCTTCAGTGTGCTAATTAGGGTTAGTTGTGTAACCTTTGGACCTAAGTTAGATTAAGTTAGTATCTTTTTGCTAATTTGTCTCTTAATCAAGTTTAGTCACCCTAATCCAGATTAGTGCTTAATTTGCATTTCTAGAGTTGTTAGATGATCCTAATTATTTCCTAGCTTTTATTTGGTTCCAAAGCTATTCCTAAGGTTTTAAAACATGAAATATTTATACCCAAAGGGTATGGGTATGGGTTGGGGGAATTTTCCAACCCCTAAGCCCCTTTTATTGACTTTTGAGGTCACTCAAAAAGTCTATTTTTGCCTTTGTACGAAAATTACAAGTGGCTACCATGAGTTGCATCACCTCAACTCCACTTAGTGGTTAACCTTAGTATGGGTTGAGTTAGAAACTTCTAGATTTGTAGGTGGGTGGGGGAAGTTATTGCCTTTTTGGTGGTTGATTTTGAGACTTATTTAGAGGCCCTTCTTGGAGTAGTTTTGGGTTGTTACCCAATCTCTACTTTTAGAGAGGGGTCTTGGAAGATTGAAGGAAGGAAGGGAAAAGCTCTACTCAAATTGTTGATTTACCATTACCTCTTTGTGAAGGTTGGAGTTCTTCATCTCCCTTATTCAGATTTTCATGCTTGTTTCATGCTTAAGCTACTTTTTTGTTGTTTGGATGCTTGTATGTATGTGGGTATGTTGGGAAGGATTGAAAACCATGTTCTTGAATGCTTTTCTTTCATTTTTTATGTTTGAATTTTGAAGTTTGTATGGGTGTTTTGGTATTACTCACCCTTGGATAGGGCAGAAGTGACCAATTTTGGGAAAGTTTTTTTTAGTTGGACTCCAACAAGTGTAGAGTCTCTTCTCAGGATGAGAAGAGGGAGAGAGGGTAGGGTGTTATGGGCCCCTACCTATCAGCACAAACCTCATATGAGTTTGGCATGTTAAAATGAAAGAACAGAAGTTCTTGGTTTATAGCCCCGATTGGGCATCTATTTTGGTGTTGTGTCTGACTTCTCCTATTGGAAGAATCCACCTTTCCCTAGTTTTGATTCATTGTGAATCCTATTGTGAAAACCTTGTATGAATATGCATGTTTGATTTGTCTCTTGGTCATGCTTGTTGACACCTGATCAGATTTTGTTCTCTCCACGGTTCTTAGAAATGTGTTGTAGAAATTGATATGGAACCCTTGACGAGGGTCATGAAGGAAATTCAATTAAATTGTTGTAAATTTTGGGATTGGAATCCTATGTGATTTGTATTTCAAAACCTTGTTGTAATGGCAATGACGTCGGGTTTTCTTCCTGATTCTTACTCGACTAAGCCTTTGAATCAAGTTTGCCAATAAAATGGTGATTGAGTAATATTGCTTATCACGAGATTTAATCGTAATTTTCAGTTATATGGATGCACATCAAAAATAGGATGGAACTGATGTTGATTCAATTAGACCAAAATTTCAAGTTTTCTTATATGTTGGAAATGAAGATTTTATTATGAATGAAAGTTCAATTTTTGTGAATATTGGAATTAAATCAATTCTTGCATTGTGGTTTAAATGGATAACTAAATCTCTTGGTTTATTTATTTGCAAGTAGTTCTATTAGATTTACTTTAAAAAAACAAAAAATCCCCCCCTTGGTTATTAAATCAACTGGAAAATTTATACTTAGAAAAAAATGTGCCAAGAGAGCAAAAACTCTCTGGTTTTTTTATGGGAAACAATTTAAATTCTCCCCTTGAGAAAGAGAATTTGAGGAGAATCTTTATTATCCATATAAATAAATATATAGAAATCTCTTTTCAAAATAAATTAAACAAATAAATTTATATGAAAACTTATCCTAATATCCTTACTACCCACTTTGCTTTATGCATTTAATCCACCCTTATTTAGCGTCAGCCTTTGGGTGTTGTGTTTGAAAAGGTTTTGTATCTAAGTTAATGTTAGCTGAAGCAGGGTGATGTCACTGTACCTCCACCCTGTTCTTGGAATGCATTGGCCCTCTTGTCATGGTTAAAATTGATTTTGTTATAGACTTTTTTAAGTCTTGTTTTTCTCCATCATACTCTCATTGCCACTTTGTTAAGGGAGGGTTTGTGCTTGATTCCCTTGGGCAGAGCACTGTACCATGTAACAGTGCTTAGAAATGCATAGGATTTGAGGGGTTTGGGTTGTGATGAGGGTTGGGAGATCGATTTGACATGTGGGGAGAGTAGAGTATAGGTAGGGGGTTAGTGATAGGTGTTAGTATGGGGGTTAGTAATAGGTTAGTAATAGGTTAATGTTAGGTGTTAGTTGATGTGTTAGTTTAAGATAAGTTTAGTATATGTTATGTTATGTAGTTGCTTTTTGTTATTTGTTAATAGTTTTTAGTTAGTTAGTTTTAAATGTAATTCAAATTAGTTTAGTATAAATTAGTTTATGTTAATGTTGTTACATCTTTTATTATTAGTATTTGTCAGTTAGTTTTAAATTTATTTAAGGTTAGATTATATTAGATTTAGTTAGTTTAGTTTTAAATTAATTTAGTTGTTTAATTAATTTAGAAAGTTTTAATTTAATGATTAGTTAAAATTTAGTTAGTTGTTAGTTAATTAAATTTAAATATAGTAAGATTTAGATAGTTATTTATTATGTTAAGATAGTTTTATTGTTTAAAGCTAATAAATTTTAGATTTATATATTTAGTTTTAATTTTAGTTAGTTGTTTTTTCTTAATGGGACTTTTCAAATATCGGTTACATTGTAAATTGATATTTGTCTAAGAGATTTATAGTTGATCTTGATTAGATATTTTTAAATTAATCTAAACCTAAATTCATTTACATTTTTATATAAATAATTTTCACATATTGTTATAAGTTAATGTAATAACATAACTAATGATCAATATCAATCTAATAACGAAAGTTCAAATCTTAACGATGTATTTCTCCACAACTTTATAAACTTAAGAAGAAATGTATAGAAGCTTTACTTAAAATGTGATCACAACCATATCAAACTTAGAGCGTTTTAATTATTAATCTATAAATTTTTTTAAAAAATTGTGTTTTGCCTCATAGTTTGGGCATGACAATTCACTATTTGCTTGGCACTTGAGTAACTTGGCACATGAGTGACTTGGTACTCACTGTGGACTTGGCATGCTCTATCTTATACATGTTGTGCTTGGCATATACTACTTGTTCAGCATGAACTAAGTAAATGTATATAGACAATCACTCGTCAAAAGCAATCTGGGATAAAAAATCTCCCCCTTTGACATAAGTGTCAAAAACACTTGGTCATGCATTAATACTACTATTTTTATGAGCATAACATATCTCTTATTTGGCTTCTCTACAAAATTTCAAAATATCAAAATTTTGAAGCAACTTATATCTCAAAGTCTTATAAATCCTTTTGAGTTGTTAGATTTGGTTCTGTACTCAAAATGATACTCCTACTACGTAGCATACCTAAACTGATACCCTTTTACTTGTTTGTTTTCTATGTCTACTATTCTTTTCTTTCTCCCCCATGCTCTTACTCTTCCTTAGCTTAGATCTATTTCTTCCCCTTTTCTTAAGCTAACTTTCTTCCCATTTTTGACACTGATGTCAATGGGCTATACACTGATAGTGTGTTTTTCCAAGAAAGATTTATGGACCTGAAGGATAATCTTAAGAGGAGCATCCCAATTCTCACAAGCTACATCCAAAGACTTAATTTGGATGGCCATCTCATTAGCAAGGTGAACTAGGCCATCTAATGTAGAAAGATTGGGGTCTTTCTTCATAAGAGTTTCTACATAGCCTAACTCGTTACAAATATTTCCATGTGAGGAGTCAATGTTGTTTGGATGCTTATCAATACAGCCCTTATGTTGGCTTCATTTGTAGATAATGCTGCTAACTAACTTTGGGTTTGCAATAAAGTCTTGAAATGCTTCTCACTTTGAGTTGGAGTCATGGGAAATTTTACACCTAATGAATTAATTTGACTTTCCAAGCTCAAATTGTGACTGCTTATCTCTTGTGTGAAGAGTGTAGGATTACATAGTTTGGTGTACAGAGAGAAAATGTTCTCAAGTACCTTCTTCACACTTTCTATCTTAGTTTCCAATGCAACTTGTGTAAGTGTTATATCATCAGATATTTTCTCATTCACTTTACTTTAAAATTTATTTTCATACCACTCTAATAATTTTACATTAGTATCAAGGTTGGCTTCACTTACCTTTTCCACTATATTTGTCAATTGTTCAATAAGTGGTTTGATTTCATCTAGAGTAGGTAGACTGAATGCATCTAGGAAGATGTCTTTAATATCCAACAAAGCTTACTTCTGCCTATGCTCCCTTTTGAGTAGTTCTTGATGTTTATTTCTAGCTAGGGCTTCTTGAAGTATACCCTTCTGCTCTATTGTCATTATGGAATAATCATATTTTGGAAAAACACTTTCTTCATCTAGGCTTACATCTCCATATCTTATTACCTCTTCTTCCTTTGATGAACTTGGACTCAGCCCTAAGAATTGCAAAGGTGTTGCATCTTTACTTAGTCTTTGAAGAGTGTGACTAGGAGTGCTAGATTTTGGTAAAGTTAATAGTGCTTGAATTGTTGCTAGCTCCTTTGACTTTGGTGTCAACTCGGTCTCTTACGGCTTGACCCTTTTTTCACATTACCCTGAATTGCACCTTGAACTTGTGTTGGAGGTGCAGATGGGTCTATCTAACCTATTTGACTCTAAGCTTCAGTAGTGGCTTGAGTTTCCATTTTATCCTCTCCAATTGTATCAACCTTTGTTGGTGTAACTTGTGGTACTTTATCTAAAGGTTTTACACTAGTGACTTGAGGGGTGATGGTAGGTGGTTCTCATGTTTTCACTTCCTCCCTTGTAGTGTTAATCACTAATTTTTGAATTTAGCCTATAGTGTAGATTGATCAAGTATCTTTTTCAAGACTTCCTCTATTAAGGGATTGATGTTCTGAGTAGTGAGATTAGAAACATCCTTTACTATTACAATTTTAGTGCTCACACTTGTTATTTTTTAGGGATTAACATTTGCTAATTGTGTATCTTGTACACTTTGTTCTTGTTTTTTCTCTTTCTCAATTGTTTCTTGATCATCTATATTCATTTTAGTACCTCCCTCAATTTTCCCTTAATTATTGTCATCTTCTTCATCATCTTTAACCTGAATAGGCTCTTGTTCTGCTACTTTAACTATAGCTAACCCATATATAACTTTCCACATTTGTGTAGTCTTATTTACAATATCTTCCATGTTATTTTGTAATATATGGAAGGATCTATATTTAGGAACAAATCTAACAACATATTTCTTTATGGCTTTAGCCATTTGTGCCTTGCTAAGTTTAGGCATAACTTAAGCGAGGGCAGTTTCTCTTATTTTCCTTTCTGTATCCAAACAAAAGTGTCATTTTTTCTCAACTCTTTCATATAGGCTTTTAGGTATGGAGTTGGCAATCTCTAGAGGAGTTTTCTTAAAAGTAGCCATCATGACATATAGTGCCTCCTCCACTTGATTCTTTTCAACTTTTCAAAGATTGTATAAATCAATGTGAGAAAATCTTGATAAATCTATATTATTTCTAACATTCTCACATAGGTTGCCTAGATCTAAAGATGGATTATGACTCACCACTCAAAATTGGCTATTTTCATCAAATTCAGTTATTTCCTCATCAGATTCAACATAAGCATTGTATTTTCTCCTTGGTCTTTTTTGTGCTCCTCCTTCTTGCTCTATAGGTTTGGCTTTCAGTTTAGCCTTTTGTGCAATGACATGTGCACTAGCCCTTTTGGTAGGTGTATTAGGTTTGGGCTAGCTTGGTTTATCAATATTTTTGGGTCTTGTTATTTCTTGTGCCTTAGCCTTTCTCTTCTTTTGATTAGTAGGAATAGGTGCTTCATCTACTTCTTCTTCCTCGACACCTCTGCAATTTATGTTTCTTCCTCTTGCTGATCTTCACCCTTTCCTTGTTTCAATGTAAGTGGGGCTTGAATCTAAATGTCTTCTTCCTCTTCATCCTCTTCTTTCTTGGTGCCTTCACCAAATTCTGCTTTCAAATTATTTACTAATTTTTCCTTCTTCTTGATGACAGGGGTAGTCTTTAGTTCCATGGTAATCTTAGATTTGTCCATCTCATAATTTCCAAATGCTTTGACATATTTGTCTATTTCTTTTGCAAGTAATGTTTTTATTGCTATAGAGGCCTCATCTACATTAATTTCATAGCCTAATGGCCTTAGCCATCTTACTCTTGGAGTTGTTGCTTGGACAAATGTATAATCAACATCAACTAGAAAAAAAACATCATCATAATGTTTTTCCACTAATGATACTGTAATTCTCAATCTCTTCTTCATATGTTGCTTGAAGTCTCAAAGTAACTAGTCATTACTAACTCAAAATTTTCACCTAATTGTTTAATGAACTTTCTATTTGAACTGCAACAAACCTATTTGTCATCCATGCCATAGTGCCAAATGTAGAAAATGTGTTCTAAACATAAAAGAAGATACATATCAAAATAGATCCCAATTTACACTGAGCACTCTTTGTTTTCCTTATTTATCCTAGGTTGTCAATCAATTATTGTAGCTGCATCTTGGAAAGTTCATATGTATGATCCTTCTTCACAATCTTGTAACCCACATCTACTGCAATATAGGGTACATTGTTCAATTTTCTTGATTGGTAAAACTTATGTGCAATTACCCTTACTGAAAAGTTTATCAGAGGATCTGTGATGGTGTCTATGGTCATTCCTCTCTAATTCCACATATCCCCTCTATTCTTCTCAATAACTTCTTTGTACACACTCCTCATAACCAATTTTTGGCTCGCTCAGCATCCACTATTCATTTGGCATCAACTACTAGTTTGCCAACAACTAGCCAAACTATTAGCTCGACATCCTCTAGCATTTCACTCCACAATCATAGGAAACTTTTCATGCTTGGAAGTAACATGAATTTTTTTTTTTAAATTCTTTAATTCCTCATAACACCTTGTATCTTTATTCATGCTTATGTAATCTTTTCAGATCTAAATTCTTTGGAACTAATGTATGATATAAATTTTGAATATCAGTCCCACATACCTTTTGATTGTTTAGTTTGATGAGGTGTGATCACCTAATCCATTGGGTGAAGTGATCCATTATCCACTTGATATACTACAATCCTCCTTTTTCTTCCATGTCTTATTCATTTCATTTTTGACATTTTTAATATCTACCTTGCCTTTGCCTTTATTAAACTCACAACTTGGTGCCTTTGACCTTGTTGGACAATACTGACTGATGTGACCAATATTTAAATAGATAAATGTGTGGTTTGACTCAAACATCTTTTGTAGTCACTTCTAAAGTGTTTTCTAATACAATTCTTAGGAACATGTCCATAATCTTGACAATAATGACAACTATACCTTGTATTATAATCCCAATTATAAGAGTTTCCATTGTTCTTTACCTTTGTCTACTTGTTTGACGGCCACATGGGTTTGGATCTGCACTCAAAAGCTTCATGTCCATACTTTTGATAGTTATAACAATATCCTTCAAATCTTTGAGTGTGCATAGTCTTAGTTCTGCATTCATGTGCTTGATGACCTTTTTTGTTGCACTTATGATAGTGACCCATGCTCTTTTTCTTAACACTCTGATTTATAGTCTTACTTCTGCATGCATTTTTAGTTTTTCACTTCTTACCACAATTATGAAAAGTAGGTTTAGAATTCTTACCTTTTTTACTCCTTTCCTTAGCACTTTTGGATGACTCTCCTTCTTCAGTACTTGTGTATCCCAGTCTAGATGTATCATTCTTAGGTCTAGGGGATCTCATTAATTGCTCAAGGTATTTGATGGCTTCACTTGATTTATTGAAACTCTCAAAAAATTCCTTTTCCCTTTATAGGTCATTATTCAATTTCTCATTCTGCAACTTTAATGTTGTTATCTCAATGTCCTTGACATTCAATTCATAGTTGGCATTTATTATTTGACTCAAAGTATCCAATTACATGTTAGCAATCCTAGTTAGCTCTGATGATTTCTCTTGTACTCTATTGGTCAAAATTCTTTTGTCATCTTCAATCATGGCTTCATCTTCCATAGCTTTCTTTTTTTGTTCAGTCATGTCACATAGTAGTATGGCCTATGATTCTTGCTCTAACTGGAGATTTTTTATTTCTTCAGCTTGGGCTTTATTCTTTTCCATCAGATCTACAACTATTGCATCAAATTCATTGTAGTATCCATTACAAAACAACTTAATAGTTTCCATCTCTCTATATTGTGTGTCATTATCCTCAATAGAAATTTCCTTACTTCTCTTTAAAGATTTCTTTAAGTCTTCTCTTGATTCATTCAGTTGATGTAGAATGAGTTGTATTTCAATTCTTTTATTCTCAATGATCTTTTCCAACCTGTAGACTTCTATTTCCAAGATCTTTCCTCAAATTTTCAAAGCTTCTCTTTAAGATAACTAGGCTCTAATATCAATTGTTGGAATTACAATAGGAAAGGTAAACTTCTAGGGGGGGTGAATCAGTAGTTTAAACTTCAACTCATAAAACATTCATCAGACATCCATCTCATACATTCAATAAGTAAATTGAAATACCATGTAAAGAATGTACATCTAAATCATGTAAACAAGTAAGCATTCACACATGTATGACACCAGATATGATTACCCAAAAACCTTGCAATGAGAAGGTAAAATTTGGGTGGGGATGACACCCACAAATCTTCACTACTGCAGTAATAAAGTGTATCTAATGAAGGTTATTATGTTTGATCATGATACATCATCTACCCTATGAAATATTTTCCCTGTTAAAGGCTTACAAAGACTATTAGGTCTTACCCTGTTAAAAGATTTCAACACCTTGTTAAAAGTATTCCTTTTTAAAGAACTTTAACTCACAATAAAGTAAGCACCTTGTTAGAGGATTTCAATACATCCTGTTAGGACTACTATGTTAAGAGATTTAATTAATTCACTTGTTAGAATGTCTCAGCATTGATCCTACAGTTAGCACTTTGTTGCTTGATGATAGATCACCTCTAAACTAATGTATTCTTTATCTTTCTTGATTAGATGGCTCTCTGTTGTTCACTATTTCCTTCATTTGTTCCCCTTTAACTGATTTTGCAATGCAATTTCAATTCACAATACCTTAGTCACCATGAATACTCTGTATGCACATGAAAATTTCTCTCTTTGCTCCTTCCACACACATATGAATTTTAGGGTTTGTCTTCCTTAGGAAGACTTGGGTGACTTCAGGTTAGGTATGAATCAATAGTTGTGATTCATCCATTTTTCTACTTATACCTTCCCTTTACCTAATTGGATTCATGTAATGCATAGGGATTCCAACTTCATATTCATCATTATCACCAAAATATTATAATTCAATCTATAAGTCAGCTCAAAAATGGTTTACATAGTAGTTTGTGCCAAAACAAACAACTATGTCAAAATCATGTTACTTGACATCTGAAGTTTTTGATGCTCAACATATATTGATTTCTATACTATGACTCAGTGTCTAAATGACTTGGCATGTACTACTTAGTTGGCTCTGGAATCACTTAGCATATACTATCTGCTCGACACTTGAGTGACTCGACACATGAGTGACTTGGCACTCACTATGGAATTGGCATGCTCTATCTTATACATGTTGTGCTTGGCATATACTACTTGTTTATAATGAACTCAATAAATGAATTAAGTGTATATACATGCACTCATCAAAACCAATCTGAGATCAACAAGTTCTTGTCACTTAAAATGCACATGGTTTGGTATGGACCTTTTTGTCTTATGAAAGTTTGTGATCTTGTGAAAATTGGCATGATTAGTAAGGATGTATGAAAATGTGCCTAAGAATGAGGGATGTATGTAAAATGCACTTTGTTTTTGGATTTTTTAATTAGAAATGATAATGCAACTATACTGTGAAAATGCAAAGGTTCCAAAGGTATGGAATGAAAATTCATGTACTTTTGGAATTTTTAGAATATTGGAGTATGAAAAATGTACACTAAGTGTATGCATACAAATATAATTTGGGATTTCTAGTTTGGATTATGAAAATGCAACTAAGGACATGTGCATGCAAGGTATTTTAAAATATTTTATTTTGGATTATGACAATGCAAGTAAGGTTTTATGCATGCAATTATGCAAGGGATTGATGATGTTTAGGACATGAAAGGTTAAAGTGTAATATAGAGTAATGCAAAGGTTGACTTATGCAAAGAAAGGTTGGGTTTGAAATGTTTGTTGACTTT
The DNA here is from genome assembly GCA_028749045.1 of Cupressus sempervirens. NCBI lineage: Eukaryota > Viridiplantae > Streptophyta > Pinopsida > Cupressales > Cupressaceae > Cupressus > Cupressus sempervirens. The sequence goes on from CM053786.1 coordinate 378,142,724, forward strand.
TGATATTTGAAAATGTTCCTTGGACTTTGGAGGCTTATGATGTTTTGAATTTTATTTTTTGGACTTGATATGAATTTTTCTGGGATATTATATGAAAATGTTAGTGAAAAATTCAGCTATATTTTTGGATATTTGGTATAAATAATTGATATTAAACCAAGGTTTATGAAAATATAGTTTATGTAAACTAGGATTATTCAAAATGAGGACAAGGTTATGAACCTAAGGTTATGCAGATAAAAATGAGGTTTCAATTTTAAGGAAAATATTTGGAAACTACAAGGCTAAGAGTCTAACCTTCTCAAGATGAATATTAGAACTTGACCAAGAAAGAAAAAGGAGAAAATCAAAAGGAAAATTTTGATAAAAAGGACCAAGTCAAATCCATGAGTACATAAATGAGATTTGATCTAAATAAAATGATAAAAGGACAAATGATAAAAACACCAAGGTTAGGATCCTATATTCATCCAAATAAGAGAATGCTCTAAGACTCATGTTTTTTTTGGATTCTCTACCAAATTCAAAGGGTCCTTGACTAAAAATGATGGTTATGCAATAATCTAGATGAAAAATAAAGATTATGATGGGAACAAATTTTGGACTAGGATATGAAAAATGCAAGGTATCCTAAGTGCAAAATGAGGACAATGTTGGGATCAAAGTAAGGATTATGAAATGCAAAAGGGGTCCTAGATTCAAAAGAGAAATTATACAAGGACTATGGTAAGGACATGATAATGAAAAATACAAGATGGATAGGCAAAATGAAATCTAAGAGACATGCCATGAGATCATAAGGCAACAAGTTTGAGTTTACATGTTTTGAAATGTTGTACAAGTTTTGACAAGTGTAAGTTTGCAATATATTTTTGAAGGTTTTAAAAAAGTTTGACTAGCGCATATTTTTCAAATATTTTGAAGGTTATTTGACAAGTTTTTTAGGTTTATCAATTTTTAAATTATCTTGATTAATTTGAAACAATCATGCAAGATACAATAGATAGAATGGTTGTTGTCAAAAGTGAACAAACACACCACAACCTAGGCTGAAAGCATAGTATCTGATGAATTCTCACTTGAACCAAAGTTTAGGTGTGCTTATCCTAAGTGGACAACCTAGAATCTTGGTAGCATAGGCTCCCCCTTACAATGCACTCAATTCTTGGGCATATCAAGATCTGATTCCCAAGGGATTTTTGTCTCTACTAAGGACAATGAAAGTATGAGATGTCTTCATGGGCATGGGTGACCCCTTGATCTAGTGGATAGAAGGATTTTGGCCACTACAACAAAGATTTTTAGTTAGGGACTCTATTCAATAGGTGGATGGTAAACTCTCATAGGAGGTCTCCTAACCTTGAGAACCAAGGTTTGACACACCTCTAAGGGTACTAGAGGAGAGCTATCATCCATCTAAACCATCAATTGGAAATTATCCAGAATTGAGCCTTTATATAGTAGTTAGAGTGGAGACCTAGATTTGGCCTATTATCACTTCAAAGTTGTACCCTAGCATACCCAATATCATATATCTTGATCCAATATAAGATTCTCTAAAATAATTACATGCATTTCTCTTACACCCAAGATCCACAAAGGCAAGGTGAGAGGATACATCTATATAACCCTCTAGGATTTTAGACACTATAGACACACCAAGCATAATAGAAAATGTTCATTTTAGGCCCCAAATGAAGTATTTGCTAATATAAGAAATCTAAGACACAATTGTTTTAAAGTAAACATGTAAGGTCTTCAAACAACATCCTAAAAAAAATCATTAGTAGTTTGCATGATATCATCTTCACCCCATGATTTCCACAAGATTAGAAAAGACCATTAGTAACACAAATATGCTACTCTAAAAGAACTATATATATTTTTCTTCACCTAAGTTCTACAAAGGCAAGGGGAGAAGATACATCTATATAGCCTTTTAGAATTATAAATGGGAAAGGAAATTTTGATAACATGTAAAAAAATTGTTGTTCTTTCCTTCCTAATTAAATCTAAGTGAGAATTGTAAAATTATTCGATCCTCCTACCTAGACTATGTGACTTCATAGTTCATTTGATACATTAACAAAGGAAAAAATTTGAAAGCGTAAAAAAAAAAGGAACACTTGATCTTTGATGTTCTTAATTAAAGTAGATGAGATGATGTGATTTTCATTAACCTCCTAATTAGTTTATGTGACTTTTTTATTCATTTTAGATTCCCAAAACAAATAAATTGAACAGCAAATAGAATTAGACTCCAAGAGTGCTCCAAGATTCTTCCTTGCACCTACAAACACACAAGAAAAATAAATAATATTAGTATAAGATTCACATTGTGTTCACCAAATGTAGGAGAGGAAAATTAGAATATGCATGCAAGAGGAACCATCAAACTCTAAAATCATGCAAAAAAATCCTAATCCAAACACAAAAGAAATTGAGACAAAGTAAGAAAACTAGAAAACTTCCTCAATTTGACAATTGTGCCATTTTTCCTTCTCCAAAAGAGTGGATGTAGCTCCCATATTGACACAATAAAATAAATATGACAAATGATAATATGATAATGAGAAGAATCAAAAGAAGATGCTTAACCAAAAAAAAGAGAAATGATCACAATTTATAGAATTTGCAAGCAAAACTACAAATTAGCAATTTAGTGCACAAAAAGGTATATGTCATAAAATCTGGAAGTTTACAAATTGAAAGAGAAAGTTTTGTCATAAAGTATGACAAAATGATGCACAAATGAGAAATTGAAGAGTTAAAAAAAATGGCATAAACTATGACAAATATAACAAAAGAAAAAGAGGAAAATAATCATGAACTATGACAATTAAGAGAAATGGGAAAAAGAAAATGTCATGAACTATGAAAAATTATGACAAAAGAGAAAAAAAAATTTGTCATCAAGTATGATAATGTATGAAAAAAGGAAAGGGGAAAGTGGAGGCTAAAAAAGAGGAAATGGTAGCTAGAAAAGAGGAAGTGAAGCACAAAGTCAGGAATCAAATCCCATTTAGAGCAAGTGCCACCTAGTGGCTTGTATTTTCCATAAATTACTATAATTAATTATGTGCAATAAAAAAGATTAATGATAATATTTAATAAAAATTAATTAATATGAAAGAGATTTTGAACCAATTGTATAGTAGATAAAATTAATAAATACATATACATATACATATACATATGTATATATATATATATCTATATGTATATATATATGTGTGTATATATATATGTGTATATATATATAGATATAGATATATATATATACATATATATATATACATATGTATATGTATATGTATATGTATATATATATATATATATATATATATATATATATATATATATATATATATATATATATATATATATATATATATATATATATATATATATATTGAAAAAGGAGACTTATTCAAAGCTCAACCAAGAAAGAATCAGAAAGAAAACCTAGAATCCTTGTTGAATACAAAAGATAAGAAACATCAATATATAAAAAATACCATATCGATGAGATATAAGTTTCCTTATTACAATTTATATCCTATAGTTCCTCCAAAATTGAAATCAATCAACCAATCGAGAAATCGTCAAAATTTAAAAAAATTGATGATTGGAAAGGAGCAATCTCTAACTCTTCCTTTGCATCATATGCAGACATGTTAGATGGGGTCAAACCAATGGCATCATGAGTTTCACATCCCCAAAAAATGTGGGTAAGGGCTAAGGAGATTATTCCCAACTTGACCCATGAGTTGTATCCCAAGGGGCCAAAGATATCAGGGCATCATAAGTGGAGAGAAGCCAATTTGAGTGAGGAAGATCACTGGAAGAATGACCCCTCAACACACTCGAAGCTTCCTACAAGTCAAAAAAATGAGTATCATGTGAATCTTCAAACCAATGCTGAGAGGTAGGGGTTGGCCGAGACAAAATCCATGGAATGGGAGATGGCAAGATAGAAAAAATTGGAAACTCCAATAGGTCCAAGATAGCATGCCCTATACACTTAAACCACTCAACCAATTGAAATCCCATCACCCTTGCTATAAATTGAAGATTACTCTTCATGAAATGGGAGCTCTATTTTTTAAATAATTTTTGGAGGGCCTCATAAGTTTCCATAAAGTCATATTTTTGCATGAGTTGGGACCGCATGAATAGAGCACCCACTAGAGCATTACCCACCTATAGGTCATAATGTTGCATTGCAACCTTAAATATGTGATCACCATAGAATTTATAGTGAACTACTTTAGCAGCTAGGATCTTTAGAAGAGGAACAAATTGAAATAAATCCATTATATTTGACAAAAAGATCGATATCATGTTTGATGAAAATAGGAAATTCTTGGAGGAGGGGGAGAGAATATCATCCCCAATAATGTGTCTAATCACCCACCATATAGAAGGTGAATAAAGATATATCATTAAATTCATATCTGGATTAGCAACAAGCAAAAGGAGAGCACATTCTTCCATGCTTGGTGGGAGCCAAATATGATAGTTTTTAGGCAAAATTGATCTATGAAACTGAGAAAAAGAGTCACACTTTATACAAGCCTCCATGTCAAAGAATAATTCCAAACCACCAATAATGAAAGAGAGTTGAAACTAATGGCATGATGGAGATAAATAAGGACCATTAATAAGGAAAATTACATCTCTTGTGTGAATTAAATTCCATCAAAAACCAACACACTCAAGGGATATGAAGGATAGATATCCCTGTGACATGAAATAACATTAGATGTTGAAATGACGATAAGCCCAAATGAACTAAACCATGCATCCATCCAAGGCATGCAAAGTATAGTTCTGGCATCTATATGATAGAACCTTGATAGCTATGTTTAAAAATCTTGATTATGAGAAAATCAAATTCCTCATGGCACACAACCCTGAAAAATGCCATCAAGATCAACATTTAACAATATCTGAGGTAATAAATAATTGCAACTCTTTGTATTGATTAGGAAATGAAAATGGCTAAAAAGTGGAATTTGTGATGCCATCACAGCCTAGATTTGAAAGGTAATCAAAAACTTGATTTCCCTCCTGTAGAGTATGTGAAATACATAAATCTTGATACTAATCCAAAAAATTCCATAGTTGAGAAAGAATGTACTTTAGTTGCTAGGAGAATGTCTTCTTTTTAATGCAAGCATCAATGATTACCTATGAGTCACCTTCAATGTGCAGACACTGAAAGTTGCCATTTTTGGCAAGAACTAAACTAGCAAATAGGGCTTGAGCTTTCGCAAGATTATTGGTACCCTCTGGTAAGGGGGCACACATAAATGCTAACATTTTCCATTGTAGTCATGAATACAAGCTCTTAACCTTGATTTACCTATATTTCCTCTAGAGGCACCATCAAATTGATCTTTACATAACTTGAATTGGGAGGATATCATTGTAGACCAGAATGATCAGCTTTAGGTCGTGATTTATTGGTTAATCCACCACTCATAAGAATAAAGAGTGTTTTCCATTCACACATAATGTTGGCATCCCAATAAGTAATGATAGGATTGAACGTACTTTTGCTAAGGCTTGCATTTTTTACTAATTTTGAACGTAGGATTTTGTCTAATTTTTGATCCCATTAGAATCCTAAGAAAGTGAAATAGATTTTAGAAAGTGGTCTGAACCTGGAAAACACAAAAATTCTGACTAAAAAATGGAAGTTGTGTAGTTTCCAATATTGAGAAAAGGGAAACCTTTCCAAGAAAATAGAAATTTGTGCAAACCCAGCTCTCCTATTTGTCTAGGTAAATGATCCTTGAGTAGGATGAATATCCATTAAGTTAGTGCTTTCCACAAAATGAGAAAAGTCATGAATGGTTTTAAGTGGTGGGAAAATCCCTCCAACTTTCTCTGATTGATTCAAAATTGCATTAAAATCTCCCCCAAGAATAATGTTATGAGAATCTTAGGTTTGAATCAAGTGAATGATGCTATTCCAAACCTTTAATTTATCTTGTGTTTAGGAGGGCTCATAAACATTAATAATAATGAAGGAAAGGTCAAAATGAGACATCTTAAGAATTTTCAAATTGAAGCGTTACTAAATAAGTTGAACTTGAATAGTTTGGGAATTCCATAGGACAACAAGATCACTAGAAGCACCAATCCTAGTGGAATTAAAGGAAGACCACTTAGGCCACTTAGCAAGTGTCTTGTCAAACAAATCATCGGATAAATTAGTTTCTTGTAATAAGATAATATCTGCATTCATAGAATCAATAAGCTACTTGATCCTACATCTTTTGTCAAAGGCATTAATGCCTCTAACATTCTAAGAATTAATCACCATATCAGATAAGAAGAACCTTTTGTTCTCCTTGTCACTCATTTAGTAACAATAATTCTATCATCTAGTGTAGTCTTAATACCTGCTGCAATTTCAATTTTAGTCTTAGACCCTTTAGGTCTACCTTTAGATTTGGGTATTTTAGGAACTTCTTGACAATGGGAAGGAGATTGGACAATTAAAAGGATTTTTTGGTGATCAAATAATCCAACTATAGGAAGACTATCAAACTCCTTGGTAGAGCAAGCATTGATATTCTTGGGTTCATCAAGATGGACATCCATACATGGGTCTAAATAAACTGTCACATTTTGAAGTTGTTTGTAGATGCAATCTTCTAAATCTAAGGAATCCTCAAGAAATGAAAATTTATCATTGTCCATATTGTGTACTTGTGAATATTTGCAAGTTAAGATTAGATCAATATGGGGATTAGTGAAAGAAAATTGCTAGTTATTCCAAAATTGGAAATATTTAAGAAAGCCATCAATTGAAATGGGCTTCTAATAATATAAAAGGATTCCCTCTTCCTATGTTATTTTGAAAATGATAGAAGTTGCAATCTCTAAAAGGATCTAATCACTGCTCTACCTAGCCTTCAAATCAAAAAATTGAGAGTTAATGGATAAGCCCCATGGAGTAAGTGAGGATGAAGAGGATCCCAAGAAAAAAGACCTCTGCCTTAACACATTAGAGATTAGCAAATGAGGGCCCACTAATTATGAGGAAGAAACACATACAATTTCACCAAGCAGCAAATTTTTAATAGAAGGAAAAACTAAGTGAAGCAAAAGAGAAAATAGATAAGATGACATCTTGGAAGAATTCATATGCCAAAAATCTCCCCAAGAGATAAGGGGAAAGATGACACTCTAGCCCTTCTGAGAATCTATATCCCATTTAAAAGTGCATAACACTAGATTAGAATTGAAATCAAGGAAAACTTCTGTAGAACCAAATACCAATTCTTGACATTGGGAATTATAGTGACCCAGTCTATGTCAAAAATTTTGCACAATGTCTACATCTTGCATCTTAATGGTCTGATTCCATAGGTCCCATTGAGTGTTCATCATGAATTGAATAAGGAGGCTTTTCCTCATGTCTAAAAGCAAGAAAACTCTGACATTCAAATGAGGGCAATCGAAAGGGATAAGATCACGTTTTAGAAAAATCCCAATTTTATTACCAAAAATTTCAATAATTTGTGGATATCTATAATCAAGAGGAAGCAAAGGGAATGAGATTCAAAAGGGGAAGAATTAAATATCTACAGGTTGAGGCTTGAAATTGGGTACCCAAACCATAGTGAAAAGTCCAGAACCTAGACAGAACCAACTTTTTTGCTTGTGGACAGAATCCCTAAACTCCTTGGAGGAGAAAATGGCAATAAAAAATTGGGTGTTTGAATCCAAGTAGAAATTTCTTTGTTGGAATTCTTTTACAAAAACTGAGAGGGGGGGTGAATTAGTCATTCAAGGTCCAAATGTACAAATAAAACTTTTCACGACTTAGTGAACCCATAAAATGTTTATCTTCATGCATGCATCCATAAGATTATGCAATCACTTAAAACTTGTAGAAATATAAACATGAAACACAACAGATTCAACAACACACTAAAAACAATGATTTATATTGAAACCTAATTTGGAAAAAACCACCAGTAACATGCTACTCTTTTTCACTCTTCTGAAGTGATGCCCTGTGAAAGGCCAACCCTATTAAAGGTTATATTACACACTATTAAATGTGATCTTATTAAAAGATTTTAATCACCTTATTAGTAGTGATCCTTGTAAGAGGAATTTAGACCATTCACTTGGAATGTCACCAAGTTAAAGGATTTACAAATGACTCTTAGGTCAACCTTAATCCAAAGGATTTACCCTAGACTGATACAATTATTAGAAAGTAATAGTAAGGCTTGATCTAATAATAGCTTACAACTTCATTTGCAAATTATAGATCACTATTTTAGTCCTCCATTCTACTTGGCCTTCATACATTTTAGCTCTAATAGCTTGTTCACCCTTTAAGCATTCACACCGTTAAGCCTTCTTTCTTAACATGCCAATGCAGGCTCTTCTCTTAGGTCACTTGATGAAGAAAAACCCTTGACTTCTTGTCTTCCTTAGGTTCTCACACATGAAACACTTTGCTTCTGACCAGCCATTCCTATAAATAGAAAATTAAAATCTTTTTGCCACTCATTTTCCATTATCCAATTTAGGGTTAGGAAAGATTACGTAGGATACAATGGATCTACCCCACATTTTATATCTCTTCTAGAGACTTCTCCTTGAATCCTCTTTGAATTCCCCTAAAAATGATTTACCTTGAATTCTATGCCACCAACTCATCAACCTTATCTTCCATCTAGTTCACACATACCAAGAAAACAAAATTATCAATTCAAATCCATCAAATTCTTGATCTTTTAAATAATGTAGCCACTCGGCATCATTTGGCTTATGATGCTCAATAAATATTGTGTTTTTAGGCATCCTCTAAAAAATTAATTAGCACAAACTAAAGTTTATTGGTGCTTGGCATTAACTAAACTTTACTCAGCATCCACTATTCTACTTGGCATACACTAGAATAAAATTTTACTTGGCTCCAACTAATTTTCTTCTCAATTTGCACTAGCTTTGCTTAGCAACTACTATCCACTTGGTCAAGCTTGGAAAAAAAACTTTGTGTAATTTATTCTTCTAAACTTTCTTAGTGTAACCAGCCTTTGTAACCTTAATTAGATTATCAATGCATCATGTTATCATTGTCTTAACTAGTTCTTGTACTTCTTTACATAATTATAACTCAACCTTCTCTCTAGGTGCTATTGTTACATCTTTTGATCAAATTTTCTTCATCAATCAAATAAGTGATAGTACTTAAATCATATAAGCAATTGTCTTACCAACAAATAGCAGGTTTGGCATCATTGACAAAACAATGATTGATGCATATTGATCATACTTGTATCAATCTATTCTTAACAATCTCCCTCTTTAATAGTCTTCTTCAATTTATTTTCAAAAATCTTCCTCTTTAGCATTAATGGTGAACCAAACTAATCAACCAAACTGACTAGGTTAAAATAGTAAGACAATACCAATTAGAAAATAATTACTTGTACCAAAATCTCTCCCTCTATTAACAATTTCCATCTTCTGAGTAGGTTACGAAATTCTTCCGTATAATGCCATTTGAATTTCTTCTTGTCATATATCCCTCTTACTATATCTCCCTCTTACTAGGTAGATGTTAGGATTTTTCCTTCTTTGTTCTCCTAATCAATAACTATATCCTTCAGCAATTACTTCCTTGACCATACCCTTGATCAATAACTATCTCTCTCTTTGAAAAAAATGCTAAAGACTTGTCATCTTATCATGCAGATATGAAGTTTTTTAGTTTCTTCAGTTTCTTTCTCTATCACCTTACTTGTGACTAATTTGAAGTTTCAAAACTTTGGTTACCTTAGGCAGCTCCTAAAGTCAGATCCTCTACATCAATTTGTAGTATTGAAAAGTACTTTGTTTGATGTAAGGCATTCCTTTTATTGCTTAGATAGCCTTTGATAGGGGCATCACCCCTATTTTACCTCTTAGATACTCATGAGCATCCTTAGGTAATGCTTTTGTGAAGATGTCAACAATTTTTTCTTTTGTGTTGACATATTCAATCTTCACCTCTTTCTTTTGAACTAATTCTCTCAAGTAATGATACTTGATTAAAATATGCTTAGTCTTTATGTGCATCATAGGATTCTTTGATATATTGATAGCACTTGTATTGTCATAATAAAGTGTTATTCATTCTATGATTTCCTCCTTCATTCCTTTGAGTAGTTATTTGATCCATACAATGTTTGTACAATTTATAGTAGCAACAACATATTCAACTTCAGCAATAGATTGTGAAGTGTAGCTTTTTTTCTTACTAGACTATGTAACCAACCTCTTGCCTAAGAAAAATGCTCATCCACTGGTGCTCTTTCTCTCATCAATGTTTCTAGCTAAATCAACATCAGTATAGGCTCTTAATTCAAATTTTTCATTCATCTTATAGTATAGATCTTGAAACTATCCCTGCAGATAATGCAATGTCAGGTCTGCTATGTACTACATATTGTAATTTACTAATCATAGACCTGTACAATGTTTGATTCACCTTAGTTAAATCATCATCATTCTTTGACAACTTGTGTCTTGTCACCATAGGTGTATTTACTAGTTCAAAATCCTCTAATCCAAATTTTTTTAATATTTCTTTGACATATATTGACTAAGTGATGTATATACCATATTTCATCTGATATACTTATAAACCCACAAAGAATTTGATTTCTCCAAACATAGAAATTGCAAATTCTTGCTTCATTTCATTTTCAAAAGCCTTACATAATGCATCTTTTCCTCCGAATATGATATCATCAACAAAAACTTTAGATAACAAAATACCTTTTCCTTTCTTTGTCTTCATGTATAGATTATTGTTATCATCAGACCTTTCAAATACAATCTTCACAAGATATTTATGAAGTTTCTCATACCATGCTCTTGGTGCTTATTTTAGACCATATAGAGCTTTTTGTAATGTACATAACATGTTCTTATTGTTAACATCAACAAAATCTTCTAGATATTCTATGTAAACTTCTTTCTCTAATATGTCATTTAGAAATGTAGATTTAACATCCATTTCATAAACTTTGAAACCTTTGTATGCAGAATAAGTAAGTAAAGTTCTTACTCCTTCCAATCTAGTAACAGGGGAAAATGTCTCTCCATAGTCAATTCCTTCTTCTTGTGCATATCCTTTGTAAACTAATCTTCCCTTGTTCCTTGTTAATTCACCATTTTCATCTAGCTTGTTCCTAAATACCCATTAGGTGCCAATTACATTTTTATCTTATGGTCTAGGAACTAGAGTCCATGTTTCTTTTTCTCAATTGTTCAATCTCTTCTTCCATGACTTTACTCCAATCCACATATTCTAATGCATCTCTTACTGATTTTGGTTCCTTCATGTTCAGCAAACATGCATCATTTCTCAATCTATTTCTTGTCAATGGTATAGAATATTTATCTCCAATCATTTTTGTAGCAAGATGATGTCTTTTGACATATTTAGACAATTTAAACAATCTTGGTTTAGCTCTTGTTTATTTATTTGATCTTTCAATTTTAGAATCATTTTGTACATCTTTATCAGGTAACTCAATGTCTCTACTAATCTCAAAATTTGAATGTTCTTCAACTTCATTCTGTAACTCAACATCTAAATGTAGCTCATTTTGTGAACACAACTCAGCATTCATAGTGTGTGACTTAGCAATTACTAAAACTTGTTGTTGGTTTGAACCTTGATTTGCATCATCTTATTCAATAGACATACCTTCATAAGAGTATACAATTGATTTTTATTCTACTAGTTATTTCATAGGTTCAACCTCACGTACTTCTATATATTCATCAAAGCTTACATTTACACTTTCCACAACTTTGTTAATGTAAGTTTCAAACACTTATAATCGTTACTTCTTGTTGAATATCCTAAGAATATACCTTCTTCACTTTTTGCATCTAGTTTACCATTCTTGAAGTCTTTAAGAATGTAAAACTTGCTTCCAAATACCTTAAAGTACTTTACATTAGGTCAGTATCCATACCATAGTTCAAAAGGTGTTGAATGAGTACCTTTATTGACTTGTACATGGTTCAAGGTATAGATAGCTATACTTACAGCTTCTCTCCAGTATTTCAAAGAAAAAAATTACTCCATCATGAGTGTTCTAGCATAGTCCATTATGGATCTGCTCCTTCTCTCAGTAATTCCATTTTTTGGAGGGGTTCTAAGGGCAGATGTTTGTCTTTTTATTCCTTTGTCATTACAGAACATCTCAAACTTGTTTGATATAAATTCTCCTCCTCTGTTAGATCTTAAATACTTCAAACTTTTACCTATTTCTTGTTAGAATTTACAAGTGGGAAGATTTACTTTTGAGAGGGGGGGTGAATTAGAAGTATCTAAATTTAACCTCTAAAAATTTTTAGTTGAAAACATTCACATGAATCTAATTCATCTAATAAACATGAAGGTAAAGACATGCATGCAAATAGATAACACAAGAGTTTGGTAACCCATAAACCCTCCAAAGTGAGAAGGTAAAACTAGGGTAGGGATGACACCCACAAAGTATCACTATAGTAATATGTAACTATTTAAGGTTACAAAGTTTGACCACTTCCAATGGTCTGTCCTATGAAAGGCCTGTCCTATTAAAGACTTTACACCCTATTAAAAGTGACCTATTTAAAGGATTTACAAATATTTGCTTGGAATGTTACCCTTTTAAATGATTTAAAATCTTATTAAGGATCTACAATGTGGCTACTAAACCAAGATAGCTGCTAAGCCAACCTATCATCATAGGATTTTCATTCCTAATACAATTGCTAGAGAGTATTAGAAAGTCTTGACCTGATGACTTGCAATCTTCAATTGTTGATTCCAGATCCTTGTTTTACTCTCTCTGCACTGATCCTTGCTGATCTAATATGTCTCTCCTCAAAATTTTGATACTCTTTTCTTGATCAACTGAGTTCTGCAATGCTGCTCTACTCTTTCCAAGTCTTTACACCCTTCTCCACTTTGTTATAATTCACCCATACACTTCTCACATTCACTCTTTCTCATACTTGTGCATAATGGAATTTCATCCTCCTTATAAATACTTTGAAGACTTAGGGTTAGGTATGATTCTAAAATCCATATTCATTCTTCATTTCCTACTCAATTCTTTTACTTTCTTATTGGTTGCATGCCTTCTCCATTTTTCTTATTAGCTACAATCTCCCCCTTTGACAAGAGTGGAAAAAACACTTAACTAAACATTAGGAATTTGATCTCCATGAGTATACTACACATTTTGTTCGACATATGTACAAAATTTCAAAAACTTGTTCAAAATTTTGTAAAGACTATATACCTCAAAAACTTATAACTCCCCTTGAGTTGACGTGCCAATTTTGTAATGAAAATTTCATTTCTGCAACCAAAGACTCTATTGCAAAATTTTTCTAATGTTGATGTGTTTGATACTCTTTGCCTTAATTTCTTTGTACCCTATTCCTGGTCTAGTTGTACTCTCCTTTTGTTTTTGCTCCCCATTTCATACATTCTTGCAATTTCTATTGTCCTTTTTGGCTTTCTCAAAATTTGAACATCTCCCTCTTGATATCCTTTATTACTTCCATCAAAGAATGTATTATCTCTCCATTCTTATTATAATCTCCCCCATTCATTATATGCAATAATAAATATCTCCCCCTTTTGACACTTATGTGAAAGGGTCCTAAGAATGAATAGAGTATTTAGCCAAAAATGTTTTATTTACCTCCAATATCATCTTCAGAGAAGAATCCCAATTGTTTAAGGAAATTTCCAATGATTTTAGTTGGATGGCTATCTCTACTACAAGATGTACTAGGCCTTCTAAAATAGAAAGATTAGGATCTTTCTTCAAAACATTTTTTGCATAGGCCACTTCCTTATGTAGTACTTCTAGCTGTGGGATGATAGCAAATGGAATTTGCATCAATTTGGCCTTAATATTTGCCTCATCTACTATTAATACATGTTAGAAATGGAAAAAGAAATATGTAAAAAAGCAATACCAGGAAAGAATCTAAGTGAGCTAATGCATGAAAAGATATTAACATAAGATAGGAGAGAGAAATCTTTAAGATCCAACACTATGAGACAAGATATTTGGAAAGGGGAAAGAAAAGAAAACCCCTTGTGACATTATGAATGAGGCATGAAAAGCCTAAGAGAGAGAAAGAGAGAGAGAGAGAGAGAGAGAGAGAGCAATCGCTCATACAATAATTGAGAAGAGGAAAAAACCTCATTAGAAATGAGAGAGGAGGGACATCTCTTAAATAGAGATGAGAGCAAGGAGTTAGAATGTAACTCCCATGTCTATGAATGCCACCATTCATAAGTGTGTGAGGCCAAGTGTGAGATTCCTCTTAAGGAGGAATAATCTAAATTACAAATTACAATAAATATTTGTCCTCACATATTCCACTAGAGGACAAAATAAGATGTAGTGAAAAAGGACAAAAAAAAGAAATATATTAGGATACCTTGGCTTATATCCTAATATATTATAACAATAAAGAAAGGAGGTCTAACCTTGGTTTATAAACACACCAAGGAAAGATTACAACTTCTAACAATACAGCTAACTCCTTTTGATTGTGAAGCATTGTTGCAAACTGCTTCTCACTTTGAGCTAGATCTTTATGTAGTTGTGTGCTAGATATCTTAAAATTCCTCTCCAAGCTCAATATTCTCTAACTAGTTTCTTGTTTGAAGTATGATGAGTCACACAATTTGGAGCACAATGAGAATATGTTCCCAAGTACTGTTCTTACCTTTTCTATTTTCTTTACCAATTCTACTTGTGTTAGTGCTATCTTATTAGATATTTTCTCATTAACTTTCATTTGAAACTTCTTTTCAAACCATTCTAATAATTTAACATTAGTGTCAAGGTCTTCATTTTGTACCTAGTCCACTATTTTGGACAATTTCTCCATTATGGGCATTGTTTCATCAAGTACAAGCAAGTTGAATGCATTAAGAAATATGTCTTTGATTTCCACTAATGCTTTCTTTTGTCTATACTCATTTCTAAGTAATTCTTGCTTCTTCCTTCTCTCCAGTGCCTCTTGCACTTCATTTATTTATGCTAGGTTCATGGTCTTGGAGTCATAACTAGGTATGACTATTTCCTCATCAAGTGTAGGGTCTCCATAGTGAAGTACCCTTGCTACCTTGGTGGAGCTCAAGCCTGGTGCTAAAACTTGCAGTGGTATTGCATGAGTGCTCGGCTATTTGGTAGGAGTCCCCAAGGTAGGTAAGTTTACCAATGTCTGTATTGCCTCTTGGTCTCTTTCCTTGGGGGTTTTCTCCTATTCCTTTTCTTCTTCTCTACTACCTTGATCAATTACAATGATCTGAGGAGTTGTACCTTGGTTTTTTGTAGTAGGAACATCTTATCTTGTCTTCACCTTTGTTGGCTCCTCAGCAATTATTGTTATGACTGTGTGATCAACCTTAGCAGTTGTATTCTATGCTTCTTGCTCTTTTGGTTGATCTATTTTAGATGTGGGAGGTTGTGAAGGTGGGTCTTATGTGTTGACCTTCTCCCTAATGATCTCTATTATAGCCTTTTGTGACTCTTCCACACTCACCAAAACAAGATTTGCACATAGTTGTGATTGCAATGTGGTTTGGTGAAGGATCTTTTTGAGATCCTTTGTAGTCAATAGATTGATGTTTTGACCTGAGGTGTTCAGAACATCCTTTCTAGTTACAGTGTCTATAGTTGTTGTATGTGGAGGACTTGATGGTGGCAATTGGGTGTCTTGGACATTATGTTCTTTCTACTGCTCTTCAATTGTTGCCTCTTCACCTTTTTGTGTCTTTTCCATTGTTTCCTCTTCTTTTTCTTTCTCTCCTTCCTCCTCTTTTTCATTTTCTTCATCCTCTTCATCATTTCTTCCTCAAAGGGATCTCTATGCCCCTCCTTGATAGTAGTCAATCCATAAATTAATTTCCACATTTTTTTGGACTTATGAACAACATCTTCAATTTGATTTTGTAAAATTCTAAAGGCTTTGTATTTGGGTGCAAATATGCTCCCATGTTTCTTGTTAGCCTTGCTAATTTGGCCTTTACTTAGGTTAGGCATTACATGAGCCAATGTAGACTCTCTTATTTCCTTTTCCATTTTTAGGCAATAATGCCACTTATTCTCAACTAATGAGCTTAGCTCCTTAGGTATAGAATTATCTAGTTCAAGTGGGGTAGTCTTGAACTTAGCCATCATAGTGTAGATGGATTCTTCCACTATGTTTTGTTCTTCTCTTGACAACTTATTGAAATCAATGGTCTTTAAACTAGTTAGATCTACATTATCTATAATGTTATTACAAACATTTTCCAATTTAGACTTGGTAGAATGTCTTACCAATCTATATTTATCATTATCAGACTCTATCTTTTCTTCATCTTACTCTAGAGGTGCAACATATTTTCTTCTTTTTTTTTGTTCTATAGGCCCTCCTTGCTTTGTGGCTTTTTGCTTCCCCTATTCCTTTGCCACTAGTATTTTTTCCCTTGTGTTTGCCCTTGTAGTTGGCTTATCTAGGCTTGGCTTTGTTGTTTTATTATTTCCCTTTGGCTGTGCAACTGGCTATTTCTATTCCTTTCTCTTCTTTGGTTCAGCCTTGAGTGCTTCTTTCTTAGCACCTTCCTCTTCTTCTACATCTTCACCCATGCCTTGGGTCAAAGAAAGTTTTTCCTATCCTTCTTCTTCTTCATCATCCTTAGCTTATTCTTCTTCTTCTACTCCTTCTGTAGTGCACTCACCAAATTTGGCCTTTAACTTCTTAACCAATTTGTCCTTTTTTATTGTGGAGGTAGTCTTCAACTCCATGTCACACTTTGATCTGACCACATCAAAAGTAGCAAAATGTGGTGTACTTTTGTCTACTTCCTCAACTAGTAATGCAATTATAGTTATTGATACCTCATCAATATTTATTTCATAGCCAAGAGGTCTTAACCATCTAACTCTTGGTGTTGTAGCTTGAATATAGGTATAGTCAATGTCTACAAGAAAACATGCATCATTTACATGCTTTTCTACTAATGAAACTAGTATTCTTAGCTTTTTCTTCATGGTTTTCTTGAAGTCTTCAAAATAGCTTTTCATAAGAGTCTCAAAATTAGCTCTCGTTTGTTCAATGTATTCATTTATTTGAGCTATTATAGACCTATTTGTTTTCTAGTCAACTTTCCCAAAAGATGGAAACTCATTCTATACATAGAAGAAAATTAAAATTAAAATGGCACCAAACTTGCATTGGGCTCCCTTGGTTCTCCTTATTGCTACTAAATTCTCATTAATTTGTTGCAATTGTAGTTCTGCAAGATCATACATATGATCCTTTTCCATGAATTTGTAACCCACATCCACTATAATGCAAGATACACTATTAAGTCTACTGGATTGGTAGAATTTGTGTGCAATGACTCTAACAACAAAGTCAACAAGAACGTCTTGAATGGTGTCAATTGTCATTCCTCTCTTGTTCCACCTAGCACTAGTATTATTTTCAATCACTTCCTTGGCATCACTTCTAAGGGTCTCTGGCCAATCTAGGGTTGGATGTCCTGTCACTCTATGTACAATTCTCTTTGTGATTTTTATTGGACCATCCTCCAACCATAAACTTCCATCATGTATTCTACTAAGCACTAGATTGATCCATTCAGTCTTGAAAACTATAGGGAATTCTAGGGCATGTGTCAAACCCTTCTTTTCAACAATATGATACTCATCTTTCAATACTTCATTTTCACACAATTTCTCATAGGCTTCCCTCATCTCCATGTCTCCTATGGCTCTAATTTTATAGTTGTCACATCTTCTAACATCTTGAACCATAGCTACCTTAGGGGGTATGACAACTAGGGCTCCAACTGGGTCATTTTTATATGCCACTTCAAGGATTGGCCAAAAATTAGGTTGTTTTACTTCATTGGACACTAGCTGAACTTCAAATGACTCTTTCTCCTATGATTTCCTAGAGCTAGAAGCAATTTGTGTGATCTAGGGTTTGAATGCAAAGAAAATGTCAAACTGCATAGCTTGGAAAAAATGTAAATACCTTAAATTCGATGAAATCATGCTGAATTGCTATTGAAATCTAGTTAAACACTAGATTCTCTAGTTTGAAGTTGTTATGCACTCTTCTTTGTCTTTGATCTTCATTCACAATGAAGAAAAATGATTCAAAACATGATAAGATACCCTATTTTCATTGCATTTAATGCTTAGTGCATTTACAACTATCCACTCGACTTCTCAAGCATTTCTACATTACTAAGCTTCCATTGTCTTTTCACCACTCGGCATCCATAGAAGTATCCTTTACTCAGCTTCCACTAAAATTTCTCTTCACTTGGCTTCCACTACCAACTCGGCATGTATTGAGATTTTACTTGACATCTGAGGGAAACTTAGCAACACTAATGAAATCTTGAAGTTTTAACTATTCATGTTGATCTTTTCCTTTTCCATTACTTTCTTTTTTAGGAATTGATATATGATAAAAAATTATTTATTAGTTCCTCGTGCCTTCTTTTGCTTAGTTGGATGGTGTGTGAGCACTTGATCTTTTAGGTAAAGTGATCACTTCATTTTATGTTCTACTCTCATCTTTTCTTCTTCCTTGTCTTACTCATCTCTCCTCTGATGTGTTCAACATCCACCTTCTCTTTATCTTTTTTATTCTTTGATTTGGGTGCCTTTGACCTTGTTGGGAAATTCCTTCTGATATGACCAGTCTTCAAACAACTAAACCATGTGGTTTGACTGAGCCATCTACCATAGTTTCCTTTGAAATGTGTTCTTATGAAATTTTTAGGAATGTGTTCATACTCCTAATAGTAGTGACAGCTATACATAGTGTTGTAGTCCCAATTGTAGTGTTGTCCATGGTTATTTCCTCTTGTTGGCTTATTAGGTGTCCACATAGGCTCTAATCTGCACTCAAAAGCTCTATGTCCATACTTCTTCAAATTGTAGCAGTGACCTTAAAATCTTTGTGCTCTAATAGTCTTAGTCTACAGTCATGTGCTTGATGTCCTTAGTTTTTGCACTTATAATAGTAACCCACATTCTTAGGTTTGTCATGCTGATGGGCATTCTTACTCCTTCATACAATAGAGTTATGTCCCTTTTTACCATAGAAAAGACAAGTAGGTTTAGTGTTCTTACCTTTGTTACTCCTTTATTCTATAGTCTTGGATGACTCTCATGTTTCAGTGCTAGTGTATCCTAGTCCTGAAGTATCATTCCTAGCCCTCAGTGATTTTAGTAACTACTCAAAGTCCTTGATTGCCTCATTGGGTTTGTTGAAGCTCTCTACAATCTCCTTCTCTCTTTTTAGGTCATTTTTCAATTGTTCATTTTGCATATTTAGCGTAGAGATCTCAATATCCTTGACATTTAGTTCATGACGTGCATTCATCATCTAACTTAGCATGGATAGCTACATGTTTGAAATTGTTGCAAGTTCAATTGACTTTTCTTCCAATCTATTGTCAAGATTTATCTTGTCTTCTTTGAGCATAGCCTTATCTTCAATGGCTCTTTTCTTTTGTTCAGTCACCTCATAGAGCATCATGTCTTATGATTATTGTTCAATCTTGAGTGTTCCAATTTCCTCTACTTCAGCTCTATTCTTTTCCATTAGGTCTGCTATTGTTGCATCAAACTCTTTGGAATCTCCATTTGCAAACAACTTTGTGGTGTCTATCTCCTTGCATTGTGTATCATTCTCAATTATGGCAATGTCTCTTCTTCTCTTTAAGGATTTTCTCAGTTCCTCCCTGGCTTCTTCCAAAGTGTGTAGAGAAAGTTGTATATCAGTTGCTTGATTCTCTTTGATCTTCCCAAGTTTGTGTACTTCCAATTCCAAATCTTTTCTTCAAGTTTTAAGGGTCCATCTTGTGAGAACTTGGCTCTCATACCAATTGTTGGAATTTACAAGTGGGAAGATTTACTTTTGAGAAGGGGGGGTGAATCAAAAGTATCTAAATTTAACCTCTAAAATTTTTTAGCTAAAACTATTCACATGCATCTAATTCATCTAATAAACATGAAAGTAAAGACATGCATGAAAATAGATAACACAAGAATGTGGTAACCCAAGAACCCTCCAAAATGAAAAGGTAAAACTAGGGTGGGGATAACACCAAAAAAGTATCACTACAACAATATGTAACTATTTAGGGTTATAAATTTTGACCACTTCCAATGGTTTGCCCTGTTAAAAGTGATATGTTTAAAATATTTACAAACATTCACTTGGAATGTAACCTTGTTAAAGGATTTACAATTTTGTTAAGGATCTACAATGTGGCTGCTAAACCAACATAGATGCTAAGCCAACCTATCATCATAGGATTTTCATTCCTAATACAATTTCTAGAGATTATTAGAAAGTCTTAACCTGATGACTTGCAATCTTCAATTGCTAATTCCAGATCCTTGTTCTACTCTCTCTACTCTAACTTTTTCTGATCTAATATGTCTCTCCTTGAAATTTTGATACTTTGTTCTCGATCAACTAAGTTTTCCAATGTTTCTCTACTCTTTCCAAGTCTTTACACCCTTCTACACTTTGCTATAATTTACCCATACACTTCTCACATTCACTCTCTCATACTTGTGCATAATGGGATTTTGTCCTCCTTATAAAGGCTTTGAAGAATTAGGGTTAGGTATGAATCTATGATCCATATTCATTCTTCAATTCCCACTCAATTCTTTCGCTTTTCTTATTGGTTGCATTCCTTCATCATTTTTCTTATTGGTTGCATATAGATTTCATAGGAAATGCAAAAGATTCAATCTTATCTTCAAGATCCTTCAAGATTCATCTTAAGTTGGCTTCAAAAATGGTTTATAACTGAGTTTGTGAAGATACAAACTCATATGTTAATTCTGTGTTACTCAGCACTTACTATTTGTTGATGCTCGGCACATATAGGAATTCTATCTCACTTAGCTCCTATAGAAACTTTGTTTCACTCAGCATCTATACTTTGATCGGCACCTATAGTGACTCGGCATTCATTTATCACTCAACACTTGAACTTCATTTGAAACCTGAAGTTCACTCAACACCTATTGAATCTCTAGCTCAACACACACTATAGCTTGGAATCTATATTATACTTGACATCAACTAAGAATTGGGTTAAGTGTGTTGATACTCAATTGTCAAAACCAATCTGAGACCAACAATCTCCCCCTTTGACAAGAGTGGCAAATACACTTAACTAAACATTATGTGTCTAATCTCCATGAGTATGCTACACATTTTATTCAACATATATACAAAATTTAAAAAACTCATTCAAAATTTTGTAGAAGACTATATACCTCAAAAACTTATAACTCCTCTTAAGCTAATGTGCCAATTCTATAACCAAAAGTTCATTCCTACAACCAGAGATTCTTGTGCTGAATTTGCATAATGCTAATGCATTTGATACTCTTTGCCTCTATTTCTCCGTACCCTATTCTTGGTCTGGTTATACTTTCCTTTTTTTTCTTCTCCCCCTTTCATACATTCTTGCAATTTCTATTGTCCTTTTTGGCTTTCTCAAAAGTTGAATATCTCCCCCTTTGGATATCCTTTATCACTTCCATCAAAGAATGTATTATCTACCCATTCTTATTATAATCTCCCCCATTCATTATATGCAATAATAAATATCTCCCCCTTTTTGACACTTATGTCAAAGGGTCCTAAGAATGAATACAGTATTTAGCCAAAAATGTTTTATTTACCTCCAATATCATCTTCAAAGAAGCATCCCAATTGTTTAAGGCAATTTCCAATGATTTGAGCTAGATGGCTTTCTCTACTACAAGATGTACTAGGCCTTCTAAGGTAGCAAGATTAGGATCTTTCTTCAAAAAAAATTTTTGCATAGACCACTTCCTTATGTAGTAGTTCTAGGTGTGGGGTGATAGCAAACAGAATTTGCATCAATTTGGCCTTAATATTTGCCTCATCTACTAATAATACAACTAACTCCTACTGAGTGTGAAGCATTGTTACAAAATGCTTCTCACTTTGAGTTGGATTTTAATGTAGCTATGTGCTAGATATCTTAAGATTCCTCTCCAAGCTCAGTATTCTATGGCTAGTTTCTTGTGTGAAGTATGATGAGTCACACAATTTGGAGTACAATGGAAATGTGTTCCCAAGTACTGTTCTTACCTTTTCTATCTTCTTTGCTAGTTATACTTGTGTTAGTGCTATCTCATTAGATATTTTTTCATTAACTTTCATTTGAAACTTATTTTTAGACCATTCTAATAGTATAACATTAGTGTCAAGGTCTTCATTTTGTACCTAGTCCACTATTTTGGACAATTTCTCCATGATGGGGGTTGTTTCATCAGGTACAAGCAAGCTAAATGCATCAAGAAATATGTCTTTGATTTTCACTAATGCTTGCTTTTATCTATACTCATTTCTAAGTATCTCCTACTTCTTCCTTCTCTCCAGTGCCTCTTGCACTTTATTTATTTGTGCTAGGTTCATGGTCTTGGAGTCACAATTGGGTATGACTATTTCCTCGTCAAGTGCAAGGTCTCCATAGTGAAGTACCCTTGCTACCTTGGTGGAGCTCAAGCCTAGTGTTGAAACTTGTAGTGATACTGCATGAGTGCTCGATTGTTTGGGAGGAGTCCCCTATTAGGATTGAACCACAGTCAAAAATAACAATTACATGCAAATATAACCAATAACAGAAACTAATAGATCACACAGAAAAGAACACAAGGCACCAAGATTTAACATGGTTCTCCCAATCTCTAGGCTACATCCACCAAATAGCAAGTCCAATATTTTTATGATCCAGTGATTACAACCTGATTACAATCCATAATCCCTTCCAGCATAATATAGCCACAAGAACCAATTTTGCATCACACCTTATGGAACAATCCCTAATCCTAAGCCCTTTTATACAAGTATTTTATGTTAGAATATCTTTAGAATAACTAAGAGGGGGCATGAATCAATTATTTAAGGTCCAAATGTCCTTTTAAACTTTCCACTAAGTGTGGTGAATCCATTCAATCATTCATTCATTCAAGCTTTAACTTGTCTAATTAGCAAGTTACTGTAAATCAACATGCAAGTATAACACACAAGAAATTAACACATGACACAGTGATTTATGTGGAAACCCAATTTGGAAAAAGCCACCAGTAACATGCTACTCAATTCTCACCCTTCTAAAGTGATGCCCTGTAAAAGGCCTGCCCTGTTAAAGGCTTACAACACACATCATTAAATGTGACCTCGTTAGAGGATTTAACCACCCTATTAGAAGTGGGCCTAGTTAAAGGACTTTAGTACATTCACTTGGAATGCCACCCTATTAAAGGATTTTCAAATGAATGTTAGGCCAACCTAAGTCCATAGAATTTTTAGATCTAATATAATTACTAAAGAGTATTATAAAATCTTGACCTGACTACAACATCCAACTTATCTTGGAGATCTCAAATCAGTTCTCTTCTCATACCGTTGCCTGGCCTTCTATCTCTATAACTCTTAACTGCTTGCCTTATATTTCAAGCTTTATCTCCTTGAGTCTCCATATTCAATGTACTAGTGCAATCATCTCTTCATGACCACTTGTAGAAGTAGAGCCTCTGTGCTCTTCCTTCTCCTAGATGTCTCCTTCTTGACACCCTTTCAATCACTTCGTAAACTTGACACTTCTGCAGCAATAGTATCAGCAGCTCTTTTCTTCTTGGTTTATGACTTCTTAAATAAAAGTCTTGGAGTTCCTTTTCTCACTCAATTCATCTTTTCTTCAATTTTAATTCACATGGATTAGGTAGGATTCATTACATCTAACCCATATTCTTTTTCCCACTAGAAACCTCTTGAATAATCCATTAGAATTCACCCAAAAATGTTTTGCATAGGATTTTGTGTCAACAACTCATCATCCTTATCCTCCAACTCATTCACAAAATTCAATGTAACCACTAAGTTAGCTTGGATTTGATGAATCTTCATTATTTGAAATAATGCAGCAACTCGGCACTATTGAAATACTAGTGCTCGACACATACTATGTTACTCGACATCAACTATGTTTTTCCTGATGCTTGGCACCAACTAAAAATTTTCCTCATGCTTGGCACCTAATCTTTACTTGGCACTTGAAGATCACTCAGCACCAACTGAAAATGTTTGTTACTTGGCTTCTACTAAGAATTTTCTTGGCTTCAACTGATTTTCTTGGCTTCTTCTTATGATCAAGGTTAAATCTTTGCAATGAACTTTGCTACAACTTCTTCCTCCAATATGTCTAAGTGTGACCATCCCCTGTATCTTTTAGTATGTTATCAATACACTAGTACTTAACCATTGTCTTAGCTGATCCTTGCACTTCATTACAACATCATAACTCAACATTTCCTTTAGCTGCTCTTGTTATATCTTGTTGATCAAATCCTCTTCATCAATCAACTAAGTGATAGTGCTTGAATCATATAAGCAAATATCATTCCTACAAATAGCAAGTTTGACATCAATGGAAAAATAATGATTGAAAATATTTTTTTATAACAATCTCCCTCTTTGATCTTCAACAACAATGAGCTTTTCAATCAAATTTCCAACAATCTCCCTCTTTGGCATTGATGGCAAACCAAGCTTATCAACCATCAGACTAAACTATTCAACCACAAACTAACTAGGTTAGAATAGTAAGTCAAATGCCAAAAGTAAATTGTAACATTACATCTCCTTCTACTATTTTGATTGCTTCATTTTAGCTTCTCCCTCTTTGCTGTTATAGCCTTGTTCTTTGTCTTTCAACCTCTGTATTATTCATTTTCTATTGTTTTGATCAACATCTAAAATCTCCATCTATCTTTATTTGTTCAGTTGTCTATATTCAACCGTTGTGTAAATATTTTATCATCAATAGTTGTTGATTAGTTGTTCACTTCTCCCTCTACTTCTTTGATCCTTTATCTTTAATAGTTGTTGATCAATTGTTCACTTCTCCCTCTTTGACAACAATTCCAAAGACATATTAGCATCTTTAATATGCAAATGCAACTCTTACAGCTTTATTCAATTTCTCCCTCTGTAACCTTGCTTGTGACTGATTTGAAGTTTTTAGCACTTTTATTACTTTAGGCATGGATCCCAAAGTAAATATGCTCTACATCAATGTGTAAAATCTTCAACATTCAGCTTAATTGATGCAGGGCATTCTTGCTTTTGCTTTAAGTAGCCTTAGCTAGGGGTATAACTCCTAATTTACCTCAAATATACTCAAAAGCATCTTTAGGTAGTGATTTTGTGAAGATATCAGCAATCTGTTCCTTTGAGCTAACATATTCCATCTTCCACTAGCTCTCTTACATAGTGATACTTAATTGCAATATGCTTGGTTTTAGCATGCATTACTGGATTCTTTGATATATTGATAGCAGTTGTATTATCACAATAAAATGTCATAGCCTCAATTACCTCTTCTTTCATACCTTGTAGAAAATGTTTGATCCACACAATATTAGTGCAGTTTATATCAACTGCCACACATTCAGCTTTAGCAGTAGTTTGTGAGGTGCAACTTTGTTTTTTGCTTGTCCATGTAATCAACCTCTTTCCTAAGAAAAGTGCTCCTCCACTGGTGCCTTTTCTATCATCAATGTTACTTCCCCAATCTACATTAGTGTAAGCTCTCAGTTCAAATTTCTCATTCCTTTTGTAGTACAAACCAAAGTCATCAGTTCCTTTCAGGTATCTCAATATTCTCTTTACTACCATTAAGTGGTTTTCTCTTGGATTGGTAGAAAATCTAGCCACTATTCCAATAGCTAATGCAATTTTTGGTCTACTATGTACAACATGTTGTATCTTTCCAATCATTTACCTATACAATGTCTGATTTACTTCAGCAGATTCATGATTCTTGGATAGCTTATGTCTAGTTGCCATTGGTGTGCTGACTGGTTTTGAGTCTTCTAGCCCAAATGTTTTGAGTACTTCCTTGATGCATTTGGATTGAGTCACAAATATGCCATGCTTCAACTGATGTACTTGTAATCCAACAAATATTTTGATTTATCCAAGCATTGACATCTCAAATTCATACTTCATTTGATTTGCAAAATCTTTCCATAAAACATCTTTTCCTCCAAATATTATGTCATCAACAAAGATTTCTAAAATCAAAATGTCTTTACTTTCCTCAAATTTGATGTACAATTTATCGTTGTCATCTATTCTTTCAATTCCTATATTTACAAGATATTTATGCAACCTTTCATACCATGCTCTTGGTGCTTGCTTCAATCCATAAAGTGGTTTGTGTAGTTTGCATACCATGTCCTTGTTCTTCTCATCAAAAAACCCTTTTGGTTGTTCTATGTAGACTTCCTCTTCCAATATACCATTCAAAAAAGCTGACTTCACATCCATTTGGTAGACTTTGAAACTTTTATATGCAGCATATGCAAGTAATGTTCATACTCCTTCCATTCTTGCAATAGGAGAAAATGTCTCTCCATAATCTAGTCCTTCTTCTTACGCATAGCCTTTGCAAACTAATCTGACTTTGTTTCTTGTTATTTCACCATTCTCATCAAAAAAATTTCTAAACACCTACTTGGTTCCAATCACATTCTTATCAGTTGGTTTGGGAACTAGAGACCAAGTTTTGTTCTTCTCAATCTGATCTATCTCTTCTTTCATGGCCTTATACCAGTTATCATCTTGTAGTGCATGTTTGACTATTTTGGGTTCAACCTTGCTCAGTAGACATGATTCATTTCTGTGTCTATTCCTTGTCATTGGTCTAGCATCTTTATCACCAATGATTTGATCTATAGGGTGATGTCTTCTTACATACTTAGCTAATCTAGGTTCAGTCCTTCTTTCCATGTTTGATCCTTCAGCTTCAGAGTCATTTCATTCTTCTTCATTAGGTAATTCATCATTCCTTTCATGTATACTATTTTTAGAACCAATTTGTTCATTTTCTACATTCTACAACTCATCTTTTGAATATAACTCAGCATTCATAGGCTAATACTCGGCAAATACTAAAGTTTTTTGCTGATTCTCAACTTGATTTGCAGCATTTTCTTCAGTTGTCATTCCTTCGTAGAAGTATACAAAGGATTTACAATCCTCTATTTTCTTTGACTCATCATCTTGAACTTCTACATGCTCATCAAAATTTACATTTTCACTCTCCACAACTCTATTGGTGTTAGTATTCGAACATTTATATGCCTTGCTTTTAGTGGAGTACCCAAGAAATATTTCTTCATGACTTTTTGCATCAAAGTTTCCATTTCTAGTGTCTTTTAGAATACAACATTTACAACCAAACACTTTGAAATGTTTAACATTAGGTGAATGACCATACCATAATTCAAAGGGTTTTGCATTTGTACTTTTCTTGACTTGAACTCTATTCAGTGTGTAGACTACAGTACTTACAACTTCTCTCCAGTACTTAAGTGCAACATTTTCCTCCATCATCAAGGTTCTAGCACAATCAATCATTGACCTATTTCTCCTTTCAGAAATACCATTCTATGGTAGATTTCTTGGTGATAACATTTTCCTTTTGATACCTCTATCATTGAAAAATACTTCAACTTCTCTTGATGTGAATTCACCTCCTCTGTTTGACCTTAGGCATTTCAGGTTCTTTCTTGTTTCCTTCTCAACTCTAGCCAAATACCACTTGAACTTTTGGATACAATTGTTCAATTGTGTATTTTTTTTATGTTACACAAATGTCATATCAGTTACCAAATAGAGTCTACCAAGCTCAATTGGTCAGCAAGGAAAAAGATAGAGTCTAGCATGCTATGAAGGTTAGAAAAGAAGGTTTACAGTGTCTACCAAGTGTTCTCAGGCTTTACCTTGTGCAGACAGTTGTTAGTGAGCTTTCAAGGTTAATCAAGGAAATTTAGTTGTTATCAAGCTTACTTAGTCATCAAATGGAAATATGGCAAAGACAATTCTTACCAAGCTCTCATGGACAGTGAAGGAAATTTAGTTCTTATCGAGTTCACTCGACAGCCAAAGGATTTTGCAGATTTTGCAGTATTAACCAAGCTAAGATGGTCAACTTAGGAAATTGTTTCTAGAAGTAGTGCTTACCAAGAAGGATCATCCAATGAAGGATTTTATTTTTTTGAGGAATAAAATTTATTTACTTAATATAATATTTGTAGCCGACTAATGTATGGTTTATTGGTAAATATAACTTGTTCCACGAATGAGCTGACTTGATAATCTGAATAGTATATATGTGGTCAAGTTGTGAATTCTAAGTGTAAGTAATGGATTTGACGTAATGTGAATGAGAAGGAGTATTGATTATTGTGAGAGCAAATTTTGAAAGATGATGAGAGATTATTGAAGAGCAGTAAAGCTATATTTGATCAAGGAGGATCTAATGATGAAGAATAGAGATCTATAATCAACAAATTCAGTTGCATCATATTCAGGTCAATTCATTGTTACTTTCTAACCATTGTAGTAGTGATTTCAAAATCTCTTAATAGAGTTGGTTTAATAGCCATTTTGTAAATCCTCTAACAAGGTGACAGTTTAGTTGAATTTCTCTAAAGACCTCTAGCAAGGCCAATCCTAATAGGGTGATTAAATCCTCTAACAAGGTCACACATAAAAGTGTGTATTGTAACCTTTAACTGGGTTGGCTCCTAAAAGGGCTCACTTCAGAAGAGTGAAAATTGGTAGCTAGTTACTTGGTGGTTTTTCCCATATTGGGTTTCCACGTTAAATCCAGTGTCTCTTGTGTTCATATTATTTACTTTTGCATGCATGCTAATAATTATAAATGATTAAAGATCAGTAACAGATAATCTACTAAGTTACAACATTTCTGTGATGTATTTACTGAGTGATAGTAGTAACTAGTTATTTAAGACATCTAAGGGATTAGGATTTTTTTTTGTAGTAACTGATTCACCACCCCGATTCAGTTACTTCATCTATATTTCCAAAAATTGGTATCAGAGATCTTGGTGCTTGCAAGAAAAGATTTCAAGGATCTAAGCTAAAGATTAGGATGTCTTACAAGAGAAAAATTCCAAGACTTAATAGGGACAACTTCTCAGCATGGCAGAGATTGATGAGACTTCATCTAGCTTCTATTGACAATTTAGGGCTGAAGTACCCGGATGAAAAATATGCAGAACCTATTGGTACATTATCTGTCAATGATATTGAAGAAAAGAAGACTCACAACAACATGATGATAGATATTGCATCTGCTTTAAGTTATGAAGAATTTGATGACATCAAGGATTGCAAAATTTCTTTTAAAATATGGAACAAGCTAAAAGAGATCTGTGGAGGTGATGATAATGTAAGAAGAGCCAAGGTAGAAAGTTTGAGAGGACAATTTGATCAAATGAGAATGAGAGAGGATGAAAACATAGAAAAATATATTGAAAGATTTAAAGCAAGTGTTAGTGCAATCAAAGCATCTAGAGGAGATATCAAGGAGGAGACAGTTATAAGTAAAGTTTTTAGAACTCTACTTCCTATTTATGCAATCAAAGCTTTTGCAATTCAAGAAAGAAGATGTGAAGCAAATCATAAGGTAAATTTAGAGGCCATAGTTGGAAGATTGACTGCATTCAAGCTAGATAACTATGATAATTATGTTCCAGCTGCCAAGAACATTGAATCGACATTTGAAGATAAGCTTTCACTCAAGGAAAAAAGAAAAAAGATAAAGGATCCTCAGTTAGATAGTGATGAAGAATCAGAACAAAGTTTAGAGAGTGATCTTGAGGTGGCTGAAGCTCTGCTAGCAAGGAAATATTTAAGAGGCAAAGGGAAATACAAAGGTAAGGTTCCTCTAATCTATTTTTCTTGTGAAGAAATTGGACATATTGCTACTAGGTTCCCAAATAAGTGGAACAAGGATGAGAAGAAAAGTCACAAGTGCAATGGCAAGAAAGACTTCAAATCATTCAAGGACAAAGGTAAGAAAACATGTTTCATGGCTAAAGATTCTAATGATTTTAATGATGAAGAAGAATATGAAATTCTTTACATTGATGTAAAGGATGAATCTAATAATGATGAGGAAATGGAACTCAATTCTCATGTAAACAAAAATGATATATGGATTATAGATAGTGGTTGTTCTCATCACATGAATGGTGATAAAACTAAGTTTGAACATTTTGAAGGCTATGATGGTGGGAGTGTGAGATTTGGTAATAATGAACCTTGTTGCATAAAAGGAAAAGGAAGAATCTCACTAACCAAAGAACTTGTATGTGATAATGCATATTGGGTAGAAGGAATAAAACACAATCTGTTGAGTGTGGCATAGCTACTCAATAATGGATTCAAAGTGGAATTCATGCACGGTAAAGAAAGATTGCTAAATGAAAAAGGAAAGCTGATTGGATTAGGCACTCAAACAAAATATAACTTGTTTTATCTTGAACTCGGTGAATGTTCATGTTTTATTGCTCAAGTTGAAGAAAGTTGGTTATCACATAGAAGGTTGTGTCATGTGAACTTTGATAACCTGGTAAAATTAAGTAAATTTAGGAAAGTAAGAGTCATTCCTAACATAAAGAAACCTAAGGTTGGTCTAAGCAAGAATTGTCAAATTGGAAAAATGGTAAAGACTAGCTTTAAAAGCAACAACTATCAGTCTGAAATTTTTTTAGAAACTGTGCATACTAATTTGTGTGGACATATTGGTATTGAAAGTTATACTGGTGAAAATTTCTTCATTCTTTTTTTTTATGATTACGCAAGAATGATGAATATCATGTACCTAAGAGTGAAATCAAAAGCATTTGAAAAGTTCAAATGGTATTTAGCCAAAGTAGAGAAAGAAATAGGCAAAAGATTGAAATGTTTGAGGTCAGGTAGAGGTGGTGAATTCATTTCACATGAGTTCAATAACTTGTGCATTGAAAGAGGAATCAAAAGACAAGTTTCAGCACCTAGAACTCTTGAATAAAATAGAATAGCTAAAAGAAGGAACAAATCTATCATAGACTATGCAAGAACCTTAATGATTGAAAAGAGCATTGATATCAAATACTAGAAGGAAGCTATCAACACTGCAGTTCATACCTTGAACCAAGTATAGCTAAAGAAGGACTCATACAAAACACCCTATGAGTTATGGTATGGCTACAAACCCAATGCAAGTTACCTAAAAGTATTTGGAAGTAAATGTTACCTTTTGAAAAAAATTAGAAAAGGTAAATTTGATGTGAAGGGTGATGAAGGAATATTTTTGGGATATTCTTTCAAAAGTAAAGCATATAGATGATTGACTTTGTCTACTCACAAAGTCATAGAAAGTGCACATGTAAGAGTTGATGAGTTTGTAGAAAGAACTGAAGAAGAAAGTAAAAGGGAACTTGAAGACTACAGGAGATTTTTTTTCATTGAATCTAATATAGTGCTAGGCACATTTGTCAATCAAAAATCTTCTACTCTAGAGTCTTCTGTAACCGAGTCGCAGGAAGTTCAAACTGAGCTAATGCCTATCGAGTTGCAAGGACCTGAGCTAAAAATAAAAGCTATCAAATCAATACTACTGAGCTTGAGCAACTAGAACCAGAAGTTAAAGCATAAAAGGATAGCAATATAAGTCATTCAAAAGGCAAGGAGCTTTTGTTAGCCAAGTACATCAAGAAACATCATGCACCGGATTAGATCATTGGAAATAAATCTGAAGGAACAATGACAAGAAGTAAGTTTAAAGGCACTTGTTTACTTGCTGATTTTGAACCTAGAAATATCAAAGATGCATTAGAAAATGAAATTTGGATTGAAGCTATGAATGAAGAGATAGAATAGATAGAGAAAAACAAAACATGGACTCTTGTACCTAGGCCTAAAGACAAAAATCTAATTGGAACTAAGTGGGTATTCGGAAACAAGTTAAATGAAGATGGTAAGCTGTCAAGGAACAAAGCTAGACTAGTATGTAAAGGATACTCTCAAGAAGAAGGTGTAAAATATGGAGAGACTTTTGCTCCTATTGCAAGATTAGAAGGTGTTAGAACCTTACTTACATATGTTACATACAAAGGATTCAAATTTTATTAGATGTATGTCAAGTCAGCATTTCTCAATGGTATATTGGATGAAGAAGTTTACATTGAGCAAACTAAAGGTTTTGTTGATCCAGACAAGGAGCACATGGTCTGCAAATTACATAAAGCATTGTATGGTCTACAACAAGCTCCTAAAGCATGGTATGAAAAATTGCATAACTATCTTATTCAGATTGGTTTTCAAAGAACTAATTATAATAGTATCTTGTACATCAAGGAAGGACCAAATAATAAGATTTTTTTGATAGAATAGATGTTACTTTGTTCATAGGAAATGATGATCTTTGTAAATAATTTTTAGAACAAATGAAAAAGGAATTTGAAATGTCAATATTTGGTGAGATCAAATTCTTTGTTGGTCTTCAAATTCATCAGAGTAAGAATGGCATCTACATCACTCAATCTAAATACATCAAGGAGATACTAAAAAATTTTGGTATGGAAGACTACAAACTAGTTGGGACTCATATGTGTACTGGATTGAAACTTACCAAGGATGATGAATCAAAGGAAGTGGATCAAACATTGTATAGATGTATGATTGGAAAGTTTTAGTATGTAGTGCACACAAGACCAGACATTACCCTTGCAGTAGGAATTGTAGCAAGATTCTCAGCAAAACCAAAAGAAAATCACATGATGGCAATCAAAAGGATCATGAGGTATATAAAAGGAACTGAAGATTATGGATTATGGTATAAACTTGGAGGAAATTTGGATTTAAAAGTGTTCACTGATGCAGATTGGGCAGAGAATGTTGATGACATAAAGAGTACAAGTGGAGGAGCTTTCTTTCTTGGAAAGAGGTTGGTTTCTTAGACAAGTAAAAAGAAGAACTGTACATCCCAGTCCATAGCAGAGGCTGAATATGTTGCAACATCAATAAACTGCTCAAAAATTGTATGGTTCAAAAAATTATTGGAAGGCATGAAGCAAGAAATCAAATAACCTATTGTTATATTTTGTGACAATACAAGTGCAATCAACATATCCCAGAATCCAATGATGCATTCAAAAACCAAGCATATTGCTATAAAGTATTACTTTGTTAGAGAATTGGTGTAGGATAAGGAAATCATATTGGAATATGTCCATAAAAAAGGAACAAATTGTTGACATATTCAAAAATCCTTTACCTAAAGATGCATTCTTGTATCTAAGAGATAAGTTAGGGGTCATTCCCCTATCTGAAGCTCACTAAAATACAGTTTTAGTGATGCATCAACAGAAACAAAATTGAAGATCTATCAGTTGATGCAGCAAAGTAATGAAGATATTGCATATAAATTAGTACATAGGGTAAATTGCTATTCATTTGGTTTGTGTTGTTTTTGGCATGTGTTGTCAAAGAGGGAGAGTTTTATGTCATATCTTTCTAAAATTTTCAAGAAAAAGAGATTTTATGTAAGGAGAGATTATTATGCAAGAGAGAGATTACTATATTTGAGAAGTTTTGTGGAATGAAACATAAGAGAGAGAAGCATTCTATCATAAAAGACTTGTTTTCAAATTTTATTCTGCTATGACATGTTGTGTTTCCATCAATGCCAAAGAGGGAGATTATTGAATACAATTGTTCAATTGTGTATTGTCTTTGATGTTACACAAATTTTATATCAGTTATCAGATAGATTCTACTGAGCTTAGTTCGTTAGCAAGACAAAAGACAAAGTCTACCAAGCTCAGAAGGTTACAAAGAAGGTTTACAATGTCTATTGAGCGTTCTTAGGCTTTACCTTGTGTAGACAGTTGTTACCAAGCTTTCAAGGTTAATCAAGGAAATCCAGTTGTTATTGAGCTTACTCAGACATCAAAGGGTAATATGGCAGATACAGTTCTTACTGAGCTCTCATGGATAGTGAAGGAAATTTAGTTCTTACCAAGTTCACTCAGTAGCCAAAGGATTTTGCAGATTTTGCAGTATTAACCGAGCTAAGATGGTCAACTCAAGAAATTATTTTTGGAAGTAGTGCTTACCGAGCAAGGTCAACCAATGAAGGATTTCATTGTTTTGAGGGATAAAGTTTATTTTCTTAATATAATATTTGTAGTTGATTGATGTATGGTTTATTGGTAAATGTAAATTGTGAATGAGTCAACTTAATAATCTGAATAGTATATATAAGAGGTCTAGTTGCGAATTCTAAGTGTAAGTAATCAATTTGATGTAATGTGAATGAGAAGGAGGACTGATTATTGTGAGAGTGAATTTTGAACGGTGATTAGAGATCATCGAGGAGCAGCAAAGCTATATTTGATCGAGGAGGATCTAATGGTGCAGAATAGAGATCTATAATCAGCAAATTCAGTTGCATCATATTCAAGTCAATTCATTGTTACTTTCTAACCATTATAGTAGTGATTTAAAAATCTCTTAATAGAGTTGGTTTAATAGGCATTTTGTAAATCCTCTAACAAGGTGACAGTTCAATTGAAATTTTCTAAAGACTTCTAGCAAGGCCACTTCTAATAGGGTGATTAAGTCCTTTAATAAGGTCACACCTAACAGTGTGTATTGTAACCTTTAACAGGGTTGGCTCCTAACTGGGCTCACTTCAAAAGAGTGAAAATTGGTAACTAGTTACTTGGTGGTTTTTTCCATATTAGATTTCCATGTTAAATCTAGTGTCTCTTGTACTCATGTTATTTACTTTTGCATGCATGCTAATAATTATAAATGATTAAACTTGAGTAATAGTGAATCTATCGAGTTACAGCATTTCTGTGATGTATTTACCGAGTGATAGTAGTAACTAGTTATTTAAGACATCTAAGGGATCAGGATTTGTTTTTGTAGTAATTGATTAACCCCCCCCCCCTCCCCCTCTTAGTTACTTTATCTATATTTCCAACAAGAACATTTAAAATGCATCAGATTTTTGCTTTAAGAACATAACAGTCATCATCCTGGAATAATCATCTACAAATAGAATTATGTATCTATCTCCTAAGTAGCTTTGTACTTCTATTGGGCCACATAAATCTTTATGAACTAATTCTAGAACTTCATTGGAAGTGTATGCTTTGCTTTTGAAACTAAATTCAGTCATCTTCCCTAGTTGACATTGTTTACACATTGTGTTTTTAGGTTTCTTCAACTTGGGCAATCCTCTGACTTTATTCTTCCTACTAATGTTGATCAGATTATCAAAATTAACATGACACAACCTTGTATGCCATAACCACACATCATCAAGTCTAACAATAAGACATGTTGCTTCTTCCATATCTAGGTAAAATAGATTACTCCTAGTTTGTTCACCTTTTCCTATCAGATTTCCCTCGATATCATAGATCTTGGCAGTTTTGTTTCCAAATTTGACTTTGCAACCTACATTGACTAATTGAGATACACTCAACAAGTTGTAGTTCAATCCTTCAACATAGTATGCATTGTCACATGAAATTTTTTCTATAAGTTTGATAGAGCCTTTTCCTTTGATTTGACATGGGGCGTCATTACCAAATCTAATGTTATTTCCACCATATTGAATAAAAGTAATGAACTTACTCTTATCTCCTATCATGTGATGTGAGCATCCACTATCTATGATCCACTTGTCATTCTTATTCACATAGGTAACCAATGATGTTGCTTCATCTTCATCTTTTTTTGATTCAACCTTCATGGCTACATAGACTACTTCATCATCATTTCATTAGAGTCTTCTTCAACAATGCAGCATCTCTTGCCTTTCTCCTTGTAGTCTTTGCTATCGTCTTCTCTTTTGTTCCTAAACTTGCTTCCTTCCTTCAAGTTTTTCTTTTGTAGGAATCTTGCAGCTATATGACCTACTTCATTACAATTGAAACATATGATAGGAAGCTTACCTTTGAATTTTCCTTTACCTCTATGGAATCTCCTAGCTAATAGTGCTTCTAACTGTTCCACATCTTCCTCATATGTGCTGCTATCACTGGATGCATGTTTTCCTTTTCTTCTTCTCTTGATTGATGTGTCCTCCTCAGTATCATTTATTGTCATCTTGGCCTTGAAAGAAGATTCAAGGTTCTCAGGTCTGTAATTGTCAAAATTGGATAGCTCAAATGAAATAAGTCTTCCAACTATTCCTTCAAAAGTTAGTGTGTTTCCTTGTACACACCTCAGCTCTTGAATGGCTGAAACTCTTATAGCATAGATAGGGAGCAGAGTTTTCAAGTATTTTCTGATGGATGTTTCTTCTTCTAGTTGACCACCTAAACTTCTTATTGCACTCACCACTTATTTTATTCTTGTAGCATACTAAGCAACATTTTCACCTTCCTCCATCTTCATGTCATCAAACTTTCCTCTTAAGCTTTCTCTCTTTGCTCTCTGGATATTCTAATCTCCTCCATAGATTTCTGAAAGGGTTTTCCACATCTTAAATGTAGTGTCACAGTCCTTGACATCATCATATTTAGCATAGCTTAGTGTAGAGGCAATCTCCAACATTGCTTGATTGTGCTCATTCTTTTTGTTCAAATCATTTGTAGTAAGAGGTCCTACTAGAGTTACATGTTCTATTCCAATTGAAGTTTGTGCATAGTCACCTATTGATCCAAGGTGCAATTTCATCAAACTCTGCCATGTAGTAAAATTATCTTTGTTAAGCTTGGGAATTTCTCTCTTGGACATCTTGATCTTCTTGCTTCTACTACCTTGAAACCAAATCAGCAGAAGGCTCTAATACCAATTGTTAGAATTGCTTTAAAATAACTGAGAGGGGGGGGGGGGAGGGGGTTGAATCAATTATTCAAGGTCCAAATTTCCCTTTCAAACTTTTCACTAAGTGTGGTGAATCCATTCAATCATTCATTCATTCAAGCTTTAACTAGTCTAATTAGCAAGTTACTGTAAATCAACATGCAAGTATAACACATAAGAAATTAACACATGACACAGTGATTTACATGGAAACCCAATTTGGGAAAAACCACTAGTAATTTGCTACTCAATTCTCACCCTTCTGAAGTGATGCCCTATGAAAGGCCTACCATGTTAAAGGCTTACAACACACACTATTAAATGTGACCTTGTTACAAGATTTAACCACTCTATTAGAAGTGGGCCTGGTTAAAGGACTTTAGTATATTCACTTGGAATGCCACCCTATTAAAGGATTTACAAATGGTTGTTAGGCCAAAAAAGTCCATAATATTTTTAGATCTAATATAATTTCTAGAGAGTATTAGAAAATCTTGACCTGACTACAACATACAACTTATCTTACAGATCTCAGATCACTACTTTTCTCATACCCTTGTCTGGCCTTCTATCTCTACAACCCTTAATTGCTTGCCTTATCTTTCAAGTTGTGTCTCCATGAGTCTCCATATTCAATGTACTAGTGCAATCATCTCTTCATGACCACTTGTAGAAGTAGAGCCTACATGCTCTTCCTTCTCCTAGATGTCTCCTTCTTGACACCCTTTGAATCACTTCACGGACTTGACACTTTTGCAGCAATAGTATCAGCAGCTCTTTTCTTCTTGGTTTATGGCTTCTTAAATAGAAGTCTTAGAGTTCCTTTTCTCACTCAATTCATCTTTTCTTCAATTTCAATTCACATGGATTAGGTAGGATTCATTGCATCTAACCCATATTCTATTTCCTCTAGAAACTTCTTGAATAATCCATTAGAATTCACCCAAAAATGGTTTATATAGGATTCTATGTCAACAACTCATCATCCTTATCCTCCAACTCGCTCAAAAAATTCAATGTAACCACTAAGTTAGCTTGGATTTGGCAAATCTTTGTTATTTGAAATAATGTTGTAGCTCGGCACTATTGAAATACTAGTGCTTAGCGCATACTATGTTACTCAACGTCAACTATGTTTTTCCTGATGCTCGGCACCTGAAGATTACTCGGCACCAACTAAAAATTTTCCTAATGCTCGGCACTTGATCTTTACTCGACACTTGAAGATCACTCTGTACCAACTAAAAATGTCTGTTACTTGGCTTCTACTAAGAATTTTCTTGGCTTCAAGTAATTTTCTCAACTTCTTCTAATGATCAAGGTTAAAGCTTTGCAGTGAACTTTGTTACAACTTCTTCCTCCAATATGTCTAAGTTTGACCATCCTCTTTATCTTTGAGTCTGTTATCAATTCACTACTTAACCATTGTCTTAGCCGATCCTTGCACTTCATTACAATAGCATAACTCAACCTTTCCTTTAGGTGCTCTTGTTACATCTTGTTGATCAAATCCTCTTCATCAATCAACTAAGTGATAGTGTTTGAATCATATAAGCAAATATCATTCCTAAAAATAGTAGGTTTGACATCAATGGCAAAAAAATGATTGAAAAAATCCTTTTATAACAATCTCCCTCTTTGATCTTCAACAACAATGAGATTTTCAATCAGATTTCCAACATTTTAACCACTTTACAGTTATAATTAATAATTACATGTTGGCCCAAAATCTTGATAAAATAGGGCCCAATTTTTTTTTTTTAAGAATTTATGAAGTATGTATAGTACTTTCCTGATCAATCACCACAATTTAATAATCTCCCACTTGGGGACTGATCAAGCTCCACACTAAACAAAAATATCCCACTTGAAGATTGATCATGTAGCTATGTTGCTACTCCATGACACTCCCACTGGATCAAACCACCCTGGACTCTGTTGTTCTTGTATGCATGTTGAGTCCAGAAGACCAACCAAAGCTAAAGAGGAGTGCAACTTCTCCCTTGTTACTACCTTTGTTAACATATCTATTGGATTGTCATTTGTATGTATCTTCTCCAGCTTTAACTATCCATCCTCCAAAACTGATCGAATGAAATAGTACCACAACTATATGTGTTTGGTCTTTGAATGCAGAGCTGAATTCTTTGCAAGATGAATGGCACTCTTTCTATCTGTGAACAAATAATTATCTTTCTGAGGATGTCCCAATTCTTGCAAGAAGAACTGAAGCCATATCATCTCCTTGGCTACCTCTGTAGTAGCTAAATACTCTGCCTCTGTAGTGGATAAAGTATTAACCTTTTGTAACCTATAAATCTAGCTCACGGCTACCCCACCAATAGTAAAGATGTTACCTATAGTACTCCACCTAGTATCAATATCCCCTGCCAATTCTAAGTCAACATAGCCCTATAAATCAATAGTAGAGCCCCTAAAGTGTAGACACTTATTGGATGTTCCTTTCAAATATCTAAGAATTCATTTGACTACATTCCAATGCTCAATTCTTGGATGACTCATATACCTATTCAACTCCCACTACAGGTGCAATATCTGGCCTAGTACATACCATACCATACATCAAGCTTCCTACAACTGAAGCATAGGGTACCTTGGACATCTTATCCTCCTCTTTTTGTATCTTGGGAGACATCTCTGTACTCAACTTCAAATGACCAGGTAAAGGTGTGCTGACAGCTTTAGCATTCTCCATAGAGAAACATTGCAAAACCTTCTCCACATAATTAGCCTAAGATAGCATCAATGTTTTGTTCTTCCTATCTCTACAAATCTTCATACCAAGGAGTTATTTTTCTGCCCCCAAATCCTTTATAGAAAATGCATGTGCTGATTGGCATTTCAGCCCCTTAATGTGATCCATGTTAGACCCAACTACAAGCATATCATTAACATATAAACATAAAATAATGTAGCTATCATCATCCAACCTCTTAAAGTAGACACAATGATTTGAATGACACTTATTGTAACCATGCTTATGCATAAAATTGTCAAATTTCAGATACCATTGCTAAGGTGATTGCTTCAAGCCATATAAATTTTTCTTCAATTTGCACACTAAGTTCTCCTTACCTTTGACCGCAAATCCCTATGGCTAAGCCATATATATATATATATATATATATATATATATATATATATATATATATATATATATATATATATATATATATATATATATATATATATATATATATATATATATATATATATATATATCTTCATCTAAATCACCATGAAGGTTGTTTTAAACTCAACCTTGGAACATGTCTTACCTCATATAGTAGCCAATGATTCCCATTTTGCAACTTAATCTTAATTTTTCCCTTTCCAAAAATCTGACAAGGTTCATTATCCCCCAAATAAACAACCCCAAAATCCCCTTGGATATAATCAATGAAATAGCCTTTATGAGGTGTAGCATGAAATGAAGCACCAAAATCTACAACCTAGGAATCATCAATACTTTCTAAAGATAGAAGCAAAGCATCCTCTTTAAATTTTTTACATACCACATTTTCCTCCTTGTCTCCATCTAATTTATCTCCTTCATTTTTATTTTGATTCCAACAATCTTTCTTTTTGTGCCCTAGTTTCCCACAGTACCAGTAGTCATTCAATCCTCTTGATTGAGACCTCCTCCCCTTTGACTTTCCTCTTTATTTCCCATGATTTCCAGAATTATTTCCTCTCTCAGTCATTCTGCCCCTAATTTGTGCATTCAAACCACTTCTTGATGTAGATCCACCTGAGATTTTTCCTACGAGTTTTCTCACTCAAAATAACACTGATCACATCATCATATTTTAGGGTACTAGATCCAGGAATAGAATTACTCATAGCCATTACCAAGCCATTACAACTTTTAGGAAAAGAACACAAAATCAAGAGAGCCCTAATTTCTTCTTCAAAATTGATACCCACAAAACCACCTATTTTAGTGCTGGTGTATCCTTATCCTAAAGTATCATTGCTAGCCCTTGGAGATTTTAGTAACTGCTCAAAGTACTTGATTGCCTCATTGGGTTTGTCAAAGCTCTTTGTAATCTCCTTCTCTCTTTATCATTTTTTAGTTTTTCATTTTGCATCTTTAGTGTAGAGATCTCAATGTCCTTGACATTCAATTCATGATGTGCATTCATCATCTAACTTAGGGTGGCTAGCTGCATGTTTGAAATTCTCACAAGTTCGATTGACTTTTCTTCCAATCTGTTGGCAAGATTTCTCTTGTCTTCTTCAAGCATAGCCTTATCTTCAATGGTGCTTTTCTTCTATTTAGTCACCTCATGAAGTATCATGGCATGTGATTCTTGTTCAATCTTGAGTGTTATGATTTCCTCTAATTGAGCTCTATTCTTTTCCATTAGGTTTGCTATTGTTGCATTAAACTCTTTGGAATCTCCATTTGCAAACAATTTTGTGGTATCTGTCTCCTTGTATTGTGTATCATTCTCAGCTATGGTAATGTCTCTTCTTCTCTTTAAGAATTTTCTCAGTTCCTCCTTGGCTTCTTCCAAAGTGTGTAGAGAAAGTTGTATATCAATTTCCTAATTCTCTATGATCTTTCAAAGTTTGTACACTTCCATTTCCAGATCTTTTCTCCAAGCTATAAGGCTCCTTCTTGTAAGAACTTGGCTCTGATACCAATTGTTGGAATTTACAAGTGGGAAGATTCACTTCTGAGAGGGGGGGTGAATCAAAAGTATCTAAATTTAACCTCTAAAACATTTTAGCTGAAAACATTCACATGCATTTAATTCATCTAATAAACATGAAATAAAGACATGCATGAAAGTAGATAACACAAGAGTTTGGTAACCCATAAACCCTCCAAAATGAGAAGGTAAAATTGGGGTGAGGATGACACCCACAAAGTATCACTATAGCAACATGTAACTATTTAAGGTTATAAAGTTTGACCAATTCCAATGGTCTGCCTTGTGAAACGCCTATCTTGTAAAAGGCTTTACACTTTGTTAAAAGTGACCTATTTAAAGGATTTACAAATAGTCACTTGGAATGTTACCCTTTTAAAGGATTTACATCCTATTAAGGATCTACAATATGGCTGTTAAATCAACATAGCTGCTAAGACAACCTATCATCATAGGATTTTCATTCCTAATACAATTACTAGAGAGTATTAGAAAGTCTTGACTTGATGACTTGCAATCTTCAATCGCTATTTCCAAATCCTTGTTCTTCTATGTCTACTATAATCCTTGCTTATATGATATGTCTCTCCTCAAAATTTTGATACTTTGTTCTAGATCAACTAAGTTTTGCAATACTTC
The DNA here is from genome assembly GCA_028749045.1 of Cupressus sempervirens. NCBI lineage: Eukaryota > Viridiplantae > Streptophyta > Pinopsida > Cupressales > Cupressaceae > Cupressus > Cupressus sempervirens. Next base: position 378,184,861 of record CM053786.1, read on the forward strand.
TATTTTCTTTCCAAGTCTTTACACCCTTCTACACTTTGGTATAATTCACCCATACACTTCTCACATTCACTATCTCTCATACTCATGCATAATGGGATTTTTCCCTCCTTATAAAGGCTCTAAACACCTAGGGTTAGGTATGAATCTACAATCCATATTCATTTTTTATTTCTTGCTCAATTCTTTCACTTTTCTTATTGGTTGCATGCCTTCTTCATTTTTCTTATTGGCTAAATGTAGATTTCATAGGAAATGCAAAAGATTCGATCTTATCTTCAAGATCCTTTGAGATTCATCTTAAGTTAGCTTCAAAAATGGTTTACATCTAAGTTTTTGAAGATATAAACTCATATTTTGATTCTATATTACTTGGCACTTACTATTTGTTGATGCTTGGCACATATAGGAATTTTGTCTCACTAGGCTCCTATAGTAACTCTATTTCACTCAACATCTATAGTTTTCTTAGTACCTATAGTCACTTGGCATCACTTATCACTCAGCACTTGAACTTCACTTGGCACCAAAAGTTCACTCGACATGTATTGAATCTCTGGCTTGGTACACACTATAGCTTGGCATCTATATTGTAATTGGCATCAACTAAGAATTGGGTTAAGTGTGTTGACACTCAATTGTCAAAACCAATCTAAGACTAATAATCTCCCCCTTTGACATGAGTGGCAAAAACACTTAACTAACATTATGAATCTAATCTCTAGGAGCATACTACACATTTTGTTCAACATATGTACAAAATTTCAAAAATTCGTTCAAAATTTTGTAGAAGACTATATACGTCAAAAATGAGTAACTCCCATTCAGCTGATGTGCCAATTCTATAACCAAAATCTCATTCCTGCAACCAAAGACTCTTGTGTTGAATTTGTATCATGTTGATGTGTTTGATACTCTTTGCCTCTATTTCTTTGTACCATGTGCATAGTCTGGTTGTACTCTTCTTTTGTTTCTACTCTCCCTTTCATACATTCTTGCAATTTCTATTGTCCCTTTTGGCTTTCTCAAAAGTTGAATATCTCCCCCTTTGGATATCCTTTATTACTTCCATTAAAGAATGTATTATCCCCCCATTCATTATATGCAATAATAAATATCTTTGTCTTTTTGACACTTATGTCAAAGAATCCTAAGAATGAATAGAGTATTTAGCCAAAAACATTTTATTTACCTCCAATATCATTTTTAGAGAAGCATCCCAATTGCTTAGGTCAATTTCTAGTGATTTGAGCTAGATGGTTGTTTCTACTGCAAGATGTAGTAGGCCTTGTAAGGTAGAAATATTAGGATCTTTCTTCAAAAAAAAAATTGCATAGGCCACTTCCTTATGTAGTACTTCTAGGTGTGGGGTGATAGCATGTTGAATTTGCATCAATTTGGCCTTAATATTTGCCTCATTTGTTGTTAATATAGCTAACTCCTTCTGAGTTTGAAGTATTGTTGCAAAATGCTTCTCACTTTGAGCTAGATCTTTATGTAGCTGTGTGCTAGATATCTTAAGATTCCTCTCCAAGCTCAGTATTCTCTAGCTAGTTTCTTGTCTGAATTATGATGAATCACAAAATTTGGAGTACAATTAGAATATGTTCCCAAGTACTATTCTTACCTTTTCTATCTTCTTTGCTATTTCTACTTGTGGTAGTGCTATCTCATTAGATATTTTCTCATTAACTTTCATTTGAAACTTCTTTTCAGACCATTCTAATAATTTAACATTAGTGTCAAGGTCTTCTTGTACTTGGTCCACTATTTTGGACAATTTATGTATGATGGGTATTGTTTCATCAAGTATAGGAAATTTGAGTGCATCAAGAAAGATGTCTTTGATTTCCACTATTGCTTGCTTTTGTCTATAATCATTTCTGAGTATATCCTACTTCTTCCTACTCTCCAGTGCCTCTTTCACTTCATTTATTTGTGCTAGGTTCATGGTCTTCGAGTCATAACTAGGTATGACTATTTCCTCATCAAGTGCAGGGTCTCCATAGTGAAGTACCCTTATTACCTTGGTCGAGCTTGAGCCTAGTGCTAAAATTTGTAGTGGTACTACATGAGTGCTCGGCTATTTGGTAGGAGTCCTTGAGGTAGGAAAGTTCACCAATGTCTATATTGCCTCTTGCTCTCTTTCCTTGGGGATTTTCTCCTCTTCCTTTTCTTCTTCTTTACTACCTTGATCAATTACAATGATCTGAGGAGGTTCACCTTAACTTTGTTCAATAGGAACATCTTGTCCTATCTTCTCCTTTGTTGGCTCCTCATTAGTTGTTGTTGATATGACTTTGTGATCAACCTTAGTAGTTGTATCCTATGCTTCTTTCTCTTTTGGTTGATCTATTGTAGTTGTGGGAGGTTGTGAAGGTGGTTCTTGTGTGTTCACCTTCTCCCTAGTGATCTCAGCTACCATCTTTTGCAACTCTTCTACATTCAGCAAAACAAGATTTGTGCAAAGTTGTGATTGCAATATGGTTTGGTGAAGGATATTTTTTAGATACTCTACAATCAATGGATTGATGTTCTGACCTGAGGTGTCAGGAACATCCTTTATAGTTACAGTGTCTACAGGTGTTGTATGTGGAGGACTTGGTGGTGGCAATTGGGTGTCTTGGACATTCTGTTCTTGTTGCTACTCTTCAGCTATTGCCTCTTCACCTTTCTATGTCTTTTCCATTGTTTTCTCTTCTTTTTCTTTCTCTCCTTCCTCCTCTTTTTCATTTTCTTCTTCCTCTTCATCATTTCTTCCCTCAAAGGGATCTCCCTATGCCTCCTTGATAGTAGTCAATCCATAAATTAATTTCCACATTTCTGTGGACTTTTGCACAACATCTTCAATTTGATTTTGTAAAATTCTAAAGGCTCTGTATTAAGGTGCAAATTTGCTCCCATGTTTCTTGTTAGCCTTGCTAATTTGACCTTTAGTTAGGTTGGGCATTACATGAGCCAATGTAGACTATCTTTTTTCCTTTTTTCATTTTTAGGAAGTAATGCCACTTATTCTCAACTAATGACCTTAGCTCCTTAGGCATTGAATTGTCTAGTTCAAGTGGGGTAGTCTTGAACTTAGGCATCATAGTGTAGATGGATTCTTCCACATGTTTTGTTCTTCTCTTGGAAACTTATTGAAATAAATGGTCTTTAAACCAGTTAGATCTTCATTATCTCTAATGTTATTACAAACATTTTCCAATTTAGACTTGGTAGAATGTCTCACTAATATGTATTGTTCATTATCAGACTCTATCTTTTCTTCATCTAACTCTGGAGGTGCAACATTATTCCTTTTTTTCTTTTGTTCTATTGGCCCTCCTTGCTCTAGGGCTTTTTACTCCCCCTATTCGTTTGCCACTTGTGTTGTTTCCCTTGTGTCTGGCCTTGTAGTTGGCTTAGCTGGGCTTAGGTTTGTTATTTTATTCTTTCCCTTTGTCTTTGCAACTGGCTATTTCTATGCCTTTCTCTTCTTTGGTTCAACCTTGGGTGCTTCTTTCTTAGTACCTTCCTCTTCTTCTGCATCTTCACCCATGCCTTGGGTCAAAGCAAGTGTTTCTTGTCCTTTTTCTTCTTCATCATCCTCAGCTTCTTCTTCTTCTGCTCCTTTTGTAGTGCCCTCACCAAATTTGGCCTTTAACTTCTTAACCAATTTTTCATTCTTTTTCAATGCTGAGGTAGTATTTAGCTCCATGTCAACCTTTGATCTAACCACATAAAAAGTACCAAAATGTGGTGCGCTTTTGTCTACTTCCTTAGCTAATAATCTAGTTATAGTTGTCGATGCCTCATCTATATTTATGTCATAGCCAAGAGATCTTAACCATCTAACTCTTGGTGTAGCAACTTGAATATAGGTGTAGTCAATGTCTACAAGAAAACATACATCATTTACATGCTTTTGTACTAATAAAACTAGTATTCTTAGCCTTTCCTTCATTATTTTCTTAAATTTTTCAAAATAGCTGGTCATAAGAGTCTCAAAATTAACTCCCATTTGTTCAATGTATTCATTTACTCGAGCTATTATAGACCAATTTGTTTTCTAATCAACTTTCCCAAAATATGGAAATTCATTTTGTACATAGAAGAAAATGCATATCAAAATAGCACCAAACTTGCATTATGCTCTGTTGGTTCTCCTTAGTGCTACTAAATTCTCATTAATTTGCTGCAATTGCAGTTCTGCAAGATCACAAATATGATCCTTTTTCACCAATTTGTAACTCACATCCACTCCAATGCAAGGTACACTATTAAGTTTAATAGATTGGTAGAATTTGTGTGCAATCAATCTAATAGAAAAGTCAACAAGAGGGTCTTGAATGGTGTCAATTGTCATTCCTCTCTTATTCCACTTAGCACCAGTATTCTTTTTTATTGCTTCCTTTGCATCACTTCTTAGGGTCTTTGGCCAATCCAAGGTTGGATACTCTATCACTCTATGTATAATTCTCTTTGTGATTTTTACTAGACCATCCATAAACTCCCATCATGTATTCTAGCTAAGCACTAGCCTGATCCATTCAGTCATGAAAACTATAGGGAACTCTAGGGCATACGTCAAACCCTTCTTTTCAACAATCAGGTATTCATCTTTCAATACGTCTTTTTCACACAATTTCTCATAGGCTTCCCTCATCTCCATGTCTCCTATGGCTCCAATTTTATAGTTGTAACATCTTATAACATCTTGAACCATAACTACCTTAGGGATTATGATAGATAGGGATCTAGCTGGGTGCTTTTTATATGCCACTTCAGGGATTGGCTAAAAATCAGGTTGTTTTACTTCATTATACACTAGCTAAACTTAAAATAGCTCTTTCTCTTGTATTTTTTGAGAGCTAGAAGCCATTTTGTGATCTATGGTCTGAATGCAAAGAAAATGTGAAACTATGTAGCTCGGCATAAATGTAAATACCTCAAATTCAATGAAATTGTGTTGAATTGTTGTTGAAATCTGGTTAAACACTAGATTCTCTGGTTTGAAGTTGTTCTGCACTCTTCTTTGTCTTTTCTCTTTGTTCACGATGAAGAAAAATGATTCAAAACATGAAAATATACCCTATTTTTGTTGCATTTAATGCTTAGTGTGTTTCACTAGTACATTTGGGTTCATTTTTTGACCTTTATTAGTTGAATTTTCAACACCATTTTTGACCAAATTTTGACCAAATTCAACCAACCCATTGGTCAATATTTTTTTGGTCAAAATTTTGACCAGTCTATTGGTCGAAAACCCACCAAAGCCATTGTCTAGGTTCATACAAGAATTGGTTGAAATTTCAACCAATGAAGGTCAAAATTTTGACCAATAAAGGTAGAAAAAAATTTACGCATTGGTGGAAATTTTGACCAACAAAGGTAGAAAAAAATTTAGGCATTGGTGGAAATTTCAACCAACAAAGGTAGAAAAAAATTTAGGCGTTGGTGGAAATTTCGACCAATGAAGGTGGAAATTTTGACCAACAAAGGTAGAAAAAAATTTAGGTGTTGGTGGAAATTTCGACCAATGAAGGTGAAAATTTTGACCAACAAAGGTAGAAAAAAATTTAGGCATTGGTGGAAATTTCCAGCAACAAAGGTAGAAAAAACCCAGGTGTTAGTGGAAATTTTGACCAATGAAGGTGGAATTTTCCACCAACAAGTAGGTGTAAATTTTTTTCAAGCATTCTATAAAACAATTCACACGTCTTGCCTATGATATGAAATTTTACATGCATCCTACACTCTCTCATACGGCTGATGATGGATTATGCAGAGTGATCTGAAACCATGATTCTAAAAAACACACACAGTCAAATCCAAAATGAACTTGCACTACAAATGGATTGTGGAAATCTAATATTGTTAATTTTGCATGGATGTCTACTAGGACAAATATATGTTTAAGTTTTGATTGTCCTGGTAGACATGCATGCAATTTTACCAATATCATATTTTCGCAATCCATTTGTAGTGCAAGTTCATTTTGGATTTGATTGTGTGTTTTTTAGCATCATGGTTTCAGATCACTCCGCATAATCAATCATTAGCCAGATGAGAGAGAGTGCAAGATGCATGCAAAATGTCATATCATGCACAAGGCATGTGAGCTATTTTATAGATTGCTTGAAAAACACCGACAATAACTAATATGAAGAATATATAATTAGTTATATGATTGAGAAAAATCATGTACCAGTGAGTTGGTCAAAATTTCAAGCAAAAAAAATTCGTCCAATGGGTTGGTCAAAATTTGGTCAAAAATTGGGTTGAAAATTCAACCAATAAAGGTCAAAAAATGAACCCAAACATACTAGTGCAAGTATTCTCACCAGGTTGACTCTTTGAGTTCGGTCATCAAGTCACTCCACCAAAGTGCCTCATCAAGGTTAGTCTTTAGGTCCACTCATCAAGCTTGCTCACCAAGTCAACTCACCATGTTGCGTCTCTAAGTGGCCTCACTAAGTTGGCTCACCAACTTGCCCCACCAAGTTGCCACTTTAAGCCCACTCACCATGTTAGATTGCTAGGATGACTCCCTAAGTTAGCTCACCAAACTGATAATTGAAGTATGCTCGCCAAGTCGACTGTTGAAGTGCACTCGCCAAGTTGACTCAGAGTTCGTTCATCAAGTCGCCCCACCAAAGCACCTCATCAAGGTTAGTCCTTAAATCCGCTCACCAAGTCAGCTCACCAAGTCGACTCACCCACGTGTCTCACCAAGTCCCCAAGTCTGCTTTCCAAGCTAACAATTCAAGTGCACTCACCAAGTCGACTCTTTAAGTTTTCTCACCAAGCCCATCCCCTAGGTCAACTCTCCAGGTCAGCTCACCAAGTCACTCCCACCTAGTCACCTTAATGAGTTGACTCTTTAAGTCAGCTCACCAAGTCTACTATTTAAGTATGCATGCCAGGTCAGATCACCAAGCTAGCCCACCAAGTCGACTGTTCGAGTATGCTCACAAAGTTGACTCTTTAAGTTTTCTCATCAAGTCACCCCACCAAAGTGCCTCATCAAGGTCAATCTTTAAGTCTACTCACCAAGTCATTGCACCAAGTTGACTCACCATCTCGCCTCACCAAGTGGACTCGCTAAGTCAACTCGCTAACTTACCCCACCAAGTTGATTTTTCAAGTATGTTCACCAAGTTGACTCTTTGAGTTCAGTCATCAAGTCACCCCACCAAAGTGCCTCATCAAGGTTAGTCTTTAGGTCCACTCATTGAGCTTGCTCACCAAGTTAGCTCACCATGTCGCATCTCTAAGTGGCCTCACTAAGTCAGCTCACCAACTTGCCCCACCAAGTTGCCACTTTAAGCCCACTCACTATGTTAGATCATTAGGCTGGCTCCCTTAGTCAACTCACCAAGCTGACAATTAAAGTATGCTCACCAAGTCGACTCTCTAAGTTTGCTCACCAAGTTTGCCCCCTAGGCCAAATCTCCAGGTCAGCTCACCAAGTCACCCCCACTTGCCCCACCAACTCATCACTTTAAGTTGACTCACCATGTTAGCTCACTAGGCTAACTCCCCTAGTCAGCTCGCCAAGCTGACAATCCAAGTACGCTCACCAAGTTGAATCTTTATATTCGCTCACCAAGTCTGTCCCCTAGTTCAGCTCACCAAGTCACCCCTATCTAGTCACCTCAATGACTTGACTCTTTAAGTTAGCTCACCCAGTGGTTTTACCACCTTGCCTCAGCAAGTTGGCTCATTATGTGCACTTGCCAAGTTGCCCCACTAAGTTGCTTCTTTAAGCCCACTCACCATGTCGACTCACTTGGTCGACTTACCAAGTTGACTATTCAAGTACGCTCACCAAGTGGGCTTGCCAAGTCACCCCACCAAGTCATGTCACCAAGTTGACTATTCAAGTATGCTCGTCAAGTTGACTTTGAGTTTGCTCATCAAGTCACCCCACCAAAGTGCCTCATCAAGGTCAGTCTTTGAGTCCACTCACCAAGTCATCTCACCAAGTCACCTCTCCTAGTGGCCTTGCTAAGTTGGCTCACTAACTTGCCCCACCAAGTCGCCACTTTAAGCCCACTCACCATGTCAGATTACCAAGCTGGCTCCGTCTACCAAAAAATGTTTAACCAATAACAACTATCATGCAGATCCACTTACAATTTTACATTAAAAAAGCATCTACATATAGTGGATGCATGCATTTTCATAAGCAAAGGACCTCCCATATACATTGTGATGTCTATACATTTGTCCAAAAATAAATATAAATATATTAAAAGATAATATAAAATTGTCCAAAAGTGAAAATTATTACCCAAAGAAGATCAGAACATGATAAAATTGGAAGTCATGAGATAAAATGTCTAAATTACTTTTAAAGTTTACACTTCAAAAACATGAGCTTAGTGGTTGAAGACATATAACATAATCATTGAGTAGAAAGTAAAACTTCACAACTAGAACTCCTCATCCAACAAACACCCAAACTGAAGTTCTAATATTATGTTCTGCATTACGCTCTCCAAGAACATCAGAGCTAGATCAATTTTTCTCAGCAGTATGATTGTCAATCCCACATGATGGACTCAACTATCCAAGATGAGTCTCTTGCTTCTTAGCTAATGATGAATTTCTAAATGAACCCTAGGAAAAATCCAACTCAAGATGCTCTACATAATAAGATGCTCTACTAAGCAACCCTGTTTGGCAAGAAAAGATATATAGAGATTTTCAACCAAAATTACAAATTGATGCTAAAAAACTTAAACCATAAGAATTGTTCCATAGAATAATAAAGAAGAAAGATGAAGAATCAAACACTTGAAGGATACAATGTTGATGCAGCTTTAGAAAGATCGTCCGAAGGGCATGATATGCTCGGGTTGAGGGAGCTTTGAGATTCATTACTACACTCAAGAATGGGCTCATCTTCAATCTAAAGATTGAAGATGAACCCATTCCCAAGTGTAGTAATGAATCTCATATAATGCAATCTCATCTATGAAGCATATTAAAAGCTAACAGAGCATCTTTGCTAGCTGATCTCCCTTGCAAGCCATAGGAGAATGTCAAAGATAGTCATGATGCTAATAGGCACATCATGACTATATTCGGCATTCTCCTATGGCTCTTGTGGTTCTAATATTATAACATGAGGCTTCCTCTTCTTTTTTTGAGCATAAGGCTGATGTGGCCCTGTAATAAGAAATAAATGGGTTTAATTTGGATTATGTACAACATAAAGAAAACCAAAATGTAATAGAAATTTTTAACAAAGAAATGAACTATATAAACTTATAAAGCTCATAATAATAATAGGCCATAAATAAGAGCTAAATTCTGAGTAGACAAATTCTAGACACATGAAGCGTACCTGATTGATCAAAACCAAATCATTGCCAAGCCTTTTAACCACTCCTTAATAGAACTTTCTATATCACCAAGTTTGGAGTAGGGTTTCTATTTATTTTTGGATATAACATTAATATGGCATCTCCATCCAGAAATTTCTTTAGAGCCTATAAGATTTATAAATGAAGTGATCAAAAACTCAAAATCTATCATGAGAAATAGAGCTCCAACACTGATAGTTTATACTCTGCATTTAGAGGCAAGATAAATTTAACTGAATATTCAAGATCAAACAAGTTCTTCAAGATCAAAATTAGATATTGATGTTTTGGATCAACTATCCCCAATAGATGATTGTCACTAGTTTTTGGCCTATTTGACCCTACTTTTATAGAACAAGTGTGTGACATATGTGGCTTCCAGCCCTCAAGCTTTCAACAGTATTTTTGTTTAACCCCAATCAAAAGAAATTACAATCAATTCGGTCTCATATACCCTGTAACTATGAAAGCCCCAAATTGCTCTTATAAACCCTCATCTAACCAGGGCTTGCTCATTATATGACTCTCCAATGAAGTTTCAACTAAATGAAAGATGTTTCAGCATTAGATTAACATAATAAACTCATCCCAATCATAAAGCATAATGTTGTTCAGGCAGATTGCTCACTGTTGTAACCAAACCTCATAATTAGTGTTCCTTCAATCATAACAAGTATGGTGATCACCTTGCATAGTTTTTCTTTCATAATTAGTGTTCCTTCAATCAAAACCAATAGTTCTCAACAAAAGATGAATGGACAGCCGTTGATTATTTTCAAATTCCAACAATTAGTAGTTGAAGAGTCTCATGGTCATGTAAGGTTTCAACAGAAGCTCTATTAATTTTTATTAACAGAAGTTGAATGGATATTTGTTCATTCTTTTTAGATTCCAATGGTCAACTGTTGTTAGAAGAATTTGAAAACTCAATTTTTGGTTAAATTTGTTGCTATAATAGTTTATTCCTACTATTTTTTGAAATGCATGGAAAATGATGAAGGTTTGAGTGTGTCTATGAGAGAGAATGCATCAAATAAAATTAAAAAAATTTATGGATAGAATAAAAAGGTATATGCATTTGTTAAAATGTTTATCTCTGTAGATATGATGCAATGAGTTTTATGTTAGAGGAAAAAGAAGTTTGTGAAGTTTTCAATAAATTTTGCATCGAGAGACTTTGTTGGCTTTTGTGTAAGATTGGTGAATTACAGGGTGAATTACAAAGTTTCATTCTTTGCAATCTTTGAATACATATAAGAAGATTATTTAGACTATTACAAATATGAGATAGTAAATTTATTGTTTTGAAATGAAATAGAGTATCCCTCTATGTTTTAGTCATTCTTCTTTGAGTAGTGGGTAGCGATTGGTGGCCTGATTGTAGTTAGTAAGACTCTTGTATTGCCAGTGAGGCTTGTTGTCAGTGAGACTTATATTATATAACAATTTATTGTTTATTTGTTTGGTTTTTTAGCTTTATATGTATTTTGTTTGCAACAAAGCTTCTTTCTTTTAATGTTTTATTTGTTTGACACATGGATAGCTTGTTCCTATATCAAGATATTGTGATATAGCCCAGATGAGAGCTCATTGTTAGGAAAGTAGATAGCTATGCTAATTTATATACAAATCCATATCCGATATTCTTGTTTGTGTATTTGGTGTGTTGGGGGGTGGGGAGGAAGTGGTTATATTTGAATTAATCAAATGGTCTACACTCATCTATTTTTTGGCATATGTTGTATGTCAATTGTATTGTATCTGGGGTTTTATAAAAGATTGTTCTATCTATGTTCAATGCCCTTCTTATATCTATGCCCATGTGATGTAGCTAGTAGGCCATTGAATAAAATGGCCATATAGTATAAATATTTCTTTTTAGCCTAGTGCTCAACAATTGCAAAATTAAGAGTGCAATAAAGGAATATATATCCTTCCCACGACAATTCATGTCAAATGGGATCAATTAAATTGCATGTTAAGCTTTGAGTTGACCATAAAATAATGCAGCACTCAAATTTGAAAGAAGAATCTTAGTATTGGACCAGCCTACATCACAACCCCACAAATCCACTACCACTATTCCTTGAACAATACAATTATACAGACATGATTCCATGAAAGTTGTGAAACTTAATTGAATAGTATCATAAGTGTATAGCCACAAGCCACAACTAAGCCAACTAGGCAAATATTTTTATCTAAGGCCTTATTTTTTTCTATACTAATCATATCAGCATATAGCATATAGGTTACTAAAAGTAGGAACCAATTATGATTGTAAGAAGACTGAATGATAAATATATCCCAAGGTATTTTGGAAGCAAGCTAGATCATGATAAGAGAAAATATTTTCTCAAACAAAGATCCAGTTATAGGTTTGTCCATTCCAAGACAAACATCTACGAATTAACTAGAGGCATAGTAGAAATGTAGTTATATATGCTTGTTACATAATTAAGACTATTAATATATATGTTATTTTCAAGGTCCTATGGCAACTGATAGCTCTTTAAAGCACTACTTGAATCAGACTAAACTAAAAAAATGTTACTTTACCTTGAGATAGTTATATCATTACTTTGGCATGTGATATCAATAAGTCCATCATCAATGAACCGCCTCACAGTAGGTGTTCCATAGTCATGCGCTAGGCCTAGCTTAGGAATAATCTATTCAAGTGAAGGAATACTTTTCCCCTACCATGAGGTGCATTTAGATTGTCAACCCAAGGACGTATACTTGAAATGGTCAACACAGTATGTGCACTAGGTACCTTGATGAGTCATTATGCTTGTGCTGCAGGAAAGTAAAAATGCAAAGGAAGGAAACTACACTACTGCTGTAGAAAGGAAACTACTGAATCTATGAATGTTGAAAACACAATGACAAGATAACAAAGATTCCATCTTGACTCATCCATTAGACTGTTCTCATAGATGTTGCAGGAACGTTCATGAAGTGTGATGCTACAGGAAGGAATTAACTAGCTATGTCTTACTAAAAATACTGCTAATGCTTAGTAAAATGAATCTATTCTATCCTAATCTAATCCACCTTCCAACTGGGCCCCCTTGGTTGGCTTCTCTAATCTACCAACGTAGGATGGAAACTAAATAGAACTAACTCATTTCATTAATCAGTCATTATATAATTCAGAATTGTAAAACACAACTGCAACAAACTGTGAATCAGTGTTTTCTCTTACTCGATAAAACTTATCAAAACCAAAAACTAAAAACTAAAAACTTCACACACAGGAGTCGATCCCGACATATATAGGGAATCTACTCTTCATTACATAACAGAAAAGTAACTATCATAAGTTAAGTCCGCAGGAGAGAATATAGGAGAACAATTAAAAGTGAAAAGGAAGGATAGCGGAATTAAGGAGGGAGCAATGAAGTCGCGGCATCCACTTGTTACAACGTAAATGCAGAGAAGGTAATGGCTCATAAAAAATCCTCCTTATTTGTTGCCATGTTTCCTGGAGTGGTTATAACTTCCTTTTTGTGGTTGTTCCTTGATGCTCATTTCTCCTTGAATGTTGTCGGCAACCAACTTCTAGATTCTTTCACTCATCCTTTAATCCTTATCATCAGGTTAGTTATGATATAAAACATATTTGCAAATAAACATCCATCAAACTAAATTCAAGCATAAGAATGCACATTTGGATATTTATATGAAATACTGCATATTACATATAATTTAGGCAAAGGATGACATAGTTTTTCTACCCCATAAATCATCAAAGGTTTATCAAACATAAGCTTATAAGTGTTAAAACAAGGATAAACAGAGTATCTTAAAGTATCTTAAACATAACAAAATAAAGGCATTTTTTAGACTCATCATCTGCCCCCTGCTAAACTAATGCTTGTCCTCAAGCATTACACTTCTTTGTCAAAGATCTGAACTCTCCAACTTCTGTCTTTCCCTTTCTACTACTCTTGAAGGTGTAATAGAATCCTTTGGTCCTTTCCCATACTTCTCGCCTGTGGTCTTCCTGCAACTTATCAAGTTTGTCAACATCAATATCATACAGGGGCCATAAAAGCATTGGAGGTTGCATGGTTAAAGGACACCATAGCTCTGGCCTTAGTTGTTTTCCTAGTTCTAAATATTTTGGAACTCTATATAATGCTACTTCCAAATTAATAGGATTGTGTGGCTCTGATTTCTTGAGAGAATCGGGTAACCATGCCCATCTACCTCTTACTTCGATCATAGATCATTGGAATGCAAAGTAGGGAAAGTTTTCATATTCGGCATATACTTTGGCTCTAGCAACAAATACCTTCTTTCTAATGTCTGGATTACTCTTCCCATAAGTTAATGTAAACCAGTCTCAAAGCATTTCTTCTGGTTGTTTACTTTCGGCCCTCAAGGGTAAAGGTCTTGTTCTCTCCTCATCTCTGTAATTAACTAGTTGTCTGTCATAATTGGCCTCATTAGACATCCATGACATTAAAGCTTTCAAATGCACATCTCCTATATAGAGAAAAGGATTCCACTCAGTTTCTATAGGAATGAAAAAATTATGAATATACAACTCACACAATAGATTTTCCTGCCATGGTGGTAAGGTTTGATACAGCCCATAAAACTCTTGTGCGGTTTTGAATTCTACATTTACATTTTGGAGGGTTAACATCAACTGAAACAAAAGATATTGTTCTTCCAAACAAAAAGCATATACTCAAGGAGGTGGTCTACAAGCAAGAGCTTGATCAACTAATTTAAGCGCATGTTCTATGCATTGTTTCTGTCTTTCTAGCTGTTCTTTCAATTCTTCAATCTCCTCATTTTGTGATGTTATGATCTTGCTCATTCTTTTCTTCTCCTCTTTCCATAGTGCTTCAGCAAATAAATGATGTCCATATAATTGGAAAAGGAGTTTTTGCAAGGTGACGGCACTGTTCTCATTAATAAAGGGTAATGCCAAGATTTTTGAAAATCATCATAGTTAATCAGGCATGTCATTGGATAGTATGACACTCCCCTACCCCCTGCTAATTTTTTGACAAGTGTCCTCACGTGTTAGACTAGTATGGGTTAGGGACTGGAATACGCTGTAATTATAAAGACTATGCAGTATTAGATATAATTAACAAAATATGCAAACTTATAAATGAATAATAGTTTGAAAATGTTTATACGTGCCAAGTGGATTGTCACATGCTCCAAAAAAAAGCTGGCGGAAATAATGTAAATGGCAATATCCATTAGCATGTGTAGATTTGATTGAAAACACAAAAATGTAAGTATGTAGAAAGTGAGTGGATGGAAGATTAAGAAATGGAGTGAGGTGGGTGGATGGAAGATTAAGATATGAATGGAAAGAAATATCATGAAAAGAATATGGACTTTATGTGAACATAAAGTTATTATTATGGACATGCAAATTAGAATTAATGTTGAAGAAGAGCAGGTAGAAGGTGTTCACCTTCGGCTGCAGGAAGAGATACTTGAGTTGTTGTTGGATCCGGTTGTTCGAACTGTTGCATGAACTTGGCTTTGGTTTGAGGTTGTTTGTAAAGTTTAAGTCAATGACCATTGATCAGCATTTTGAAAGGCTTATCATCAATTGTGGTTAGTTGAACTGTTCCATTGTCAAAGACATGGATGATTTTATATGGTCCTAACCATCACGTCTGCAGCTTCCCTGGCATATCCTTGAACCAGGAATCATACAATAATGCCTAGTCACCAGCTTTGAACTGTTTGTTGAGGATATGAGAATCATGCCAATGTTTTCTCTATTTTTGCACCAATTCACTATGTTCTAAAGTAGTCTTGCGCATTTCATCCAAAGAATTAAGATGCAGGAGACATTCTCTTTGTGCTACAGGAAGATCAATATCTAAGGTCAAGGCTGTTCTTAAAGTCTTTTGTTCAAATTCAATTGGAAGCATTTCCACTTTCCCATACAAAATCTCAAATGGTGTGAATCTGGTAGTGGTTTTCCAAGTTATTCTATAAGCCCAAACAACTTCTTGTAACCTACTGGTCCAATCCCGACGATGCAAATGGATTGTTTTGGTTAGAATATTTTCTAGCTCATGGTTGGTAACTTCTGCTTGTCCATTGGCTTGTGGATGATAAGGACTGGATCTGCGATGCCTGATGTTATACTGTTTCATCAATTCTGAAATCAGGTTAGAAGTAAACTGTGTGCCTTGATCAGTAACCAATTCTTTAGGAACTCCATAACGTGTAAAAATCTCTTCATACAGAAATTCAGCAAAACTTTCATCACGGGCATGTTTCATAGCCTTAACCTCAACCCATTTGGTTACGTAGTCAATACAAACCAGAATATAAGACTTCCCATTAGATGGAGGATCAATAGGACCATGAAGTCCATTCCCCATTTGTCAAATGGTGTTAACACCATTTGAGGGTTCAAAGGCATTTCATCTATTTTGGTTGGGCGACCCATTCTTTGGCATTGGTCACACTTTCTTGTATAATTGATTGCATCTTTATGAAGGGTAGGCCAATAGTAATCGGTGGCTAAGATTTTGAAAGCTATTCTTTTGGCTGCAAAATGTCCTTCGTAGGGCTCATTATGACATGAATGCAAATTATCATATGTCTCATCTTCTCTTACACATCTGCGCATAACTTGATCAGGTCCAGTATAGAATAGAAAATTATTTATCCATGAGAAATGGAAGCTTTTCTGTATGAGGAGATTTCTCTCCTTATAAGAAAAATGCATTGGTGTCTTATTAGTTACAATGTAGTTAGCAATATCTGCATACCATGGAACTTTAACAGCACTATGAAACAAATGTTCCTCTGGAAATGCATCATCTACTAGAGTAGTGTCAGTATCATGATGATTGATTCTTGACAAATAATCAGCTACGACATTTATTTTTCTAGGCTTATCTACTATGGTTATGTCAAATTCTTGTAACAAGAGTAACCATCTTGCTAACCTACCAGTTATAGCAAGTTTGTTCATGAGATACTTGATTCCTGCATGATCAGTATGAACATAGATAGGATAACCTGTGATGTAATTCCAAAATTTATTTAGAGCATAGACTACTGCTAACAATTCTTTTTCAGTCACTATGTAATTCAGTTCTGGACCATGAAGACTCTTACTAATATAATAAATGGCATTCTCAAGATTTGAGTGTTTCTATGCTAAAACTGCTCCTGTGGCATAATCAGAAGCATCTGTATATATGTGAAAAGGTAGGTTCCAATCAGGGCCTTGTAAAATTGGGGTTGTGGTCAAAAGTTTCTTAAGTTGCAGGAAAGCTTTATCACACTCAGGTGTCCATTTGAATTCAGCTTCTTTTGTAAGCAACTTATACAAGGGACTAGCTATTTTACTGAAATCTTTTATAAAACGCCTATAATATCCAGCATGTCCTAGAAAAGATCTGACATCTCTTAATTTAGTGGGTATGGATAATATTTGAATTACCTCAATTTTAGCTAGGTCTACCCTTATACCTGCAGTAGATATGAAATGACCGAGTACCACACCCTCTTGCATGAGCATGAAACACTTTTCACTATTTAGTGCCAAATTATGTTCTTGACATCTTACCAAAACTTTTTCAAGATTTATCATTGCTTCTTCAAAAGTAACTCCAAATGTTGTAAAGTCATCCATATAGATTTCCATACAATCATGTGATATATCAGAAAAAATACTAATTATAGCCCGTTGAAACGTTGCAGGAGTGTTACAAAGACCAAATGGTAAAACAGAGTATACAAAAGTACCCCATGGACAGGTAAATGTAGTTTTGTCTTGGTCTTCAGGAGCAATACTGATTTAATTATAGCCACTGTATCCATCTAAAAAGGAGAAGTACTTTTTTCCAGCTAGTGTATCCAAAACTTGATCTATGAAGGGTAAAGGAAAATGATCCTTTTTAGTAGCCTTATTCAACTCCCTATAATCTACACAAATTCTCCATTTTCCTCCTTTCTTAGGTACTATAACCAGCGGTGATACCCATTTACTATCAGATGTAGGATAGATAAAGCTAGCATCAAGCAGTTTCTGCAATTCTGTTTTGACTATTTCTCTGAGGCTTGGATTTATCCTCCTCTGAGGTTGACAAAGTGGTAGACAACCTTCATTAATGTATATCCTATGGGTACACAATGTAGGGATTAATCCTTTCATATCATCATAATCCCAAGAAAAAGTCTTCTCATGCTTCTGAAGCAATTCTTTTAATTGTTCCATTTGTACGGATGTCAATTTGGGGTTAACATGCAGTTTATGGCCTTTACTCAATTCAATAGGAATAGTGGATTCTACCATAGCAGTTTCAGAGATTGGGCTTCCTTCTACTTCACAGGGAAGTAATGAACAAAGATTTTTAGGTTCCTTAAGTAAAGTACAACTTGTATCACACTCCTCATATGTAATCAATTCTAATACAGAGCTTTCAGACACATCTTTTCCTACCACACAGGTGTTGGTAAGGATGCTCTAGATTATTGAATCTTCTTCTTGCAACTTTAGAAAAGATTTCCTATGTATCATCATAATTTGTACTATGGAATTTATCTCTTCTTCTTCATCTCCTAAATCTAGCGAAAAAGATGTACTCAAATCTGGTAATGGTTGTGCAGGAGGATATAGATCAAATTGCTTGGTTGCTTGGCCATTTGATATGGTCATATTCTCTAATCTGCAATTTATGTTTGCATCAGCTGTGGCCAACCATGGTCTACCTAGAATGACAGGATAGCCAGATAGGTTTACTTTAGGGGACAAAATCATGAAGTCCACAGGATATTCTAGGGAATCTAAGGTCACAACAATATTTTCTATCATTCCATCAGGAGTGATAGTGGAACTATCTACAAGCTGCAGAATAGTTGGTGTGGGCCTTAATCCTTCTATTTGTAACTTCTTCATGGTTTCTTTAGTCATCACATTTATAATATCTCCCAAATCTATTAAGACATTTTAAAAAAATTGACCATCGATGCTGACACTTACTACTGGACTCCCTAGGTCAGAATATTTTGGTGTAATCACTCTTCCTAACATGATATTGGCTAAATGTCCAACAACATGAACTGTGGTAGGATCCTTCTTCTTCCTTCCAGGTTTCTTTAGACAAGCTTCCCTTATAGCTTTTCCATAAGTAGGAATGTCCTTAATAGCTTGAAACAAAGGTATTCGAACATGCATATTCTTCAACTGGTTAACAATGTCAAAGGGTTGTTCCTTGCTTTGTTCCTTTTGTATTAGTTGGTCTGGAAAAGGAGGATCTACTGTTGGTTGATCTGGTATTGGTATGGTAACATTAGTTAGATCAACAGATTCATCAACCAAATGTTTTGATGTTGTAGGAGAGTTTGATACTTCAATTATAAGAGGTTGCCTTGGTGCTGGTAAGGTTGTTCGAGATCTCAAATGTATATCTGCGACATCTAGGGCATAAGCAGGGTATTGTTGAGTATCAGTACTATACATGGGCTACTATGGTTTTCTATTTGTATTTGGATGAGGTTGTGTAGGTAGCTATGTTTGCTTTTGAGGTCCACTATTTGCAGGTGGTGGGATTAAAGCAGGTTGTTGAGCTGGAGGGGGTAATTGTGGAACACCATTATTTTGGTTAGGCCATTGTTGAGATCACTTCCATTGGTTTAGAGATTGTCAATTCCCTTGGTTTGGAGATTGCCAATTCCCTTGGGGTGGTTTCCATTGGTTCTGCTGGTTCTGGGGCCATTGGTTATTTTGCTGGTTAGGCCAAGGTTGTTGGAAATTTTGAGACCATTAAGACTGTTGTGGGTTATTTTGCCCAGCATTATTCCAATTGGGTTGGTTTTGTGGGGGACCTTGGGTATTGTGATTTTGCCATTGATTACCATATAAATTTGAATTTTGCAAGGGGTCTTGAGGCATAGCTTGACATTGAGCCCATGGTTGACATTGAGCAAAAAAGAATACTTGCTCATCATCCCCATCTATCTTTACATATTCAGTTGGAAGATGTTGGTTCTCCATGCTTGCAACCAATTTACAATGGCAATCTTTCTTTTGCTTTCGGCAATGAGGACAGTACTCAGCTAGTTGTAACTCAACCTTTGCTTTCTTTTTCTTTGCAGTCATTGTATCCAACTGTGTAGCGACATCATTACTGATGTCTTGTTTGAAATCTAACAACAAATTGGATATTTTAAGTTTTGAAATGCCTTGACTAATTCCTTTTGTAACTGTAGAACGGGGTCCTCGACCTTTCTTCATGGTTGACCTTGAGTAGTTCTGACATATCTTTTTGAGTTCATCCCATTGAGCTTGATATACATCTCCACCAGCCATCAGGTCCAATGCTTCCAAACAGTCTTCATTCACTCCTCTTAGAAAGACTAGTTTTTGGGAATCTTCAAACAATATGTGTTGAGGATTCTTTTGTAGTGTATATAAAAATCAAGAAACATAGTCTTCTAATGTTTCTTCCTCCTTCTGTGATATCCTAAAGATATCATCTCTTCTTGTGTCAGATTCTTTGCAATATTCTTTATATTTTTCCAAAAACAAGGCTTGCATTTCATCCCAATTTGCAGCTGCATTGGCTCCTAAGCCCATGAACCATCGTAAAGTTGATTCTTTCAATGTGGCTGGAAATAATTTAAGCTTATGGGCATCAGTTTTGTAGTCAAAACTATGACAAAGGATGTCAAACTCAAACAAGAAGGTATCGGGGTCTTGAGTTGCAAGGCCGTAGAACTTCAAAAGAGCAGTGGGAGGTATATTCTTGAGATTGGCATTGGTTATGAGACTTGGAAGTGGAAATGGAAAAGTGGGTTGTGCCATGACTGGTGGGACTGGATTATGAGGTTACTGCTGAAAAGGAAGGTTAGGCACTGGGTGATTAACAACTGGTGGATTCCAGGTAGTGTTATCAAGAAAATTGGTCAATATTTCAGTGAAAGGCTGGAGACCAGATATATCTAGGGATTTAGCTCTTGATGATGATATTGTGGAGAAAAAAGGACTTGCGTCTTCAAAGGGCAACTCAACTTCTTCTTCAACTTCTTCATTCAAATTAATAGATACCTGTGCAAGAAATCTGCCATATTCATCTCGTCGTCTTCCTCTTTGATGCATGCAACTAAAATTTTCACACTGGTAAAAACTTAATCTAAAAACTATGACTCAAAAATGCTCCTAGCTTGACACCATCCCCGGCAACTGCGCCAAAAATGAACCACCTCACAATAGGTGTTCCATAGTCATGTGCTAGGCCTGGCTTAGGAATAATCTATTCAAGCTAAGGACTAATTTTCCCCTACCATGAGGTGCATTTAGATTGTCAACCCAGGGACGTATACTTGAAATGGTTGGCACAGTATGTGCACTAGGTACCTTGATGAGTCATTATGCTTGTGCTGCAGGAAAGTAAAAATGCAAAGGAAGGAAACTACAGTACTGCTATAGAAAGGAAACTACTAAATCTATGAATGTTGAAAACACAATGACAAGATAATAGAGATTCCATCTTGACTCATCCATTAGACTATTCTCGCAGATGCTACAGGAACGTTCATGAAGTGTGATGCTACAGGAAGGAATTAACTAGTTATGTCTTACTTAAAATACTGCTAATGCTTAGTAAAATGAATCTATTCTATCCTAATCTAATCCACCTTCCAACTGGGCCCCCTTGGTTGGCTTTAATCTACCAACGCAGGATAGAAACTAAAGAGAACTAATTCATTTCATTAATCAGTCATTACATAATTCAGAATTGTAAAACACAACTACAACAAACTATGAATCAGTGTTTTCTCTTACTCGATAAAACTTATCAAAACCAAAAACTGAAAATTAAAAACTTCACACACAGGAGTCAATCCTGGCATATATAGGGAATCTACTCTTTATTACATAACAGAAAAGTAATTATCCTAAGTTAAGTCTGCAGGAGAGAATATAGGAGAACAACTGAAAGCGGAAAGGAAGGATAATGGAATTGAGGAGGGAGCAATGAAGTCACAGCATCCATTTGTTACAACATAAATGCAGAGAAGGTAATGGCTCATAAAAACTCCTCCTTATTCGCTGCCATGTTTCCTGGAGTGGTTATAACTTCCTTTTCGTGGTTGTTCCTTGATACTCATTTCTCCTTGAATGCTATCGGCAACCAACTTCTGGATTCTTCCGCTCATCCTTTAATCCTTATCATCAGGTTAGTTATGATATAAAACATATTTGCAAATAAACATCCATCAAACTAAATTCAAGCATAAGAATGCACATTTGGATATTTATATGAAATAATGCATATTAGATATAATATAGGCAAAGGATGACATAGTTTTTCTACCCCATAAATCATCAAAGGTTTATCAAACATAAGCTTATAAGTGTTAAAACAAGGATAAATAGAGTATCTTAAAGTATCTTAAACATAAAAAAATTAAGGCATTTTTTAGACTCATCAATCATAATCACTAAGGCTGCAGTGATCTATCCATATATGCCATGAATTTGGCTTTATTTGAATTCCATCAACATCAAGCCCTCGGCCACCTTCAAATTCTAAATTATTTATAATGATATGTTCACACTCTTTTAACTGTAATCCCTTGCCCACCAGCTTTATTCGATGCCCATGTCCATCAATTGTCTTCTATGAGGAAACTCTCAAATAAGACAAAAGACTAATCATTCCTGACACTTCAAAAAAAATCCATAGAGGTTCCTTCTATTTACAGCCATCACAAAGGGTTCTAGGGCCACTATCTATCTAGCTAACAAGCATTTTTTCAAACATATATTATAGCCTCAATATTTTATTTCTATATGCAATAAAATTTTGATATTGTAATGTTCAAAAAACTTCACTTACAATCGTTGGGCACATGTAAAATCGTGTTGGTTGACTAAAATTGTTGAAAACATTTTGAGGCTATATTTACACTTGTCCCAAAGCAATCTTTGCTAATCTATGAATTTATCATTTACAAACCAGTGAATCCTAAAATAGAAATTCACAATATTTTGTTTTTCTAGCACATTGGACCATCAAACTATTGGACTTTCAAAAAATGACAAAATCTTTCATGTACAGATGCTAAAAAATTCATGTTTTATCTATTTAATAATGTGTGAAATAAGATGAATAGAAATACGTGGAGATGTTAGAAACTAAGAATTGGCAATTTAGAAAATTTAAGACATGCATTACTTATACTAGTTTACGTTAAAACATCTAAGCCTAAAAGCATTTTTTTCATGTTGTTGCACAAAAGCACGCATAACACTAAGAAGTTCTATATGGTCAAAATTTGACTCCTAAATTGCCTTGATGTTGCACAAAACATCAAGTTTGCATGGATTCAAAAACTTCATTAGAGGTTATACCACCACCTTTAACTGATTATGTTTGGCTTTCACTTGAGCCCTTTAGCAACATAAAGATCAACAACTTGCATTGAGAGTTGTAAAACCTTGTGGAAAGAGACTGCTTTAAGTTGAGAAAATATACAATTAAGCTTTGAGTTCATTGCCACATAATATGGATATCCAAAGCCCTCTAATATGGTATCTACCATCAATTTACATATTATTGAAGTCTTTGAGATCCTATGAAATATAAAGCTCCATGTAAACTTGGCAATAAGAACAAGTTAATTAAAATTTATCCACTTTGATCTACACCACATAACCAAAAGAGGTGGCATTGTAGATAGGAATGGCCTATATACTAGTGGCTAGTGTAAAAATTCAAGTCAAAATTGGCATTTCATGCTTACAGATCATAGACTAGAAAATCCTTTGTCCAAGCAATAAATAATTTGTGGACATAAATAGGGCCATAACTAAGAACATCTATGATTGACTATTATAAAGTGATTAAGCTAAAGCTTTTTTAAGTTCTTAAAAACACATTTCAACTTAAATCCCATGAGAGGACCACACAATATAGATCCAAATATTGAACATTTCCAAGTGATGTCCTCCTAACAAAGAACCTAATGAACATAAGCTATATCAATCATTTACAGGTGAGGCCAACAAATCCAGCCTTCAAGCATCAATATACATTTATATTCACATTAAATATGGATAATCAAGCTTTACAATGCTTGCAAACTCAAGAACAACTACATGCTCCCCATATTAAATGGTCTAGTTATTTGTGGACTTTCACATTTATAATCAAGTACAAGGTAGGGAAGATAAATGTGGTTACCAGTGCTCTGTTTCTCAAAGGATTTCATGTACAGCTATGACTAATGAGGTGGCAAGTTTGAAGCATCTCAAGGATGTATTACACTAAAATCTAGCCCTTCGAGCCACTAATAATCTTTTTAAAGAATCAAATATAGGCATTATGAGTTCCCATTTGGACTTCATGATGCATGATCAATTTTATTCCAGAGAAAAGAAATTGTACTATCCTCAAGCTACCACAAGGAAGACCATATTATGTGAAGCACATGCTAGTTAGCTATCAGAATAATATGGGAGAAATAAAATCCTGCAACAACTAGAAGAGTATAAATATTTGTCTTCTAAGACTTGAGATATTGCGATCTAATTGAACAGATGTTACATTTGAAAACTTTCCAAGCTTAGGCAACTAAAACTAGGAAAAATATTGATACTTAGTATCTTGGAAAATTTTAAAACATAAAAAATGTATTAGCATGGATTTTATATTGAGTCATACACAGAGGTTTTGATGGTATATTTTGGTCATTGTCGTGGATCAATTTTCCAAGATTTCTCACGTTGTAGCTTGTGAATACCACAAAGATGCATCTTATAAGGAGAAATGAAATTTTGAGTCATGCTTGGTATAATTTATGGAAGAAGCCATGAGCATGACCACAGTGCAGTTGTGGATGTTATTCTCAAGCTTAAGAGCAACAAAAACTAATTCATTGAATGCTAGGAAAGTTGTTGCACTATTTCCTCATATACAAATGAAGACTATGGCAATGGTTGTATGTATAATTTTCTTTAAAAATTCAGTTAATTGCTTCACTAAGTATGTCCCTTTGAAAATGGTGTATAGCCACTCTTGTAAAGAGTTCACACAGTAGAACTATTTTTTAAGGGATGAAGAATTTCTTTGAAACCATGAAAAAGGATATTTAGAAGTGACCAAATACTGAAACTTGTGAAGAGAAGGCTCATAGGAGGATGCTAAAAAAGGTAGAACATAGTTAGTGATCTACTATAGTGTATGTGCAAAAGGATTGATTTGAAAAAGGCCAATGTAACAATTACAATGAAGAATGCTTGTCAATACAAAATTCCATGGAAATCGATCAGTGATACTTATTTCCTCTAGATTTGTCAAAAGATCTTCTAGATCTTAAAATTTTTGATATGTATGAATAGAAAGAGGACAAAAGCATGATACAATCATGCAGTAAGGCAGCTAATCCACCTTCGAGTTGGACCACCCAAATGTCCAAAAAATTTCAAAATAAAGAAAGTGAAAAAATACTAGAATATAAGAGTCTAAGTTTGGCTTTCTTGGCATGGATTCAAGAAACATTAAGCAGTCAAGTTGGCACATCTTAAACAAAAAATAATTTTATCTTAAACCAACTAGTTCAATACTTTAAGATTTTGAGGATTCGATATAGAAGCATTGATCTCCTTTCGGTCACAATTAAGGTTGGCAGCAATTATCCAATGCAGAGTTTTGAAGATCATAATATGGTGTTTCTAAATATGGATTTAGTTAGAAATTGGGTTCAAGTTGTAAAAACTACTTCTAGATAATTGAGATTGGAATAACATTTTTATTTTGATAAGATTGCCATACAGTTTTTATTTCATGGAGATTATATAGCTGCTATCATAAAGCAGGTTCCACTTGTCTTGTATGCAAAAAAACTGCAACCACACAAAGGATGCCTTTTTGGATCTTATAATAAGGGAAGAAAGTGGCGAATGTTAAGGCAGAATATTGAATTTAACTATATCAGAGTTTGATCCGGATCTCCTTAGATTCTTGGGTGCTTTTGTAACTATTTTTTATTGTTTGTGAGGAATTGCGTGCATCAGTTCAATTCGATGAAAGTTTAGACAGGATTTCCTTGATAATTGGGATTTACATTTTATAAATTCATATAAATATGAAGGATGATCCTAATCATCTTCTACACAGGATGATGGGTTGGAAAGTTACAACTCCAAATTGTTAGAAATAATGACCACAGATGAGAGGATTGTGAAATTGAAACCAAATTGACTCTTAATTTTCTTTACCTACAAACTTCAGTAGATCATATCACCCACCAAAAAAAAGCACTCATAGAAAGTGAGAAATAATTGAATCTTGAATTTCCTTACCTATAGACTTCAGCACGTCATAAGCCTCTGTAATAAGCTACATGTCATCATACTCGATCCCATTGTGCACCATCTTGATGAAATTGCCAGATCCACCCTTTCCAATATAGGTAATAAAAGGGCCACTATCCAACTATGCAACGATCTTAACATATTTATCCTCAATATACTTGTAAGCCTCATATGACCCTCTAGGAATAAGAGAAGGGTCATTCCTAGCACCCTCTTCACCCACTAAAACCCCCATGCCCAAATACAGAAGCCCCCTCTTCTTTGCCTCCTCTTGCCTTCTCTCCATGTTTTCATACCATTCATTCCCACCATCCACAATACAGTCCCCTTCTTCCATGTGGGAAGCCAGAGTCTCAATTGATTTGTCCATAGGGGGCTCTACTTTGATTAGAAGGATTATGACTCTGGGCTTTTGGATTTAGAGCACAAATTCCTTGGCATCATGGAAGCCTTTTACTAGTAGATTGCCTTCTAGCTTGGCTCTATCTATTGTCTCATCTACTTTTTTTGGGCTCTAATTGTAGACTGAGATGGGGAAGCCTTTTTCTGCAATGTTGAGAGCTAGATTCTACCCCATCAAAGCCAATCTAGCCAATCCTATTGTTGACAATTCAACCATCTCTTTTTCTTGTATTCACATAATCAAAATCAAGAGTAAGGTTAACATCCAAGGGAGGCTTAGAACTTTTAGCTTACAAAGGACGTTTGAAACAAACTTCCTTGGATTTTTGTGGCAATGTCATTGTATAGAGCTCTAAGTTTAACTGTTTCAGCATCAACTATTGAACCAGACTATTTTGGTGTCACCTTTGAAAAGGCTAAAATATCCAAGAGAATGTTTTTCACAATAAAGGAAACATATAAAAATCTCATATTAATCTAGATTGCAATTTAAACTAGAAAAGTAGGCAAGGGATACAAACATTGTAGTTAGATCAGCTCTCTCAAGCTCTTAGAACATAATGTATCTTTTTTATAAGAGCTAGTGTTTTGTTTAGTTAACCCCCAAGTTTTTGCCTTTTGTTTTAATTGGATGTGAATATTTGAATTCCACTTACACTTTTCCTAAACCGTTTCACTACCATGCAAATGGAATGTTACTATAGTTACAATAAAATATTATTATGTTTAACTACAACATCCTTCAACCATGTAGAAATATAAGCTTGTGCTTCCAATCATCAATAAAAGAAACACTCAAGTACCAATGCTTAACTAAGAAACACATTCTTTCAAATAAAACAATGCAGCTAAGTTGATTTTACATCCTTAGTTATTAATTATTATATCAGAAATGCATTGCATGTCTATCCACATTGGAATAACATCAAATATATAAAAAATAACTTCATAAACTTTTGGGTATAATATATGAACTGAGTTACCTCAAGTTCATATTCATCATCAATTGATTCACCACTACTATTAGATTCTGCCTCATCTTCATGTATTCTCTTGCTTGGCAATGCATCCAAAAGTTCTATCCATACACACCCAATACACTTAGTTGCCTACAACAATCATAACAACCAGAATTTAGACCAAGATTTTGTTCCAATTTTCCATACTAAATCAATGTGAACCTAAGAAATAGTTAAAGATGGTGTGAAAATAAATCTATTGTTTTCCATAGATTTTGGATCCTGCTTTTCTTTGGCAATTTTCACAACATCAAAACAGAGATCATTCATAGATGTTCCAACCCCCAATATACTTAGTTGCCTACAACAATCATAACAACTAGAATTTAGACCAAGATTTTGTTCCAATTTTCCATACTAAATCAATGTGAACCTAAGAAAAAGTTAAAGATGGTGTGAAAATAAATCTATTGTTTTCCATAGATTTTGGATCCTTCTTTTCTTTGGCAATTTTCACAACATCAAAACAGAGATCATTCATAGACGTTGAAACCTAGCGCAAACAATTTTATATATATATATATAGTTAAGAACAAACATAAATCATCGAGAGGGTTTCCTTGTTTGATTTAGTTAGCATCTGCAAATTGACAATGTGAATAATATTACAAAACCTTCAAGATTTCTATGCACCCAAAAAGAACACTCACATTTGAAAACTCAAAGTCTGATGTACCACATATCTCGATCAATTTCATCCCATCAACTTTTAACTGCATCTAGATAAATAAGTTAGGTTTTTGCACAACAAGTTCCAAAACTTAGGGTGGGTATATGGATAAATAAGAAAGCAAAGTTTAGAGAAGACTAACTTGAGGCCATTACTGTAGCATTGTCATATGTGTGATGATAAAATGCAACACAAGAGTAAGGGTTTGAATTTTGTTTAAGTTGTTCACCCAAAATAAAAAGTAAAAAAGAGAAAAAAAATTGCTCCTAGGTTATATCCTTCATTCATATTGACTATAGAATAAAAGGATTATTATTGGCCTAATAACAAGCTTGAAATATGCAAGTACAAACAAACCTTATTTCTTCTTGCACATAGGTAAAAAGCTACTACAGTGAACACTAGATGACCAAAATCAGCACTTGATCTCTGGGACTCTAGTAGAGCAGCTATAAATCTTTCTTTGTATATGTATAAGGTTAATATTAGAATTTCATATTCGATCATGATTTTGGGCTAACAAGACTCAGGGATCATATGCTAACCCCACACCTAACACCTATCAGAGAGCTCAAGGTCAAAGTATAAGAGCATAGGATTTCATTTGGTATGCCCTTAGGCCTTACTCTAATGAAATCATTATACCCGCCCTAATAATTTCCCCAAGCATAGAGCATACTATAAGCCTTTGAGCCATAAATTTCAAAAGATTGGAAATCCAAGAAAACAAACCATTTAGGTCCTGAAATCTAAACTAAGGAAACTTGGTTTCTCAAGTTCCATAGAGCACTATATAAATATTTGACCAGTAAGTTGAAAAAGGTCTGAAGTTTAAGCAAACAGACCATTTGAGAGCTGAAAACTGAGTCAAGGAAAATGGAACTTACAAAGGCAAGACTCTTTGGGCAGACCCAATCAATCTAAGACATCCAAACTAGATTCCAAGTTCTTGGATGTCCAGCTTTGGCCTACAAAGAAAATTAAAAGTGCAGACTCGTCATCATTTTTGAATATAATCCATTAATGTCAAAAGAGAAAACAGACAAAGAATTGCAACTGATTCGATTTAGATAATTAACCTACCTAACTCCAAGTGCATTTTGCATTGCATTCAAGGATCTGGTATATGCCTTCTCAGACATGCCACTTAGCCTAATGGCCTTCTGTCTATCAAAGGGAACTTGTAATCTATACAAACAATGCATTCAATCATTGCAAATTAAATGTCATTGTTGCAATTTTTCTAATAAAATCATAAAGAATGAGAACTGGAAATCCATGAAGGGTAAGCAATGGGAATCATCTAATGTTCAAGGAATAATTTCTCCTCTTGTTAAATTATTTCTTCCTGGGCAACATAGATCCAGTCCTGAGGAATGCAGTGTAATGGCAAGGATAGATGACATTAATAAGATTTGACCTAGTATTATATTATCTCACTGCCGGCATGTGGCATGATCTTTGTTGTAAGGATTATGCTATAAATTTGAGAAATGACCCGATCCTTTTCAATGTAAAATCAAATGAACCCATCTGAATAAGGTTCAAGAAAAATTACTTTGTAGTAGTGAGTTCAAAGCAGAGAATTGATTTGCAAATCTTGCCCTGTGGATGAAAAGGGTTTAAAAAAGGACTCAAATCTTGTTTTTGATGGAATGCACCTATCCATTTAGTATGGTTTGGAGTCCTATTGAAGATGGGACATCAAAGGTTATAAAAAAAAAAATCTAAATTCTAGTAATGAATTTAATAACTAGGCTATAGCTTCATTTTATAATGAGATTCTCCCATAACAGAATTCTAAAGTTTACATTGCAATTACTAATAATAAATATGTTTTTCAGTCCAAAATATAAAATTTATTCCCACCAACATGTGCAACATAATTTTTATTATAATTCTTACTTGATTTCAAATAGGATGTATGAAATACCAAGAATCCACTTCATGTGTTGTGCATTAAAGAAGAAGATTGTAGCAAGTATCAAAGTAATGTCAAGATACTTGATATAAACTTGGATTTCCTCAACATCCACATCCACTAAAGCTATTGATGCAAACTTTGATACTTCACGTGCAAATTTTGCAAGCTATAGACACAGTGAGCTTGTATAGAAAATAATAAAATTAATGTCAACAAATCCATAATCCATCAAAAACTCCTTATAATTAAAAAATAGGGTAGGAATTAGAGAGGAAACATTACAATTTCATCAAGCTGCATGCAGACAATATCTGTGGCCCTTCCAAAATGAAGAACCAAAACTTTGTCCAATGTATCCCTAATGTGCTTGTCAACTTCTTGTTTCCTCGTGAGAGTTTGTAGTAAGTAGCTCATCTCTTTAGAAAAAAGAATTCAACTTCACCCTTTTTCTACAAACAAACACTAGTTATTACCACAATGCAAGCAATAAGGGACACCTCAAGCTACTATATGACATGCAAAGTAGAGAATGTATTTAATAATAAGCATATATCCTAGAGAGATTTAGAATAAGGTCATAGGAGGAATGTAAAGCAGCTCATTATGCCAGATTGAGCCCAACATTTAGTAGCATAACTTTTCAAAGATATAGATGTCACTTTTTTGGGAATCAACTGCATGTTTATTGAATAAAATCAATCTATATGATGCATCTTTTCACACGGGATGATTCACAAGAGACCATCTCTTGTGAGGTTGAATGTTCTATTTGTCATTGATTGTATCAGGATATGATTATATCAGTGATGTAGTGGAATTAAAATGGCAAAAAATAAACACCACATAGTATCAATCAGCACCATAAGGTAAACCAAGTCTTCTCGAGAGTCCAACCATCCAAAAAGTATTTTTTCTAGAGCATGCTAAACAATGTAACTCCCTCATGATCATTCCTACTAATCTTGGTGCCCAATTTGTTTACAGATATGAATGCTCACCACAAGATGACAATGAAAATGCTATTTGGTGGGTAGTTCATCCATGGCCATTAATACCTTCTTATAACCATTTATTAAATCCCAACATTCTAAGACTCACAGAATTTAATCTAAACTTTGTTAGTGTAGAGTCAGGTCGGCTCTACCAGCACCCAAACTCAGCCAAGTCAACCAAGCTTGAAAAACTTGTAGAGTTGGAACTGAGAAGCTTCACATTTAGATTGTGTGTTCAAACTTGTACGTGATGAACCCATAAAGTTCAGTCCACTTGGCCTTGATGGCAGTGCTAGCAAGCACCTGGCCTAGATGGCAGTTTTGGTTGCCAACTATGAATTTTCATCCCCTTCTAGAAAAAGTAGGAAAAGATTAGATTGCTACCAGCCATGTGGTCTTATCTAGTGTATGAAGTAAAGAAATAGATTTTAGTCTTGAATCTTCTAGTACGAACCACTGACTTCTTGAAGAATCCTAGTTTTGTCTTGTAGTGACAGATGTCTTTGAGAAGGAAACAACAGATTGCTGCCAACTGTACAATTTTTTCTTCTTGAAAAAAGTTATAATTATTCTTTATTTTGTTTTGTTTTGTTTTTTATTATCTATGCACAATTTGGATCTTGGGACAAAACTCCCAAGAGATCATCTTTTCTATTGTATATTGTTGTTTGAGCTCTACATGGTCTTGGGATGAAACCCTTGAGAGTTCTAATCTGTTGTGCATTACTATTCAAACTCTCTCTATTGAGTTTTGTGCAATTTGAAAGCTTAAATTAGCATTGTAAAGAAATTATATATCAATTTCAAGAGTAAATATATTCTTAAATTTATAGATGTTGGCTAAAAATGGGATGCTTTGAGACTACATAAGCATAATTGAATGTTTCTTTTCTTGAATCGATGTTATGTATAGTTATTTGTTTTGAGGTTTAAATAGTTTAGAAAAAGAAAGTTCAGATCATACATACCTTAAGGTCTTTACAGTGGTACCAAAGACAAAATCTTGCTAGTCTAGGATGTTAAGGATGATTACAGAAATGGAAGAAAGGGATAATGAAATAGTAGCCTCTAAAATTGTTGGATGGTATAACAAATATCAAAAGATGAAAAATCTTTTAACTTTTCCCAAATATTTATGTTTTTCAGGTAATACTATACCTATGCATGAGGTCATCGTAGTCTTTGATGAGTACACAAATGAACCAGAGAAGGTCAAGGCTATTGAATCTTTTGATAGGTACCACTGCACTACATAAGAAAAAGGAGAAAGGAAATGGATCTTGAATCAGGCACTCAATCAGAGTCAAAAGACTCATTCTTGAAAGAGAAAGAACCCAAGATAATGGGACTTGAAGCATTGAAGAGTACATTAGAGTCTAAAATTAAAATGTTAAAACCAAAGACAAATGAAAAGAGAAGTTACAAATATGAAGCTATTCAAATCTTTAAAGAGTACCAAAAAGAAAACAAGAGGGGTTTAAGAAACAAATTCCCTTTGATGAATTCTTAAGTGCGGTCGTAATCTTGAGGCATTGTAAATGAACTTGATGCAGTACATCAAAAGAATAATGACAGAATAATCAAAAGTTAGCCTCGAAGAAGGGTTAATGAAAGAAGAAAAAAGAACAAATACTAAGATGAATCATTTTACAAGTTTGGCAAATGACAGAAAATGGAGTGAAGAGCTCTCTATTGTAGGAGATAAACTTGGTGACATGTCTTTGTCAAAAGATGTTTTACTTACATTGGTGGTGGATCTAGTGAACTATTTGCATACAGTGGATCAACCACCTTCCAAAGTGATTCAAACAGCAATGGTTCTAATAATGACCTTCTTGGGTGAGCATAGGTTGCTAAATCACAAAGATAAGAAGGTGGGACTTGTTTTTGCTCACTGCATGAGTGAGTTTATAAGAACTACAACTCCATGGGTTCTTGAGAAGTATGATAAAATAAGGGAGATCTTTGAATTGATTGTCGAAAGTTTTTATTTATTAGGTGACATCAAATGTTTCATAATTTCCTCATTGCTATCAGGAGGATCATGACAAATACATTCATGATTACATGAGGATCAGTATGGCTTCAATTATTGATGAAAGGGATATTATTTCCTAGCCTATCATATCTTTGTTATTGGTTGTTCAAAACCAAATACAGATTATTTCTACAACTACTTATAACTTGGTATACAATGTTTTCAAGCAATGTGAAGGGAACCTAAAATCTTACTTGTTTGATGAAGAGTTAATGGAAGAGGAGTTCAAAACATAAAATTAGTCATTTATTGTAGTCATATCCAAGGAGCAATGCTCACTTGGAAATGCAATTTTTAGACATGGGAAAGATGGTATTTTAGTTAAGAATTACTTAAAAATTGGACTACTCTGATTACAAATTATTAGTATTAAGAAGAGTCGAGAAGTAAAACAATACTCAAGCCCATGCCTAAAAGTAAAATATATTTCAGATTTATGCATTTGGGCCTTTCTAGAATTTGCACAAGAAAAAAGATCAGACAAATCCCTTATCCATAAGTAGAGTCAAAATGAAATAACTCCCCATTACAATATCACAAACACATAACCAGTGGTCTTGAAATCATCAATGCATTTCATAGATGAGAACTCTATAAACCATGTTGGCGACATTCTTCATTAACCTTGAAATGCAATACAATGATCTTCAACATTCAAATGAAATCTATAATTAACATATTCCTTGAATATGAGTCATCAGCTAGACATTTTCTATATTTTCTAAACCTAGGTTAGATGCCAAATCACAAATCATTTCATTGAATATGTTATTGCCTGGATATCGATTCAAGGAATCCAACACCTCCTCATGTGTGTCACTTCGCCTGTCGCTCTCTAAGAACCCTTTGTACATTGCCTCACAGATCACCTCAAGTGCACATTGTTAGCTATTAATTGGAAACCCTGCTCCTTTGATCCTGCAGCTCCCGCGCTTTGTGAAAACCAAAGCAAATTCTTGTGCATCTCCCGCATACACAAAACATAACAATGAAATGGGAAACCTTTTTCATTTTGACATGTTAAGCTTGTGTTGGTCAAAATTTTGACCAACATGAGCATGGACTTTTAAAAAAACATATTTTTCCTTCCATATTCTGACCAATCTAAAACATTCTAATAGATGGTCAAAAATTTTGGTCTAAAAATGGGGTCAAATGTACTAGTGAAGGGAAAAAAAATAAGTACTCAACTATATTATTCCAATGAAAAATGAGATCAATAAATTCCCAAAGATTTATCTTTGTGCCATTTATGCTATATTACTTTGGCCACTAGTGACCAATTAGCTAAATATTACAGGAAGTCATTATATGCATTGACCTTTGACATAAAGTGACAAAAAATGCAAGAACATTTATTTAGATTTTGCACTTGCAATATATATGAGGTGAATAAAAATTGAAAGTTATACCTTCTTAGATCATTGAACCATCATGTGTACAAGCTCCAGAGCTACACTAGTAGAAGCATTTAGAATTGTAAAGTATATACAAAGTGGAAATGTGGCTAATGGTAATTATTCACACTTAACAAATTAGCGTGAAATTTCATTTGAAACTTTTTGCATACAAATTTAGATGTAGTCAAAGATATCCTACACAACTGATTCCTGACCAAATCATCACTATCTGAAAGGATGTTCAGCTTCACGACTTCTTTTCAATTGGAAATAATGTATGCTTTGCTCAACATGTTACCAATTCCTGAGAAGATCAATGAAGATGTATTGACCTTAAAACAAAAAATCTCAAAACTTAAACAAAGGTACTTAACAATATGATAATTCAAGGACGCCACCCACTATACACTTTACTGTTAAAAGTCTTAAGGTCAATCCACAACATGGACACCTGTTACTTGCAGCCATTTGCATAATCCAGCCTATATTACAAAAACTATGAAGTCAAGAAGTAAAAATAGACGAAGGAAAAAAGAGTGTGAAGCAAACAAACTACTTGTGCTACTTAAGCATAAGAAATAATTTTTGGAACATCACATACCACCATCACAACACTAGAACTTAAGTTCCATAAACATTAGTTGATATGGTGGCATGTGTCTATTAAAAATGCTATCACTAAAACCCCAGCCATGAAGAACTAAAGATGCATCTGAGAAAGGTATGTTAACCATATTTTAGACTTGAGATGCATCTGAAAAAATTCCATACAGGTTTTCCTCAAGAAAGTTCACCAGCAATCAAAATAACTATGAAGAACTAAAGATATGTATGAAATTTTTTTAGATGCATCTTTAGGTTTTCCTCGAGAAAGTTTAGATGCATTTTTTTCATCGTTGGTGAACTTTCTTTGAAAACTTGAGATGCAAGAATTCCTCAAGCTCTGGTGATGATTTTGGTAGAATGGAAACTCCTCAATCTTAAGATAGAGGATTTATTTACCCAATATAAATAGGTGCAAATAAAAATAAAAAAAGAGGTTTGGATGCTTATCCTCCAAACAATGGAAACAAAACACAAAGGATGTTTCATGCAAAACCACATCACAATTGATCTAGAGGATATATTAACCATTAAGGATTGAAATTATACTTAATAACACTTCATTGAGCCAAGTCGAAGTTCATCTGATACATTAATTAAGTGAAACATTGAAAACATTTGCAAATAAATGCATTAAATTTTGAAATTAAAATGCTCAGCTAGCCATGAAAGACACGGCATCATTGGTATCCCATCTAAAATTTTTAAATATTACCTTGTATAATTTTAACTAAAACATTGAAAACATTTGCAAATAAATGCATTAAATTTTGAAATTAAAATGCTAGGCTAGCCATGAAAGACACAGCATCATTGGTATCTCATCTAAAAGTTTTAAATATTCCCTTGTATAATTTTAACCGTGTAAAGTTTCTCTATCATAATTAAAAGAAAAGAATATGGAAAATTATACTAATTTTCTACATTCTATATTCTTTTCTACATTCTAATGACCAACTTATAGCTGTACATTACTTCATAGATAAAAAGTGGTTGAGCCTACTAAAGTGAGACTAGCCTATTTATTTTGCATTTGTTAATAATGTTTTGCAAAATCAACATCATTTAGTTTGAGACGCTTGGTAAAACTACAAAATTTCATTAATCTTGGGTAGATATATTATATCTTGACAAACAAAACAAATTTGTAAGTTTACTTGTACAACATTATGAATTCTCACAAGCTTGTGAGGGATGGGTCATTAGGGACAAAAAATTTATTGAGTACTAGATGTAGTTAGTCCAAAAAAATGACATTTGATGACATTTGAAGTAAAGTGACGATATCAAGGATCATCAAGGAATGGGAGAACTACTAGTTTGTAGCAAGCGATAAGGATGAAATTTAGGAGGTGGTGAGGGTAGCAGAAAAAGAGCTATTGTTCCACTAGCCAATGCAGAAATTGATGCCAACACAAATGCAGAGAGATTTCCACCTCAAAATAGTGCATCCCATGGTCCACTTCCTATAGACACAATAATTTGAAGAAGCAATACAATAAGCTGCATAGAAGATCTGATAGAAAAATTGGGTGGAAGAGAAGAAATTATATGTGACAAACAATTTAAGCATTTATCTGTGGAATGACAATTGAAAGATTAAGAACTCCCATAGACAGTCCTAAAATGACAAAATAAAATTTTAAATAATTATACCTTTCTTCATTTGAAAATATGATGTTGACTTCAATTAGGGTAAAAACACACACTTTTATCAATTTTTATCAATAAAATACCACGATAAATCAATGAGATAGAAAACTTCTGCAAGTTCACTACCCAATCAAAAGACCAAGGAAACATAATAATTAAAGTAACTAAAATTATAAACTATGTAGCATGAAGCAATAGAACAAAATTAAAATAATCTAAAACTAAATCTTCAAAGCATTAAAATGTCAGAAAAGATATTAAGATTGTATTTACAGCCAATCTTGTGAAAAGGCCAATTCATATATTTAGAGCATACTTAAACAAATCCAAGAAAATTTTTCCTATGGAGAACAAAAGAAATATGACATTAAAAGCACACTATAAACATTAGATGTAAAATGTGATTACATTGTCATACGAATATATGATATACAATAAACTACCTCATTTACCTTTATGTGACAATCTCAAAACCATGGGTTTGGTATTTTTTTTAACTTTTTAGAGAGAATTTTATCAATTCCAATACTATTTTGAGATTCTTTGGTCATAAAATGTGCAGATAATCTACATGCAACAAGATTTTGCTGCCATCCACCTTGTTTCAAATATATTTGTTATAGTAATCGATCATTGAATTACGATCTTCTTAACTTACTGAAGAGAAATGAAATGTGTGAAGGTTGTGTCAATCTATTTGATATACAAGTGGCTCTCAGCTATGTTTACTTTGGCTTCACCAACGCAGGTCAAATTCAAGTTTATTTACTTTGGCTCCACCAACACAAGCCAGATTCGAGACTCAGTAGGGAGAATGTCGCTTGCAGTGTAGGAAATTGCACAAATCTGCTGGTCTTGGCACGGTAACAATGAAATTAGGGCGTGAAAAAGAGATCTTTTTATTTTGACATAATGGAGCCCATGTTGGTCAAAATTTTGAGCAACACGGGCTCATTATAAATACATGTTCATGTTCGTCAAAATTTTGACCAACATGGGCATGTATTTCAAAAAAAAAGATATGTTTCCTTGCATATTCTGACCAATTTGACCCCATTTTATTAAATGGTCAAAAACTTTGGTCTAAAAATGGGGTCAAATGTACTAGTGTATATTATTAGTACCCTTCCACCCCCTATAACCTCATGACCATTCTTTCCTACTCTTATTAGAAATATTTCATCAAGATAGCTCAAGTCCATACTAAATGTCTTAATGATTGAGTTTCTATATATAGTTATCTTATTTTAGGGAACCACTTGTCACTTTTCAATTCAGGCATTGCTCTAAGGGGTAAGCATCAAGACTTCCCAAGAGGTGACTTATCTTGGAACTACTCCAACTAAGAATCATTAGCATTGTACAAGGATGGGTGACCTTGTGATATATCATGATGTTTCACCCTTGTGAGCATCACCTAGATGCAATAGATGGCAGGTTAACCATTCATGCCCATAAGAACACAAGTGATAAAATATGGATCAATGAGTTTGACTTGAAAGATACATAGTTGAATCCTGATAGAATAACATAAAAATCAATCCTCTAAAATACATATATATGATATCATTTTTTTGTATTGTATGTGTCTTCTTCCACACCATTTTATCACTTTGTACATATGATGTTATTTGTGTGTATTGTATTTGTCTTCCTCCACAACCATAGTAAATACCATATTGCAACATAAGACCTTTACATGAATGTCATACATAGAAACCCATAGAAATGCAAGAACAATTTTATAATTGCAAAAAAAATGTTGTACAAAGATAATCTTCAGAATCTTAAATAGTGAAGAAAAGATATATTGAGACTAAGCCATGTGAAAGCCTCATATACAATTAGCTAATAAGTAGGATATGTCAATTGATCTACAATAGTATATCTATAAGAATGCTTAAACAAGAAGATGCCCTTATAAAAACTCAGCCTTGCTAAGGATACAGTTTCTTTATTGTCAAACAAGATTTCAACTTGATGTATTTTAACAACATTAAATATGATCTATCACAAATCATGCAACGCAAGAAGCAATTTGAGTTGCACAAAACCTTGCAACAATTAGGAAGGTCCTAAAATCAATCAAAATAATTATTCATATGCTTGCAATAATTAGTCTCAAAAGAGCATTCAAATGCTAATGAAAACTATTCAATGTGTTGTATAACAAGAATGGCATATTGAGCATAATAGTAAATTTAACAGTTGGGAATTGACATAATATAAATGTACCTCTTCAAATATGGGCATTTTGGTAATTCTTTATGTCTTGTTAGATAAATATGTAATCATGTTTAGCAAACAGAAATCCAAAACTAGTAACATACATTGCAAAAACCAAAAAATTTTGAACGTGATGGGAATAAAAGGATCACTAATTTTAGTATCCCAATGTTTTTAAGTTCCATTTCATTAGAAGTGAGCTATTTGTGCATAGTAAACAACTTTTCCCTACCTCAGAGAATCGTTTCAATATTATGATACATGTAAACACTATATCCATTGTAACACATATTTGAGGGAAATGAGAATAATTTAAGATACAAGATAGATAAACAGTCATTACCCAAACTCTATATTAAATTGATTATGTACCAAAAACCATGCTATTATTTCACTCCCTAATATGTCTAGTTGTTGTACCCAGAAAAGGAGCTAGCTATTAGTGCATCACAAATTGCAGTTTCCCAATCAAGTGTAAAAAGAATGAGATGATTAGAGGTATGAGAATAAGATAATACCATCACAATGCAATTTTAATAGGTGTTGTGAGACATGAAGTGAAGATATAAGCTAGAAATTCAGCACTCTGAGGAAGAATCTCATCTGCCCCACAAGCTGCAAGTAATATATAATCCTTCATCACGACTGCAGAAGAAATACCAGAACCCCAGTCTTGATGTTGCACATAAACCAAAGACACTATCAAGAAATATATTATATATACTCAAACAAACAATTAACTTATAAAGGGGCATATGTATCTGTTTGGATTAATCATAGAAGATTCCATGCACGTCACAATTTATTGAGTAAAAATTATCTCCAAAAAAGCATTCACAATCATACCAGCAGTAGAACAATCAAACACATAAATTGAGGGTGTCCCAAGCCATGATTCTAATTCATAAATTGAGGGTTTTTGTTATATTATAATTGTTGGGAATTTGAACATATAGAACAAGATATTTAACTTTTCCCTAAAATCTAAATCCAATCAGATCTTCATCTTCTACATTAAGTTTCAGCTCCAAGGTAAACAAGGACCGAAAACTTTAGAGTGTCTAGAAATTGATTTTTCTGACTTATACCCTTTAGAAAAGTCTGCTAAACTCTTGGTAGAATGGGCCCACCACTCTGCTTGTCTCTATGC
Organism: Cupressus sempervirens; assembly: GCA_028749045.1. Classification (NCBI taxonomy): domain Eukaryota; kingdom Viridiplantae; phylum Streptophyta; class Pinopsida; order Cupressales; family Cupressaceae; genus Cupressus; species Cupressus sempervirens. The sequence continues at coordinate 378,224,621 of CM053786.1, forward strand.
TTCTACTATTGGTAATCCTACCTGTCACATGCAAAAGACTTTAGAAGACAATCATGAATTGAAAATTAAAATCTAGTATACACCTTGATTTAAAATAATTCTAGTGAATTAGAGATGCGACATACTGTTGGAGTTGAAGAAAACCAACTCTGAAGACGCCCAAGATCACCTACATGCGAGAACCTGTCAAAGAGAAGCCAAGGAGAGGAAGAGAATGGAGCAAGGGTAAAACCCTAAACGAACATGAGAGACCAAAAGTATGTAAACACAATGAAAATGTATTTACAATATGCACAAATGATGTGTTGAAAATACAATGAGAGAGAGGTCGCTTATAAAGACCTCATGGAAGCTTGTAGAATAAGCTAGAAGGTGGTAGAAGACAAGGATAACAACTCAACACATATCCACAAAAGGTGGAACATGCTAGAAGGGAACAAACTCCCGTGTTGTCATCAACTAATCACTACATGCATTAAATACTAAGTATTAAATAAATGCATTTACCTAAGTAAGCTTAAGTAAATAGAATAAATAATTAATAATTAATTATTTACTCTAACACCCCCCCTTAAGTGCAACTTAGGAAAATGCCTTAAGCTCACAAAACTAAGATGAATGCAAAATGGGTCCCGGCAACGAGGCCATTTTAGGTACCCAAGTACAATGCAAGAAGATGCAACCTCTGAAAATGGGGAAAGAGAGAAAACCACGTGGGAAAAACCATCCCCCAAAAGAGGTAAGAACCTAGTGAAGAACTGAAGAAGCCTCCAACTAGGGAAAAGTCCCCTAAAATAGGAACAGAGAGTGATCATGAAGAAGCATCACTGAAGCATGAAAAAGTCGCAAATCTATCAAAGTGCTGATTTGAAGAACCTCCATGGAAGAAGAAGGCATGAACTGAGCATGTCTATATGGTAGATGATCCATCTCACCGAAATGCATAGGTAGCCAGCCACTACAATCGCCTTGTATATAGGATCAACCACTAAATACATAGTTCACACTATCGAACCATCCAACCACGGATGTATTAGAACAACAGCATAACCCCCCCTTAATGCAGACGGGGTGTGATAACAGGCAACTGAGAAGGTGGGCCAAAGTCTCCTGCAAACAAACCAAGAATGATGAGAGAGGGAAAGAGGTACAGATACCTATAAAGACACGGTCAAACTGACTTTGCATGGGGCTAATGTCATGGAAGGGACACTCACTTAACAAAGGGAGAATGCCTAAAACAACAAACAACTATCTCTGGTGCTTTATGAAAATAGTGCATGTACAACTGACTCAAAACAACGTTCATGATCCCCAAAATGTAAAAGTGGCACTTTATCTCAGTGCAATACATAAAAGTACTTCAAAATGATAGCTACAATGATCAAAATCGAAAACAAGCTAATATAAAAGAAAGTACAGCCTAAAACAAGAGAAAACATGCCAGAAAAATGATCCTCGGGCCTAAAACACTCAAAATATCTACCATATAGCAAAAAAGTAAAAACTATGATAGAAAGAGAAAGGACCAAAAACTCAAAAAAGGGACTACATTTCTGAAAATTACACAGAACCAGCTTTCCAGAAATATAAAGTTTTCAAAAAACGGGCATGGGACGCAAAAGATATGCTTGCTGGAGTCAAAAAAGGACTTTGGACTTCAATTGAAAAAATAGGCAATAAAAAAGCATCAAAATCTAAAAATACCTACACTAAAGTCTCCATCTCGAAACTAGCTTTTTGGCACTTCTTTCGAATCAGAAAAATACCTCCGTATGCAAAAGTTATGGCCAAAAAACCACAAGTAGGTCCAAAACAAAATCAAGAGAGGTGCATGCAAGGGCTGATGATGCAAGCACTGACCTCATGTTGATGTCAGCAAATGACAAGAAAAAATTTGATGGCTCGTCAGCCATCACAGCAAAAAAGAGGCCACATAGCAAAAAGGTGATGTGGTAGGGGCCACGTGGCATAATGCCACGTGGTAGACCTGCCACGTGTCACACTCACTATGGCTACTTTCGCTGACAGTGCGTACCAACTTGCTGACGAAGCACTAGAACCACGCTGACTGTTCGGCTGATTGTGAAAAAAAATAAATGTAGGTGTTGTACAACCGTTGATGTGGCAGGCAGAGGTCGGAGCGGCGCTGAGCGGAGGACCAGGCGAAGAAACCAAGCGAAGGTGGCCGAGCGAAGCGCAGAGGCAAAGCGGGGTCGGACAGTGGCGGTCGGGCTAGGGCTGCCCAATGGTGGCTCAGCCGGCTGTAGTGGCCGATGAGTGGTGAGTGGGTGGCTGCTCGACGGTGCACTGGTGGCGGCCCGTTTTTATATATTTTATATTTTTTTTGACCCTACGTCCGTACGATCCGTATGACAGCGACCTGTAGGCTTCAAAAGTTCTCCAAAAATGCCCTGTGTCCAAAATCAAAAAGTTTTATATGAATCTTGACTACAAAAGGCCTTTTGGATCCAATGGTGATGTCCATTTGGTCCCAATGTGCTCCAAAAAAATTTTGATCCTTTGATTTGAAGGAAAAATGCACAAACAAACTAGGGTTTGTGACTTCAAATCATGGCTTCAAAATTCTTCAACCAAGCAATAGTAGGAAGGCTCTGATACCATGTTGGAGTTGAAGAAATCCAACTCCAAAGATGCCTAAGATCACTTGCATGTGAGAACCTGTCAAAGAGAAGCCAAGGATAGGAAGAGAATGGAGCAAGGGTAAAACCCTAAACGGACATGAGAGACCACAAGTATGCAAACACAATGAAAATATATTTACAATATGCACAAATAATGTGTTGAAAATACAATGAGAGAGAGGTCACTTATAAAGACCTCATGGAAGCTTGTAGAATAAGCTGGAAGGTGGTAGAAGATAAGGATGACAACTCAACACATATCCACAAAAGGTGGAACATGCTAGAAGGGAACAAACTCCCGTGTTGTCATCAACTAATCACTACATGCATTAAATACTAAGTATTAAATAAATGCATTTACCTAAGTAAGCTTAAGTAAGTAGAATAAATAATTAATAATTAATTATTTACTCTAACACATACTTATGTATAAAGATTCTAATGAATTGTAGATGTAGCATTACACCAAGGCAATCAGAATTCGTGGTTTTGTAACCCAAGTTTCTCAACATAAGATTATAGAAAAAATAAAATAGAAATGGAGATGTCAAAACCTCTCCACGAGCTGTACAAGTGAAGTAAGAATGGCTGAAGATAAATACAACAAGATAGGGCCGCTGAAATAGATATAGATTCTGGGATAATAAAGGGGATGATGTATGACATATAGCCTCAACAAGAAGCCTAGTAAAATCATAAAGCATAAAATTGTATCCATGAGCTAGACTTTATTGAATATTCAATACAATAAAATACATGGCTTAAGCCTGTCATGATCAAAGTGCTAATAGTTATAAGCATTTTAAAATCTTTCATCTAACCAATGCAAGGGAAAGTATTACACGCATCCATAAGGAAAGAATGCATGGACATACCCAAAATAAGAAATAAATATGTCAAAATATAAAAATTCAGTAGTAATGATTGAGAACTAAAAGTTACAATGAAACTGTGACCATAGAATATAAGAAGATTTGCAGTTACAAGGCCAATTTTAGAATTTCTATTGCTGCAGTTATTTGTAGTGAATCTATGTGTTCATTTGTGTGGGCTATCTTGAGTAATTAGTCAATTTGGAAAAAAGCATTTCACAGTGAATGGTGTGTATGCTTTCTTGCAATAATGTTTGACCTATCTTTCATTCTATTACTTTCCATCTTCCACGTTGCCTAATTTCAACTTCCAAAGGGGTTTAAAATAAGACATTGATTATCCATAGTTTTGAGACTCGGTGAGGACTTGCAGAACCACATCCAGTTAGACTTGACAAGTCTATAGTCTTCAACCGCAGACTCAACCAAGACAGAAAGTGTAGATTCATTAGACTGTTGAAAGTTGCAGGTTGAGTTTGTGAAAAAAACAAAAATCAACTTGAAATTAAAAACAAAAGGAAAGCACTTTTTCAAATATTCTTCAGTCGCTAATGAGTGGAAGGGGAGCATTTGATACAAACCTATAAAACTTAGTTACCCAAGCAATTCAGAGAATTTACAGTCTCTTAGATGGAGCAAAAAAGTGGTAGAGGAAGTAGAGACGACAACAAATAGGAAATATTTTAATTTTTTACATCTAAGTTCAGTATTGGTGAATTTTTGACCAACATGGGGCTTGGATATAAAAAATAAAAAAATTTCCTTCTACATTTTGACCAACCTAAAAAAATTTAGTTGATGGTTGAAAATTTTGGTAGAAAAATGAGGTCAAATGTAGTAGTGTTTATAGCTGTCCACTCAGCTTCTCAAGCATTTCTGCATTACTTGGCTTCCATTGTCTTTTCACCACTTAGCATCCATAGAAGTATCCTTTTCTTGGCTTCCACTAAAATTTCTCTTCACTAGGCTTCCACTACCAACTTAGCATGTATTGAGATTTTACTCGGCATCTGAGGGCAACTCAGCAACTAATGAAATCTTGAAGTTCTAACTATTTATGCTGATCTTTTCATTTTTCAATACTTGCTTGTTTATGAACTAATGTATGATAAAGCTTTATTTATTAGTTCCTCAAGCTTTCTTTTTCTTAGTTGGATGAGGTGTGACCACTTTTACTCATCTCTCCTATGATGTGTTCAACATCCACCTTCTCTTTACCTTTGTTGTTCTTTGAGTTGGGTGCCTTTGACCTTGTTGGGAAATTCTTGCTAATATGAATAGTCCTCAAAAAACTAAAGCATATGGTTTGACCGAGCCATTTTCTGTAGTTTCCTCTAAAATGTGTTCTTATGCAATTTTTAGGAATGTGTCCATATTCCTAACAGTAATGACAGCTATACCTAGTGTTGTAGTCCCAATTGTAGTGATGTCCATGGTTCTTTCCTCTTGCTAGCTAATTACGTGTCCACATAGGCTTTGATCTACACTCAAAAGCTCTATGTCCATACTTGTTGCAATTGTAGTAGTGACCTTCAAATCTTGGTGTTCTAATAGTTTTAGTCATGCAGTCATGTGCTTGATGTCCTTTCTTTTTGCACTTATAATAGTAACCCCCATTCTTAGGTTTTTCATGTTGATGGGAATTCTTACTCCTACATACATTAGAGGTATGCCCCTTTTAACCATAGAAATGACAAGTAGGTTTAGTGTTCTTACCTTCGTTACTCCTTTCTTCTGTAGTCTTGTATGACTCTCCTGTTTTAGTGCTAGTGTATCCTAGTCTTGAAGTATCATTGCTAGCCCTTTGTGATTTTAGTAACTACTCAAAGTACTTGATTTCATCATTGGGTTTTTTGAAGCTCTCTGCAATCTCCTTCTCTCTTTTTAGGTCATTTTTTAGTTGTTCATTTTGCATATTTAGTGCAGAGATCTCAATGTCCTTGACATTTAGTTCATGATGTGCATTCATCATCTAACTTATGGTGTCTAGCTACATGTTTAAAATTCTTGCAAGTTCAATTGACTTTTCTTCTAATCTATTGGGAAAATTTCTCTTATCTTCTTCAAGCATAGCCTTATCTTCAATAGCTCTTTTCTTCTGTTCAATTACTTCACAAAACATCAGGGCTTGTGATTCTTGTTCAATCTTGAGTGTTCTAATTTCCTTTGCTTGAGCTCTATTCTTTTCCATTAGGTCTGCTATTGCTGCATCAAACTCTTTGGAATCTCCATTTGGAAACTCGGCATCAACTAATAACTGGGTTAAGTGTGTTGACATTCAATTGTCAAAACCAATCTGAGACCAACATTTCCTTTTCAACTCTTGCTAAGTACCACTTAAATATTTGGAAAGTGTTAGATTTCTATTTTAGAAACAGAACTCTCATCATTCTAGAATAATCATCAACAAACAACATAATTTACTTATGTCCTTTGTAGATTTGCACATCAATTGGTCCACACAAGTCAATATGAACAATCTCTAATATTTCTTTAGAGGTTGAGTTTTACTCTTAAAATTTGACTTCTTCATTTTGCCTAACTAATATTTATTTCACATTATATTATTAGGCTTCTTCAACTTAGGCAAACCTCTAACCTTTCTCATGTTATTGATACTAACCAAGTTATCAAAATTGACATGACATTACCTTTTGTGTCATAGTCATACATCATCAAATTTTACAACTAGATAAGTATCATCCTCTATATCAAGATAGAACATATTACTCATAGTTTGATCACCCTTTCCAATATGTCTTCCATTTTCATCATATATCTTAGCAACCTTGTTTTCAAACTCAACCTTACATCCCAAATTATTCAATTATAACACACTCAAGAGATTAGAGTTAAGTCCTTCAACATAGTAAGCATTGTCACATAGAATCTTATCTATGAGTTTTATTGAACCTTTTCCTTTTATCAAACATGGTGCATCATTAAACAATCTTACACTATTTCCATCATAACAATTTAGAGTAATGAACTTACTTTTATCTCTAGTCATGTGATGTGAACAACCACTATCAATGATCCATGTGTCATTCTTGTTCACACTAGTTACAAGTGCAATTGCCTCATCTTCATCAAATTCGTCCTTCATTACAACATACACCACTTCATCATCATGTTCATCAGATTCATCTTTTGTTTCCTCTTCAATAATGTAGCTTGACTTTTTGCCTTTGTCTTTGTAGTCTGTGTTGTCTTCATCTCTCCTACTTTTGTACTTGTCACCACCTCTATAGTTCTTCTTCTCTGGACATCTAGTAACAATATGACCAATCTCATTGCATTTGAAACAAATAATAGGTAATTTACCTTTACCTTTGTGGAATCTTCTTGCTAGTAGTGCTTCAAGATGTTCTACATCCTCCTCATCTATATCAATATTATTAGACACATACTTTATTTTTTTTCTTCTTCCTCTCATCAAGTTTCTTCAATAACACCTTAGCTTTGAAGGAAAATTCAATATTTTTAGGTTGTTAATTATTAGAGTTAGATAGCTCGAAAGCAGTGAGTCTACCTACTAGACCTTCAAGTGATAGATTTCCTGGTATGCATCTTAGCTCTTGAATTGTAGAAACTCTAATAACTTATATGAGCAGCAATGTTCTCAAGAACTTTCTTAGCATAGTATCATCATCTATTTTACCATTAGCTCCTCTTATTGCATTAATAACTTCTCTTATCCTTGCAACATATTGAGAAATATGTTCACCTTCTTCCTTTTCTCATATCATCAAACTTACCTTTGAGACATTCAGCTTTGGCTCTAAGAACATTAGTGTCTCCTCCATAGATAGCTACTAAGGCATCCCACATTTTCCTTGCACTGTCAAGACCTTTGATATCATCAAATTTGGCATAACTTAAGGGATAGGCAATCTCTAGCATTGCTTGTTTATGTTCTTTCTTCATTTTCATATCCTCAGTTGTTGGTGCTCTAGTAGGATCAACATGCTCAGTGATAATGGTAGATTGTGCATGATCTCCAAGTCCTCCAAGGTGTAGCTTCATCAAACTTTTCCATGCATGAAAGTTATCTCTGTTGAGCTTTGGTACTTCTCTTTTTGACATCTTGATCTGTGTGCTTCTAGTACCTTCAAACTAGTCCTCTTAAGAAAATGGCTCTGATATAAATTGTTAGAATTCTTTTAGAATAACTAAGAGGGGGGGTGAATCAATTATTCAAGGTCTATATGTAAAAATAAAACTTTTCACAACTTAGTGAACCCATAAAATATTTATCTTCATGCATGCATTCATAAGATTATGCAATCACTTAAAACTTGTACATTATTATCAAATCACCTTGCAAAAATATAAATATGACATAACAGATTTAGCAACACATTTGACACAATGATTTATGTGGAAACCCAATTTGGTAAAACCGCCAGTAACATGCTACTCTTTTTCACTCTTCTAAAGTGATGCCTTGTGAAGGGTCATCCTTGTTAAAGGTTACAATACACACTATTAAATGTGACCCTGTTAAAGGATTTCAATCACCTATTAGGAGTGAGCCTTGTTAGAGGACTTTAGACCATTCACTTGGAATGTCACCCAGTTAAAGGATTTACAAATGACTATTAGGTTAATCTTAATCTAAAAGATTTACCCTAGATTGATACAATTATTAGAAATTAACAGTAAGGCTTGATCTGATAACAACTTACAACTCCATTTGCAAATTACAGATCTTTGTTTCAGTCCTTCATTCTACTTGGCTTTCACACACTTTAGCTCAAATAGCTTGTTCACCCTTCAAGAATTCATACCCTTAAGCCTTCTTGCTTACCATGCCAATGCAAACTCTTCACTTAGGTCACTTGATCAAGCAATACTCTTGACTCCTTATCTTCCTTAGGTTCTCACACATAACAACCCTTTCTTTTGACCAACCATCCCTATAAATATAGAATTAAGATTTTTTTCCATTCATTTTCCATCATCCAATTTAGGGTTAGGATGGATTCAGTAGAATAACTGAGAGGGGGAGTGAATTAGCTATTCAAGGTCTAGATGTACAAATAAAAAATTTCATAGCTTAGTGAACCCAAAAAACATTTATCTTCATGCATGCATCCATAAGATTATGCAATCACTTAAAACTTCTAGGTTATTGTCAAATCAACTTGCAAAAATGTAAACATGAAACATAACAAATTCAACAACACATTTGACACAATAATTTATGTGAAAACCCAATTTGGGAAAAACCACTAGTAACATGCTACTCTTTTTCACTCTTCTAAATTGATGCCCTATGAAAGGCCATCCTTGTTAAAGGTTACAATACATACTGTTAAATGCGGCCCTATTAAAGGATTACAATCACCCTGTTAGGAGTGAGCCTTGTTAGAGGACTTTAGACCATTCACTTGAAATGTCACCCAGTTAAAGGATTTAAAAATGACTCTTAGGTCAACCTTAGTTCAAAGGATTTACCCTAGATTGATACAATTTTATTAGAGATTAATAGTAAGGCTTGATCTGATAACAACTTACAACTTCATTTGCATATTATAGATCATTGTTTCAATCCTCCATTTTGCTTGGCCTTCATACATTTCAGCTGTGGTACCTTGTTCAACCTTCAAGCATTCATACCCTTAAGCCTTATTGCTTAACATGCCAATGCAAACTCTTCTCTTAGGTCATTTGATGAAGCAAAACCCTTGACTCCTTGTCTTCCTTAGGTTCTTGCACATGACACACTTTGCTTCTGACTAGATATTCCTATAAATAAAAAATTAAGACCTTTTTGCCGCTCATTTTCCATCGTCCAATTTAGGGTTAGGATGGATTAGGTAGGATATAATAAATCTAGCCCACATTCCATATCTCTTCTAGAGGCTTCTCCTTGAATCCTCTTTGAATTTTTCTTAAAATGGTTTACCTTGAATTCTACGCCACTAGCTCATCAACCTTATCTTCCACCTAATTCACACATCCCAAGAAAACAAACTTGTCAGCTTAGATCCATCAAATTCTCGATCTTTTGAATAATGCAAGCACTCATCATTATATGGCTTTTTATGGTCAATACATACTATGTCTCTTGGCATCCTCTAAAAATTACTCAGCATGAACTAAAGTTTATTGGTGCTTGACATCAACTAAACTTTACTTGGCATCTACTATTCTTCTTGGTATACACTAGAATAAACTTTTACTTGGCTCCAACTAATTTTTTTCTTGATTTGCATTGACTTTTCTTAGCACCTACTATCCACTCAGTCAAGCTTGGAAGACAAATTTTGTGTAACTTGTTTTTCTAAACTTTCTTAGTGTAACCAGCCTTTGTAACCTTAAGTAGATTATCAATGCATCATGTTATCATTGTCTTAACTGATTCTTGTACTTCTTTACATAATCATAACTCAACCTTCCCTTTAAGTGCTATTGTTACATCTTTTGATCAAATCCTCTTCATCAATCAAATAAGTGATAGTACTTAGATCATATAAGTAGTAGTCTTACTAGTAGATAGCAAGTTTGACATCAGAGACAAAACAATGATTGAAGCATATTGATCAAACTTGTATCAATATGTTCTCAACAATTTCCCTCTTTAATAGTCTTCTTCAATCTATTTTCAATAGTCTTTAAGCCTAGACCAAGAAAAGAATGCTTATTCCTTAATAGAAGAAAATGGGAGAGATGAACAATTAAACTTACCTATAACTGTAGTTTGATGAAGAAGACCAATTGGATGCTATTGTAAGTGCCCCGATAATATGATCATCAAAGGATTAAGAAGATGATCATTTGTCCCCAAAAGTACTACACTCTAATTCTATTTCTTTTGCCAAATTTGATGAGTCTTTTTTGGATTAGTGACCCTAAGAGAGGGAGGAGTTGCAAGATTAGGGACAAACATATTAGCCGCTATCTTTGACTTCAAACCAATAGATCCACCTAACTCATTTGAAGGCAAGTGATCTTTCTCTGAATCAACATTCACAATATTTGCTAGCCCAAGAGGGTGACCATCACATATATCAAAAGAATTTATTTCTTGGGTTGACGCCAACTTCCCTTTGGTCCCGATTTCCCAAATCTATGAGATCGGAGAACACCACTAATATTCCAACCTCGCAGGTGAGGAGGAGGATTTAAAAAAATTAAATTTTTCTCTCCCCACCCAAAACCATATTCATTTGGATCATGTGGAGGGAAAGCCATGGTTTGAGTAGAGGATTACCCGATTTCAAAAGTAGACAAAGGAATGGGTAGCTAGGATTGATTTGAAATCTCCTTGGAGGAAGCCACCATAGTAACATCAAGTCAAAGTCTTGAATTCGGGCTAGAATTATGCTAAACATGAAATCATGGATATGCAAAAAATGGTTTGACTGGTTGAACAATTGTTTTTTCACAAAAGATCAACTTCACACCCTTATGCTCAAAGTGTCCACAATTCTTATCCTGAAAAGGGCATTGTTGGAACCCTAGATTAGAATGAGGCCCAATAGTAGGTTGTACAATGGGCATAGAGGAGAAAATGTCAAGATAAAAAAATTTAGGGTACTATTGTAGTCCAGAGCTGCAGATATTTCCATGTTGCATTTTAGATCCAGCACCAAACCCTACTTCTAGCCCCATAATGGATGAAGAGTCTACACCTATACTTGTCCCTACAAATCCATGAGTTCCTAACAAAATCTTGCATTAATCCCCAAATCTATACCTTTCCCTACAAACCCTCGATTACCAGTTTGTGTTCTTGCACTAGCCCCTACTAGAATCATCACCATCACTATCATCTCAAATGTTATCCAACCTAAAAATTTTGAGGCAAAGTCCATACCTATACCCTAGGCTAGTGGAGCAGGTACGTGGCATACAAATCCTGTTAGGGAAACTGGCCCAAAGCCATTCTTCACTACGAAGCAGAGTCAAACGTATGACCTCAAGGAACTAAACCTCAAGGTGCAAACTAACTCACCTACAAGTGGCAACTATTTTATTGAAATTGTTATTTTTATATATTTTTTTATTTTTTAAAATAAAAAGATTGAAAACATCTAATAAATAACATATGTTATTTTAATGTAGTATGATATAGAGAAGGACATAATTAATGCAAATAATGGCACTTCCTCTCTCTAGCAGGAATAATGCATAATCCTTTTGGCATCAAATTCAAAACTAGTTGAAGGCAATCCTTTTCGTAGAATTCTTTTTTTCAATCTTTTCACTTGAACAATCCCTAGTCCTTCTAGTTTTCTCTTTTCCATTGCCACCCCAATAAGTTGTTGTAGAAGTTCAAGCTGATGAAATTCTATGTGGGGAGGAAGAGTGATTGGTGCAATTCTATGCAGGTCCTAGACCGTAGATGTTGGTTTCTCTATCAACTACTGTCTTGTATTGTCAAATGCTATGTATATACTACAATATGTGTTGTGTCACAATATTTCGTATTCTTATAATAGAACTGGCATATATATTCTAATGCCATTAGCCTCACTAAGATTAGTTGTGGAGGATAATGGTAGAATGTCTGTAAAAGAAAATGTTTGGTAGAGCATGTCAATTTGGTTCATAGAAGTGGAAGTCTAATTAAATTAGTACTCCTTTTCTTCAATTAGATCCATTTGGAGAATTCGTGTTGAAAATTTTATTTTTTATAATTTTTAAAGATTTATTTGAACTTAATCAGCCAAGCTAAATTTTTTCATAAATGTGGAAGTGTCATTAATCATGTCCCTAAATTAGTACTATATTTCTTTGAACAATTTGGTTTTTATGCCTTGTTAATTCTTTAGATTTTCATTTTGATTACAATTTTCAAAAATTAAAAATAATAATAGATTTAGATTTAAATTTATTTTATATTAATTTAATCATTGAAGGAAACCATTTAATAAATATTGTGTATGTTTAGTTTAGAAGGAATTAAGAGGTTACTTACAAAATTGTAGCAATAAAAATGTAATATGGAGGAGCCTACAAAAAAAGGGCTCATATAAGACAAATTGAATTGAACCAATCATATTTGAAATAAATAAACTATATAATACGTAAAATTAATAAAGAAATATGAAAGCATTAAAAATATTACATTAATCAAAAACTAGTTACTAGTCATTGGTGGAGAACAATATAATTATTGTATTATTTGTAAAAAAGTGAATGCAATAGTATATTGCCTATGACAAATACAAAAAGGAGGAAATTTATGAAATTGATAATTCTTTTATTCTCACAAAATAGAAAATTAGAACTTATGAATTATAAAAAAAATCCATAAATCAATAATTAGCCAATTAATTAATTTTTAAAAAAGGTTGTGGCAAAAGGGATAAATAAATAATATTTATTTATCAAAACTGGGGACTTGGGAATAGGGGATAATTAAATGATTATGACATAGGAGTAAACTATGGGTTATTGACTCCTATAAGGAAAATTCATAAAAAGTATTGACCAAATGATCAAATAAGTGAATGATAACCCTATAAAAGGATCATGGTGAAAATGTAGATCAAATAGGATGATATGGGATAGATCAAAGCCTTGATCAAATTGATGGAATAAATGATGTTAGATTTGATTAACACAAAATGATGACTTTCAAAGGACACATGACAAGGGTTGATGTTGATAACACACTCAGGGCTGTAACTATGCCAAGGATTTAATTGATAAAATGATGACATGCCAAGGACACATGACATGTGTTTCTTAATGTTGATAACACATTGAAGGGTGTAACAATGCCTAAAGGTTCGATGATGATTAGATGATATTAAAATATTTTTGAAGTACTTCTAAGATGATTTGAATTTTGATTGAATGATGATCAAGTTGGCCAAAAGATCAAACTTAATGAAATGAGAAAATCGGACAAGTTAGGATGTAAAATTGATGAAAGAGTAGGCGCAAACCATTTTTTAGTGTCGATGTCACCAAAAAGAAGGTAAACACCTAAAGTAAAATAATCTAACTCCAAAAAGAAAGGGGCACAATTCAAGTTCACCAAAATATTTAGTGGTAAAATGGATGCACTTTAATAGGATGTATACTTCCACTTTATAGGGCACTGAGACATTCAAATATGTGTATGTGAGGGAAAGAGGGGAACTTCCAAATATGATTTCACTTATGATCCAAATTATATTAGCTGGGACCCAAAGAAGAAGGATTCTAATACTAAATTTGAATTTTAAAGAGGATTGCAATACAAGGAATGTACTCTCTTTGGCCCTTAATAGGACTAATTGCTTAAAATATGTAAATCTAGATGCTATATGAAGACAGTCAACCCAATTAAGATGTAAATCTAGGGAAATGATATGAAAGACTCCTTGAAATGCATAGAGGAAGATGTATTTTAGCTCCAAAACATTCAGAGCTGAATTGTTTCTAAAAATCCATTTGCAGATCTCAGAATAAAATGACAAAAGGAACAAAACCTAGAAATATCACCCAAAAAAAAGACCAGAGGACTAGATTGATTTGGGAAGACATCCTACAAACAAGATGACATAGTGTGGTGACCTAAACCTAACTTCTCCAAAAAGGTCCTGAAAAGTAGGTTCCAAATATGTAAACCTTTCATTAATATCTTGTAAATCAACATAGAAAATAAGGGTTTTGGGGTTGGGGTTTGATGAGGGCTTTCCTTGGTCAAGATCAATGTTAATGAATTAATCGTGATAGAGAATAGTAAATTTAAATGACTAAAAGACAAGATAAATGTTAGGATTCACATTCCTTGTATGTAAATGTATTGTAGATCTTGAACTAGTAATGTAGGGTATCTCTACACTTTGTAACACATCTACTACCATAATCCCATAATGGTGTCATGGATATAGACATGCATCAAAAAAGAAGATGAATGCTTCAATGTAGATGTCATCTCTTGATGGCCAATAATAAGCTAGATCTTGAAGAGGAAATGCTCACAAAGTATTCTTAAATGCTAGATAGAAATCTACTTGCTTGAGTACTTGAAAAAGTATTGCATACTTGAACTCTTTGAATACAAAAGGGATAAATATTTACTTGAGAGAAAGATCTTGGATTAATTGAGTGCATGAATGAATGAGATGCTTGAGATATGAAAATAAAGCTTCCAAGTCTCTTTATATAAAAAATTTTGGGCAAGAAAATAATACAAGCTGATAGGAGAGTGAAAGAAAACAAATTAAAACCCTAAGACCTTTTAGGCCTCAAGCCCAAAAGTATCAAGGACTAGGTCAACCTAGTTGTGGACTGGGTCAACTTGGGAGGACTAGGTCAACCTGGGTGGACCTAGTTTAGAATATGTCAACTTGAGTCAACCTAGTCTTGGAGATCAGGTTAAGAGAACCACATAAAGCTCAAGAAGATACTAGGAGGAATAGGGTGGAAAGGGGAAGAAGAGAAGAGAAAAGGAGATCCCTCATAGGAATATTCATGGTCCAAAGAAGGAATTATGAAGAGGGATCTAAAAGGTCTTAAAAGAAAATTGTATCTATATTAAGAGGGTACATTTAGTATTAATTTAATAGTTTGATTACCAAGAAAAAACACTAGTTTGGATAATGTGTTTGTATTTGTTGATAGGTTCAGTAAGATGAGCCATTTCATCCCTTGTAAAACAACACATGATTCCAGTTACATTTCCCATATATTATTCAAGGAGGTGGTTATAATCCATGGATCACTTTTGGAAGACCTTGTGAAAAAGGCTATGTACAAACTTTTCATTTGGATCAGCCTCTAATACATAGATTGATGGACAAAAAAAGGTCAATAATAGATTCTTAAGAAAACTTTTGAGGTGCTTGAAAAAGGATTATGGATAGGTATGGGACCAATCATTACCACAGGAAGAGTTTTCCTATAACAATAGTGTGAATAGGACTATTGGCAAGATCCATTTTGAGGTTTTCTATGACATCCATCCAAGGGGTGCATGTAATCTTAAAGAGATTCAAAATATGGAGGATAAAAGTGGGAATGGTGATGACTTTTCCCAATTAGTGAAGGGAGTGCATGATCTGGTAAAGTACAAGACCTTAACAGAAGCTACACAAAACATCAAATCCAAAGATGATGAAAAGAAAAAAGAAGTACAATTTGCAATCCCATCAATTAATCTAGAATAAAAAGGACATCCCTAGTAAAATCCAGATGAGAAGGATAGGGTCCTACAAAATACTGGCAAAATATGGAATGAATTCTTATAGGATTGATCTACCTACAGATTTGGATATATCTCTTGTCTTTAATGTGCAAGATTTGGTGAAGTATAGAGTTCCTATTACAAAATAGAAATGAGAAATTTAAATAGGTTGAAAAGGTTATTTCTTATGTGCCATTACCATCTAAGGATAAGCCACTAGTTGAGAAGGTCCTAGATTTAAGAGTCAAGAAGAAGACAAGACATGGCATTTGACTATAGCATCACATCAAGTGGAAACATCTTCTATAATCCTAAGACACTTGGATTTCAAAGGATAAATTCAAGAAGGTAGGAATTAGTATTGAATTAGTGTCACCAAGCATGACTTAACTTCTTTTGTATAGAGGGAGAATGGTGCAAGAGAACCTAGG
This sequence comes from Cupressus sempervirens, assembly GCA_028749045.1. Taxonomy (NCBI): domain Eukaryota; kingdom Viridiplantae; phylum Streptophyta; class Pinopsida; order Cupressales; family Cupressaceae; genus Cupressus; species Cupressus sempervirens. Next base: position 378,240,702 of record CM053786.1, read on the forward strand.
GTTTGGCTTATAATCCTTATCCAAATTTGGCTTATAAATTACCCTAGCTAGGTCATTGATTTAATAAAGACTCTGAGAGGGTCCATGGGTGTTTTTAAAAAGATTTAAATATTAATGTGTGAGTTTGGCCACAAGTTGCCAAGGGTAGTCAAATATTGCCCAATAGTTGCCAAGTTTTGCCAAGATGCACCTAGTATGTCAAATGACCCCAAAGATTCTTGTAAGGACTAGAAATGGTGTTAAATGAATTTAAAGATGAGAAAGAATTCATTTTGCATCAACTTGAGGTCATAGTAGAATGATAGAAGTCAAAGTGTACAAAAGCTCAAAAGTTCTCATTAACAACATTTGAGCAAAATGAGAAAAAATGCACAAAATCAGTTATGGGTTTGTTTTTCTAGTTGGAAAAACATGTATGGAGGAACATAAAACCATCCAAGGTGTTGGTAAATGGTTGGTTAACATTTTGTTCAAATATAGTAGAAAACATATCGTGTTACTATTCAAAACTTGTCTTAGCCAGATTACAACATGAGTGACTCAACTTTCATGGATTAAATCTTCTATTTTCTTGATGTAGATAGTTAAAGGATCATGTTTTCTTGTTTATTATTTTTGGCAGGATTTTGTGAGAAGTTTTGTATAACTAAATAAAAATCCAAAACCATTGACCTGTTTACTATCAGTTCCAAGGTTGGAATAATAAAATCGGCATTCATGAATTCCCACCATGGGTTCTTCATGGAATATGGGGATATAAAATTTCCCTCCATTTACAATGTATCATAAATATTTGGAGTTGGAACAATTTGGTTTTCTATTTTTGCTAGCTTGCCCTAGGTGAGCTTTCAATCACCTGACTAGGTAAAAGTTCATTATTAGTCATTGAATACATACATGTATGGATTGACAAAGATGATCAATGGGCATCAAGGAGTTGATTGTGATCCTAGAAATATTTGGAAGTGTTGACAAAAATTATTGTATCCATCTAGCCAAGATTTGGCTTAGAGGATAATGATGGAGACTAAAGCCCTTAGTAAATAACTCAATTTGTAAAAGGGGGTGTGCAAATACTTTGGGTGACCCAAACCCTAAAATTATATGATCTCTCCCAAAAGTGTAGTAGGTTTATTGATTATTTCTAGGGCCCATTTGAAGATTTTTAGAGTTATTTGCAAAAATTGTGACCAAGGACCTAATTAGGCCTAATATAGCTATTATCCCCTTAAACAAACATATTTTGAAATTGATAGAAAAGAGGCACTTAAATCATGCCAAATAGAATCCAACTTGATTGAATGTGATAGTGTAGAAGATAATCCATCCTGGTAGATGCCAGTCATGGCCATGGTGAAAGTTTGGGTGAACTTACCTTGTGAGTTTAATATCTAGAAGTGATAGTTCTACACAGTAGAGAGGTCTTGAAGGGTAGGGGAAGAGTGTGTGAATTCTCCTAATAATAATGGGTTTAAGAAATAACCCTAGAAGGTCTAGAAAGAGACCTAGTGAGTAGTAGAAGTGACTTATGTTTAAAGATATCCCTATCAAAAAGCTAGGGTCCAATACACATTAAATGTCACATATTCTCTATAGATAAGATTGTTATGGAGGAAGTCCTTCCTTTGCAAAACCATCATGTTCATCCCTAATATATATTCAACTTGATCCCTTGCAATATTTTTGCAAATGATTGAATGGTCCCAAATTATTATCTTGCTTCTAGGAGAAAATTAGAGATACTTTATTGGGTATACAACTCCATGAACACTCAAACAATAAGTTTTTAAATGCAAATTTTCAATCAATAGAAAAATATTAAAATGCATCCCCACTATAGTCTACCAATGATTTAGATAAACAACATAGTTCTTAGAAGCTGCTTCATTTTATGTTTCCTACTAGAAGCCATATTTATTTTCTCTTTATAATTATTGTAATGTGTTATTTATATAATAAAGAAGAGTAAATTGAGTACATTAGTCAATCATAATTACTAATACAACCTTATAGACTATATTCTAGAATATTTCTACTAATTTTGGTTGTAGACAGTCTTTTTTAATAAAAAAGATGTAGTTAAATTAATATTAACCAATTGTAAAAGTAAAAATACATTAATATTTTTAAATATTAAATATCTTTGTAGAAATAAAATTCAAATAATCTACTCTCGTGCACTTACATATTATTAAATTTCAATGAAGAAAAAAAAAACTCATCTAACAACTAAAAACTCTAAATTAATAAATTAAATACCATAATTAAAAAATAAATATGCCAATTAAAATATTTGAAAGATACTTCAACCTACACTACCATCAACCTATTCCCATTAATAATCTTTTGCAATACATACAAACTACATCAAAATAATTGTCAATACATTAAAGAAAATCTCACAATTATCTTGATAGCATTCATGCTTAATGTTATCTCCAATATTGAGACCATAAGAAATGTCCCATCCTTGATATTTTGGTTCTTTTGAATGTTTGTTACCCAATTCATTTAGAACTAGTATGCCACTCAAGTATTGACTCTCTTCCATGTGAAATGAGCACGTCAAATAAGTCATGTCATATAAAGAGGCCGAAATTTGATTTAACACTTGGTGGGTATACCTATAAGACAAATCTATAATGTGGCATGTGTAAGAACAATTTCATATTGACTCTTGAAAGGATGTTTTTGTCCATTGTAATCTAGGTGGTTCTCCTATTCACACAAATATTCACATGTAAAGAATCACATAAAACAAAATATTATAGTCAAGAAGATATGAATCCTTTACAAAATCTATAGTAAAAGGAAAGCGAGTTTTCTAGAAGTGTATTAAGAGTTGACTCTTTTATTGGTGTTTTAAGAATTGACATTTTCACTCTTATATTGGAAAAGAGATTAGTACAAATTACACTTTTGTAATTAAGATTTATAGTAAATGATTTTATATTGTAGAGGAATGTTTGATTAATTTTAAAATAACATCTATAAATAATAATTATATCCATTGGACAATTAAAGATCTAATTGTTCATTTAAATATTTTTATAAAAAATTAATATCGATGATTTACATTATTAAAATTATAGTGTAATAAAATGAGTATTATATAAATATGTTGTAGATTTTGAGGACAAAAATGAAATGGGAAGAGAATTAAATTTAAAAGTATATAAATTCTAATTAGCAAAGTCATGAGTTAATAATCAATAATAAGATTTACAAAGCAAGATTCAAAATATTGTAACTAAAGGATGATACAGTTTTTTAACAAAGTATGGTCCAATTTATTTTTTAAAAATCCAACACACTAATATCAACAATAAGAAATCATGGAGCTCTAGTAGAAGAAGCCAATAGGATAAGTTAACAAAGAGAATCACTATGCAAACTACTAGGATTAACATCAAAAAAATATAAATATGATGTTAATGCTATTTATTTGTAAATATTACTAATGCAAACTTGGTCTTATTGATTCCAATACACTAATCAAAATGAAATCAAAAGTGAAAGAATTTAACTAAGTTATACAATGCTAAGCTTTTATTGGATTTCCTTTCAAAATAAATTTAAAAAACTTATGTAAATATTATTATTGTTTATCAATATTATGCAATCTATTCATTTTCTTAGCTCATAAAAGTTACATGATCTAAATGGATATGACTTAATTATTTCAGTATGATTGAAAAATAGGAGAAAGTTAGTCGCGTACTAGATGAAGAAAAGCTCAACAACTTTCTTTGCAAAGGAAAGAAACCAATTCAACTCTATGGTGGATATGATAGAGAAGATCTCTTATGACCCTGGGACAAGGTATGTAAGGTTCTTATGAAATTAACTGCCCTAGAAGGAAATTTTGGTGTCTGTGATTACAGGCATTTTCCTCTTCTTAATCACTTCAAATACCATGATTTGGTTTCCTTTCTTTTTTTTATTTTCTACATTCCCTTGTCTCTACGATGAAGGAGGTTAGGGAACTTAGGGCGCAAGGGAGAAAATTGGTTATCCTGCATCAATGTCTTATGTTCAAGCTTTATAATTTCCATCTTGCTCTGTATCCCCCCAAAAATATCTTGGTCCAAAGTTCCCTTCATTCTTGGCCCCTACACTAGCAAAATGTATGCTCAACTTGGTAAAAAGAAGGCTCTAAAGAGACCAAAGTCCTCATTTCCCATAGTCCAATATTCCCTAGCCTCTAGGTTCCATTTGAAAACTAGAAAAAGGACAAAAAAGAAATTCCTAGAAATTTTAAGGCCAAAATGGGTTTAAAACCTAAAATTAAGCCTAAAATCCACCTAGTGGAATTGAATATGGAAGCCAAGGAAATCCACATAGGTATCAGAGGATTGCTTCCAAACCCAGAATAATGGAGAAGGCTATTAGGGAAAAAATGATTTTGAGGTCATTAATGACTTGGATAATATCAAGATGAATGAGTATGATAAGTCCATCTCTGACAAATATACCTCCAAGAATAGTATGGGCTCAACTCATGTCTCTAACAACATCCAAATTGAAAAGCTAGACCTCACAAACTATAAGCAAGACAATGAAAACAAGAATGCTTCTCCAATGACTACTACTCCCCCCATACATTTATGGACAAAATTAAAAAATGGGGACATGGGTGACCACTTGGCTGATGAAGAGGGTTGTAAACTATATATGAAAAATGGGATTGATATCCAAAAAATCAAAAAAGAGATGGAAATGTGGGATGAGAGTTTCTCACATATTTCTCACTTTTCTCTTAAAGTAATGCATTATCTTGCAACTACTCTATGCCTTCTTCAAAAAGAATTATAGAATAACAAGGATGTGAGAGGCAATTAACTCAAGGAGTTGTTCCAGATCATCATTGATGACTGGATGATGTTGTTGTTTTTCAATCCATGTGGGAATGGGAAAGATAAAAAAAAAAGTTTGATGTTCTTGGGCAGTTTGGATGCTCATTTGTTCTAGTTTCAATGTGGTTTAGTTTTTAATTTTGGTTATGATTGATCTATGAGGACGTTTTATTTTATTTTTCTTTATGCAGCTTATAAGGCTATTATAGTTTGTGTTATATTTAGGAGTTGATCTACTCATACCTTTATAAGCACACATCCTATGTGTGTTAATAGTTGTTTAGTTAATTTTAAATAATATTATGAAGACTTATATTGTGTATATTTGGATGAATATGGGGATGATTTTTACAATGGTTATCTTCTTTTACCACCCCACTACTATGTTTTGGATATAAATTTCAATGGCTAACTATCTATTACAGATGTGCTATGAATGAGTGGATTTTCCTTTCTTCTCCCATTGTTTTTGGTTTCTATTTTTTATTATATTAGTGATGCATTATCTTGATTTTATAGTAATTAATCCACTATTAATTTTGGTTGTATAAAGGGTGAGCCCTCTTATTTTTTAGTTCTTTAATTAAAAAAATAAAATTTAGAAGGGTAGTAGTATATGCCTTAATTCCACCATCTACAAATGTTCAAATTATTTAGGTGTAATAAATAAATGATGGCATTGGGATTGTACCTTCAATGGATTTAGTAAACAAGGGATGAGGTTGGGAGAATGCCTCAATGAATTTGGCAAAATAGACACCGCTTAATACCTCGACGATAAGCTAATAAAAGTTCATTATTTGTGTAGTTTAGGCTAATGCTCCTAAACCAACAAGTTCCTAAATTGATCTTAGTATGTTATTAAAAAATCTAACAAAAATTAGAGATATATGGTAATGACCCGCTCGGAGATCCTTGGAACAAGGATTCAATATCTGAGGTATTTTCTTTTGAACAAGTATGGATGTAAATGACACTCAACATTCAAGGATCACAAAGATCACAATGGAAGACTTAACCACAATCTTGGCAACCAACGAATCTCTAAATGCCACTACTAAATTGACACACTCAAACAGAGAAACAAAAACCAAAGACAACAACTGAACAAAGAATCTGAGATCTGTCAAAGCATGGAAAACTAAGCAAACCCAAAGGGTACTTAAAACATCAAAATGAATTCCTCAAAAACCAGTGGAGTTGTCCCCTATTTTTCACGCAAGGATAGCAAATGATAGAATTTTGCATGAGGAAGTACAACATGCCATGCAAGAATCTACCTTTCACGTGAGGAAATGAACCAAACAACATGAGGAAGTACTTTTCCTAGTATCCAAAACACCCATAATTGGTGTGGAGTTTTGCACAAGGAAGTACTAAGAACTGGACGAGAAAACTCAGCACACCACATGAATTTTTGCACTCTTGCACAAGAAAGTACAATTCCGCATGAGGATTCAAATCAGCAAGCCAAAAAGATTTAAGATAAAAATCTAGGAAATGAATTTCTTCCACACCAAGGAGTATCAAATCCATGAATTAAGGCATAGACACTTGAACACTAAACTGCAATATGGAAACTACAACAACCATTTGAAACATAGCAGTAAAAGAATGTACTAAAAGCAACATCATAGTGTATAGAAGCAACATTGCAATGTACAAGAATAACAAAGCTCATGCGTGGTTCCTTTCAACCATAATAGCATCAGGAGACCTTGAAGATCCTAGCCATCCCCATGTGTAACATCCCAAAGTACTGACCACATTGTTAGAGTTGTCTAATGAGGACATCGCTACTAAAATGTACTGCATCATAAGAATAAGGAAATCTAACATGCTTAAAGGTAAAGCATTAGATATTCCAACTAATCAAACTCATCATCTAATCATATGCTAAACATCATAATATACTACTAGAAACTAAGTTGAAACAAGAAAATAACAAAAGGGGTAGAAATAGGAAACAACACAATAAAATAAATAACCCATAGAATCTATCAGAAATCATAGCACAACAAGGTCTCCCTGAGCTAGATCCAATGAGATTGGCCTTGCGAAGATCCCACACCCATAGCTCTCACAACAAACAAAAATATGATCCCCCAAAAGAGGATTTCAAAAAAAGCTCTCAAATTCTCAATTTTCAAAAGTGAGAAGTGAGGAATTAATTTTCTCTTTCAATACTTATTCACTTTTTGAGTGAATAATCAATTAGGGTAAATAACTAGCCAACCTAGTTAAACCCCAAATTGACCCAATGAAAATAGGCTATTCCTAGTAATATGAATTCATCTATGGAAAAGCTACCAAAAATTAAATTCAATTAAATTTAAAGCCTAAAACCCCAAAATCACATAAATTTCATTAACAACTTTCGCAATAATGCAAACTACTAGATGCACAAACACACTCACGGGTCTAGTTATATAATGCAAATGATTCTAGATTTAATCAAATCATTAAAAGGTTTAATTAAACAATTAAATGAGATATTTCGACCATACACGAATACCATTAGTAATAATGAACATTTGAATCATGAACTCTAGGTGCTAGTGCTAGGGATATAAATCTTGCACACTAAAACACATGATCAAGTGCAATTTCATATAATAACATAACTAAAGCAATAAATACATTAAATACCTAATTTAACCATTTATTCAATTATATTGAATTAATCCATTTACATCACTTATGTTCGCATAAAGCATCATAAAGAAAGAATGAGTAAATAACCATAACATTAAATCCAACACATATAACATAATTAGAAACATGTCCAAATACTGGATAACCAGATATCATCACAAAACATATTGCCATCTCAAAATGGCATCATCATGCAAATATGATAAGCTAAACAACATAGTAGTCTAACATCTATGATATTGAAATCAAAGTATAACATTCGACCCTTAGGTCATCTCAAATGTCGAAACAATAACATGAGTAACAAGTATCTCTCGAATCAAAATAAATAAGGTATAGACTGCATACACAAGAGGGACTACATATACAAAAAAAAAAAAAAAAAAAAAACCCATAGAAGCTATCGAAAATCACGGCACAACAAGGTCTCCCTAAGCTAGATCCAATGAGATTGACCTCGCGAAGATCCCATGCCCATAGCTCTCATGATGAACAAAACCGTAATCCTCCAAAAGAGGATTTTGGAAAAAGCTCTGAAAATCTCAATTTCCAAAAGTGAGAAGTGAGGAATTAATTTTGTCTTTCAATACTTATTCTCTTTTTGAGTGAATAATCGATTAGGGTAAATAACTAGCCAACCTAGTTAAACCTCAAATTGACCCACACAAAAAACAAGCTATTCCTAGTAATATTAATTCATCTATAGCAAAGATGTCAGATATTAAATTCAATTAGATTTAAAGCCTAAAAACCCAAAATCACAACAATTTCCTTAACAACTTTTGTGACAATGTGAACTACTAGATGCACAAACACACTTACGGGTCTAATGACATACTGCAAATGATTTTGGATTTAATCGAATCATTGAAAGGTTTAATTAAACAATTAAATTAGATATGTTGAACATACATGAACAACATTGGTAATAATGAACAATTGAATCATGAACTCTAGGTGCCACTACTAGGGATATAAATCCTGAACACTAAAACACATGATCAAGTGCAATTGCATATAATAACATAGCCAAAGCAATAAATGCATTAAATACCTAATTTAACCAGTTATTCAATTATACTGAATTAATACATTTACATCACTCACATTCGCATAAAGCATAATGAAGCAAGAATGAGTAAATAATCATAGCATTATATCCAACACATATAACATAATCCTAAACATCTCCAAATACCAGATAACTAGATATCATCACAAAGCATATTGTCGTCTCAAAATGGCATCATCATGCAAATATGATAAACTAAACAATGTAGGAGTCTAACATCGATGATGTTGAAATCGAAGAATAACATTCGACCCTTAGGTCATCTCAAATGTCAAAACAATAACATGAGTAACAAGTATCTCTCGAATCAAAATAAACAAGGTATAGACTACAAACACGAGAGGCACTACATATATGATAAAAGTAGCACACACAATTGTTAACATATCATAGCATATTGTTCTATTTGGTTGTTACCAATTGTTAGAGAGCATGTATGCCTATTTTATCTAAATGATTAAATCAATTAAAAGTGGTTTAAATGTTAGTGACTTAATGTTATTCAATCTACTCTATTTTTAACTATCATCTACTCCAATTTCAAACATTCAATATTAATTTTACACTTCATTCACATAAAAATTTATCTTAAAATTATTAATCTAAATTATCCATAGTATAGAGATAGTATTAGAATGAATCTTATCAGAATGATAAAAGTAACAGAAAGATTCATAATTTATCGTTGCATATAGATCTCACTTCTTGTTAGGGAAGATGTATGTCAACTTTATCTATATGATCAAAGACGGTTCAAACATTTCAAATGGTAGTTGCTTAATCATTATTATTTTTTGAAATTAATTATATTATTATTATGTGTTCATGTCGAGTGGACTTGAATCCAAGACCTCCTAAATGAGAGGCTCTCACAATACCATTGTGTTGTAGGCTCTTGCCTAAGTCCACTATACTCTTAACTATCATCTAGTTCAATAATTTTTGTACACTTTATTCAAATCAAAATTTGTAAATAATTCATCTTTTTTACTTCCACATTAACTATAATATAAAGACAATATTGAAATAAACTCAACAAAAAAATGCTGCAAACATCCCATACTAATGTAAATAATAATGTAATCAAGTGTAAATGATAGTAGAAGGTAAGGTACAATATTTCTACTGTCTGCAATGTCGACCATTTACTTTTAGGTCTGCACATGATGAGAGTGATATGGAACTACCCAATACTTCTTGATAGAAGCACTGCAAACGAGGCATTCATATCTTACCCCATTGTAGAATTTGAACTTTAGTCTTTCTTTCAAAAAAAACAAAATTTCAACACTAGACCAGCTCAAATTACTATAATAACCATAATAGAACCCTAAAAGAATAACTATAATAGAACCATATATGATACATATTAATATTATTTTTTACCACAATCTATTCCAACGAGTAAAGAATACCAATTATAACTACACAAAATTTTAGAATGAATTTGTAAGCTTAAATCACAAATAGAAAGCAAAATATTAAATAACAATTTTTTCATTGCGGCGCGTCATACGTAGCTTTCGTGTGGACATGTCGGCAGTATCTTATTGTGAATGTGCCATCATCGTCATTTTATTACGTGCGTGGCATTAAAAAATTTACAAGTACACCATTATGCCACGATACTATCTCTGCCCACTTTATTTCCACTTTCGTGAAAAATGGGTTTGTGGTTGAAAATAAAATGCTTCCAAATTTGATTCAATTATTAAATTATGCAATGGACTTAAGTATATACAAGTATTTCATTATAGACAACTATGTATACAAGTATTTGCAATGCACTTCAGTATATAATTTAAGATAATAGACAACCATTTTTTTTAAAGAAATATGAGGATTTCAATTTGTTAGTTAAGATGACATTCAAGTTAGTGGGACTTGATATGGATGAACAACTCCATTGTTTTGAATTTTCTTTTAATGAGAGTACTCCTAGGTGCTCTTGTATGTTTGAAGGCTAATATGGTGAAAGATTTTGCAAAACGTGTTAATACTTTTGGAAGAGGATGGATTAAATAAAAGGGTTAGATATGGTTTATGTGAAGATGAAGATGGAGATAAATTCTTTTAGGTTGATGGATTATGTTTTTCATTTTTCTTTTCTTTTAATTAAAAAATGTAAATGATATAAAAGTAGAATACAATAATAGTTATAAAATAGAAATTTAACAAAGAGTCGGGTGCTCCAACAAAGCTAGCAATTATCAATATCACAAGAAAAAATAAGATGTACAACATTTCAACAAACAAATACAATCAACCACCAGTTTTGTAAAGAGGACCTTAATCCTTAAGACATGAAGACGATTTTCTTCTTTGGAGATTTTGATGCCTTCTATTTTCTATTAGTAATTTTTATTTAATCATATTATCATGTTAGCAAATAAAATAGAATAAGTGAGAAAGTTTCTTCTTGTCACAAAATTATGAAATGATTCTTCATTGAAAATAATTGTTTTGACTTGGGAAAAAGCCTTATAATAAAATAAATTTAATGGTGACATGATTTTTTTATTTTTTTTTACTCTTTGAATGCGTCGAGTAAACTTTTTAACGTGACCGATAGCGTTGGCACGACACGCCCACTGGTACCACAGGGATAGGGGAGACTAGAACCCATGACCAACCCCCTGCAACAAGGAAGATTTAGCCAACCGAGCTATGGCCCCCACCCCCAATGGTGACAAGATTTTACTTGTGAGGGATAAAATAATTTTAAAACATTAAAAACTTACATAGGATATTAATAACCTAAAATCTCAAAACATTAAATTGAGAGATTTGAACCATTTTTGACTTTTTTAAAGTGGTTTCTTCTTTCTTTTTTCGTTTTTCTTCTATCTTATAGGAGCAATGTGGATTTTTTTGGTTTTTTTTTTATTATATGCGTCTAGATTAGGATTTTAAAAATAATATCATACATGTTTACGAAAAAAGTGGGTGGACATAAAATCACATCCCTAAAGAGTGGATATATAAATAAAGATTAGAACATAAACCATATAAGAAAATACAAAGACACTAGGAAGCTAATGTAGTAATAAAGAGAGGAGGACAATCCTAGTCATTTAAATTTTCCACACACTAATGGGGTTTGAATTATACATTAAAAAAATATCTCGTATGATCATTTTTTTGTTTTTTGTTTTTATTCTTCTTCAATAGCGTGAACTTAAAAAATAACAAGATATAGTTAAGAAAACTTTCTCTAGTCAAGCTAGCTATAAGTGCCACCATTTCACACACACAAAGGTTCCTCTTACAAACAACATGAGGTAGATCAACAAAAATAATCTATGTCGAGCCTTTTTTTACCATAATCCCTTCTTGTAGATAGAGGAGAATCTTGGGATAGAGCCTCCTAGGTACCTTGAGCCAAAAGACTCCTTTGATGATGGTTCTCATGATGAGATGAGTGGAAGCTAGAGACGGGTAGAGATAGAGGAACTTTGACCATTATAGCATAGGCATTTCCCTAAAGGTTGAAGAGTAGTTATAAGTTGGCTAACTCAAGTGCAACATTTTAATATTTACTTGAATCTACAATATATCATTAGAACATATCATAGCTTTATAAAAAGTGAATCATTTCAGTCAATATGAAAATATAAAATATAAAAAAGAGAATATGTAATCTAAAAGCATAGTAGATATAGTTGAACTTGTAAGGGATGTAAATATAATACCCTTAAAGAGTCAAAATCTATGAAAATGACCCTAGTCTAAAAGGATTAAAAAGTCATGGATCTTTAATTCCAAACATTCTATGTTCTATTGCAAAACCAAAGAGGTTTAAAAACATCAATTACCCATATAAAGCATATTGATGGTCAATAATACATAAATGGGATAGCTTGGAGGCCACATGGATGCATTACAAAAGAATAAACTAGAAAAGTGTACCAATTTGGGTTCTAGAATAGTTGGAAAATAGTATAAAATCTAGAGGTTACAAATGCCATTGTTGGTTTGATGCAGAAACCTTGGAAAATTTGAGAGATGTTAGCAATATTTTGTTGTTTATAATTTTGGAAAGTTATGTTTGGACCCCACTTATAGTATCTATAAAAGGGTAGAATAATTGATGCCAAATCGTTAAACCATATCAATGAAAATTACCCCCATGACTATATAAAAAGTTTTATTAATCCTAATTAGATAGGTAAAACTTGGCTCTAACTTTATTCTACATTTAAAAGAAAATTGATACTATATATAAGAGTATTATAGGATTTCAATGCATTTCTCATCTAATCTCAAGATATAAACTCAAAAAGCCTTGGTAATATGTGATTTTCATATTGCAAAATAGGGCACTAGTAGATATTTTAATGGTTATTGAAAATTCCACCATATAACCTAGAATCAATCTAGTTCAAATGCAAGGTATGTTCACTTCCAAGTCTCCAACTATTTTTCTATCACAAAGTCTATTGAATCTTCATCCTACTCTTCATGGTGAGAAGGTTTATTAACCTAATCTCATTCTAGCTCAACCATCCAAAATAATAGATAGGGGTAGTGTGATGTTAGAAAATATTTTATAGGGTTAACCACCTCAAGGACACAAATAACTAACTTGGTTTAAAGAACCAAAGTTAGGGGCGGGGTGTAGAGAAAATCGGGATCCATCATGCTAACCTTTTTTAAATTTTTGCAAGGACAATTTTTCATAAGGATTCCTATGAATCCTAGGAGATGAATAAGATGTCTAGTAATATAAAACAATCTCCATGGCCAATTCATTTCATATTGAAGGAGTTAAGATAAGATAACACAAAGAGGAAGGATTATCTATGACATCATGTCTTATGTTATTAAATGGAGAAATTGAAAAGATTTTAAAAATTTAAGAACTTAAGATCTTCTTCAATATCTTTATCCTCTTCTAGTAGAGTGCATAATGAATTATCCAAAAAAATTTCATTGATTAATTTTATTTGATGAATTGAATAGACCAAAACCTTTTACTAGACCTTGAAACATAAAGTAAGCTAACAGATCACCAAGTCCTTTAGTACCAAGAACATAGAGAACAAGAGCCAAGGGATAAACCTAGAAAATAAATTTGAAAAGTCAAAAAACATTCAATTGCTAACCTAACTCAAAATGTAAGTTGAGGAATAAAATAATTAAGTATAGTAAAAATTCATGAACTCAAATCATGGCTAAAATGAAAGGACATTCAATAATTCATGTTCCTTGAAACAATTACTTTTTAGGAATAATTCCTTTAGTTGATGACTAATATCTTAGGCATATGAATGCAACATGAGATATCTAATTTTTGTATCATATCATTGGAGTCACAAAAATGCTTACTTATAGTTTTCAAAGTAAAGTTAAACACTTTTGGTTTATGATTCCTTTGTTGTAATGAATTTGAGATTGTAAAGTGTGTGCAAATGAAAAAAGGTTCACTAACAGAAAAATGATACATTTTAATAATGTAATACTGGAAATACAATTATTAGCCTAAGAATGTGATCAAGATCTCATTCATTCACCACTTTTAATATTCATTAAGTCCTACATTGTAGATCAAAAAACATGGTTCAATTTCAGTCCAAAAGTAGAGATGAACAATTTGATTAATTATTACCATTTTGAAGGAATGTGTTTGATATTATATGATTTGATATATGCAGTGCCTGAGACAAATGATATAAAATTGAGAAATATTTATATAATATATATATAGAATTATAAATCAACATAAAATCTTAGAAACATGAAAATGAGATGCATAATAAAACTTGTAATTATGATTGAACATCAAGGCAATCATCACATGAGAAGGAACTCATTGATACACACTATGTTATAACTGTATATTAATGATGTGGACTTATCATTATAGACCAGAAAAGGAAAAATAAAACTCCAACAATTTTTCTCAAAGTATTCACACACCCCAAACTACATGAAGACCCAACAAGAGCTCACCCACAAGAATAGAATATTGTAATAGTTGACCACTATAAATATTAAGATGTTATCACATAGATGTATATATCATACCCTAGCAAATTTAAAATATACCTACTCTCCATAAGAAATTGCTTGGTTCAAATTAAGTAAAATACTTGAAATGCAACACAAGGTACCCAAGAAACAAGACATCAACCTTCTCAAAGTACTTACAAAATTATGTGATCAGGGGAAATTATACAAATATATATCCTAGTGTTGTAATTTTTCTTTGATAATAGATTTAAATCTCTTCCAATGAACCATTGAGGAAACAAATAGAACCTAGAATCTTTTTTTTGAAACATTCCATCTTAACTTAAAAACATAAATGAAAAGGATACAACACTACAAGTTTCACTTGCATGATAACATGCACAAATGTATTTTAAGGGGAAAAAAAGCACATAAAAGTACTTTCACAAGAACATACCATTTCATAAGAAAGGTAGTAATAATGGAAAACTAATAATGAAATCATTCACCACAAGGAATGATAAAATAAGAAGAGAGAAAAATTAACTACTTTGTGACGATAGAGACATCCCATGATGAAATCCTCTCACAAAATGACACCAATATGGGATGATGGAATCATCAAGTTCCAATACATATATAGTCTAACCAACTTCAGCACAAACTTTTACCATACAAACAAAAGATCACTAGCTCCAATGGCTCGCATATGACATCTTGTTTCAATGAGACAATGCACAAGGAGAAGATAAAAGTCCTAAATTCCTATTGACTATATGAAATTTCCCTAGACATGTTAGAAATGATCAAAAAATGGGTGTGAACCTTAATTGAAACTTCAAAATATTCTACAAGACTTCTATTAGTGAACCAGGCTTTCTCCTTGGTATTTTTATATGTTTTCATAGTTTGTATTTTCAGAGTCCCTTGGAATGAAATTTGTGGTAAAATATTTTTCCCACGATCCCTTAACTCAATTTACCAAAAACATAATTCTAACAGATTAAAATTAGATCTCTTGAAGAACTCTCTAATAATGTACTAGGAGGTTTCAAATTTTGATGAGGAGTTGAAAGTTGTGACATTTACAAGTTGGGACCACCAAATACCAATTTAGTGTAGTTTCCAATATGATCATGACCTCCTCCTCTTCATACTATGTTGTGATAGGACATGTTTCATTATAGCACTTTATTTTGAAGGTGCCAAAATTCAATGTCCAAGCAAGCATATTGGCTTATCACATATTGATTTTGTGTGAGTTTGACAAAAAATTAAAGGGAGAAGCTATACATATTTCTAACCATTCAAAATATGACTAATATATTACCACATCACTTATTGAACCTATGGGACCTACATAATTCAAGTAAAAATGTCATTTTTTCAGCTAATAATGTGTCTTGAGGTAGATTTGATCCAAAAAGAAGTGGTCACCACAAACCCAAAAGGACTAATCATTGTAAGTCTTTTTGTAAATTTGCTTTCTCATGTAAGAGAGGAAGTTTAAAAGGGTACAATTATCATCATGATTTTTTTGCTCGACAAACATGGAGTCATAATTTCAATTGTAACAACCTTTTCTCATTGGAGGGAATTCTTTCTTCTAAATAAACTTGAGGGCACATGTACTAGGAGATTTATTTGGAGATATTTTTCACCTCATTTGAAGGAGACGATAGCTTAGAAAATAGTAATAATATAATTATTAGACCTTAAATTTTTATTTAGATAATCAATGAAATGAAACATAATAGATTATGCCTAGTTCTCCTCTCTAGTGTGTTTATTTTGGTTTGTGGACGATTTTAACCTCTATCATTTTAGATGAACATAGATATTAGTTTTTGTTGTTTTAAATTTTTATAACTTAATCATAGATGCATGAGTCATCGAGACATGTTTTGTACTCTTTTAATCATCAATAATAGTTTATGATTAGGGGTTATACTATGCTATTTCACATGCAATATTTGCATCAAATTACTATTTTAGTGTAATGTGATGCAGGAGCATCTTGGATTTGCTTGGTGACTACTTTGGAGTTCATGGGAGGATGCTTAGTAGTTACTTTGGAGGGTTCTTGGACTAGTACTCAGTTGAAGAAGGTCTTGGAGCTCGGCATGGTCTAGGAGCTTGGTATAGTCTATGGAGCTCAGTATGGTCTTGGAGCTTGGCATGGTCTATGGAGCTCGACATGGTCTTGGAGCTCGACATGGTCTTTGGTTGTTCGACATGGTCCTTGGTTGCTTGGTATGGTCTATGGTTTCTCAGCATGGTCTTTGGTTGCTTGGCATGGTCTATGGTTGCTCAGCATGGTCTTAAGACTCAACATGGTCTTTGGTCACTCAGCATGGTCTTTGGTTGCCTGACATGGTCTGGGAGGAGCTTAGCCTTTCTTAGGAATTTGGTGCTTTTTGAAGGAAATATAACTAATTTTATATAATGAGTTAGATGATAAAAATTTCCAACATTGAAGAGGGCCTAGATTAGTAACTATGGTTCAAAGCACGAGTTCTAATTCATTCAGAGCTAGGAGATATCGTGATCTTACTAAGACATTGATTTTGGGCATTTAATTATTATTGTTGACCGAGTTGTGGCATTTAATTTATGTATTTGTATTTAATTTGTGTTCTAGGCTGACTTGTGGCTTAGATTAGTATAAGTAGAGGTTGTGGGGAAGTCTTTAGTCATTATTCATTTCACTTGGAAGAGGAGTGAGAGTGGGGAGTAGCTAGAGAGCGAGTTTTCCTGAGTCTGTGGACAAAGCACCGAATGTGAGGTAGTTCATAGTAGGATTATGGTTATTCATCCATCATGGAGAAGTGGAGGAGCTTAGAAGAGTGAATTTGGAGAAGAGCTAGTAGCTGCGACTTAGAAAGCAAGGAGATTGCTTGGTGGGCTTATGAGCACAAGTTGAGATCTTCCTTGGGGGTTTCTACCAGAGTGTGGATCTAGACTAGCTAGGGTTTGAGTTGGATCTTGAGAGATCTTGTAGAACTATTGCTTGCTTTATATTTGGTCATAATCAGGAAGGCCTTACAACCTGACACATTGCATGTAATCAGTTATATTTTATGAATATATTATTGTGATTTGGTATCATATCTTGCATTGTTGCTTCTTATGGTTTTGTTTCTGCTGCATATTTGTATAGCTAGGGGCTAGGACATCTCCTTTGGGGATTCTCCTACCTTGCACTGTGTTAGGTGGTATCAAAGTGAAGGTTGTTCCAGAACTTGTAGACAGATTGTTGAAGTTGAGGTAGTTTGCACTAGGACTTAGGTTGGAGAAGTAGACCTGAGATGATCTTGATATGTTGGTGGATTTTTTTCTTGGAGTCCCAGATCTCTCAGTTGTGAGGTGTTAGATCATGATTCTAACTTGAAATTGTAGAGGGATTATAGATATATTGATGGATACGAAGATGGAAGACTGATCTTATGGAGGCATGATTGTAGAGATTTTTTTGGATTGCAAATCCATGGTCCTAGACTTGTGATCTGGTTCCTGATTGTTCATGTGAGGTGGCAAGTTGCAGTCTAAGTTGAAAACAATTCAAGGTTGTCACAAGGAGTGTGGGAAGGATTTATTGCAGAGGGTTTTCAAAGATCTTGGAAGATGGTTCTAAGAGGATTGGACCCTGAAAAAATTGTGAATCTCCGTGATGTTGTGGAGAGGAGGTTTTCTGAGATGTCTGCTCGGTTTGAAGCTAGTTTGGCTAATCGAACTAAGAAGATGGTTGCTAAGTTCAAAGCTATCTTGGCTGGTCGAGTTAAGGATGAGGTGAGGAAGGAATTATGTAGCATTTGTATAGTTGGAGTCTACCAATTCGAAAGAGAGTTGTTTGACTAGTTAAGAGACTTGTTCATGAAAGAAAATGGCATAGTAAGGTCAAGGTGGAAGAGTTTGGTTTTGTTGATAAGATTGTGGAGTTTGATACATAACTTGTAGCGCATCTAGAGGTTGTTGCTAAAGATATTCCTAACCTTTTTGATGCTAGGATAGAGCTTGGTTTTCATGATCAATTGCTTGAATCTGACATAGAAATTACAGAGTGCTCGGTCGTGGATGATCTGGTTGTTGTTGGTGATGAGTTGTGTGTTGTAGAGAATCTTGTTGTGAGTAATGAGATTGCTAGTGTTGTGATATTTGCATGTGTTGATGGAGATCTTCATATTTCTGCTAATATGGAGTTTTTTGTCGTTGGTGTGGATTCACTAGTTGCTGATGTGGATGTGGGCTTTTTGTTGAAGCATTATGTTTAGATTATTCCTGGGAGTGAGCATGCTAATTGGATGGTTGAGATTCTGGTGTTTGATAGAATGAAGCAGATGTGGATGACGTGCATATTGGTTTTCTTGTCCCTATTGGAGTGAAAGCCTTTGGTGAAGATGAAGTTGGTTGATATTTCCTTGGGCATCAAAGTGTGGAACACACTTTTCTATTTACCTAGGGAGTCTTTCTTGTTGACTACTTTGGACTTCATGGGAGGAGGCTTAGTAGTTACTTTGGAGGGTGCTTGGACTGGTACTCAGTTGAAGAAGTTCTTGAAGCTTAGCATGGTTTGGGAGCTCGGCATGGTCTATGGAGCTTAGTATGGTCTTGGAGCTTGACATGGTCTTGGAGCTCAGCATGGTCTTTGGTTGTTCGACATGGTCCTTGGTTGCTCGACATGGTCTATGGCTGCTCAACATGGTCCATGGTTTCTAAACATGGTCTATGGTTTCTTAGCATGGTCTTGGGACTTGAAATGGTCTTTGGTCACTCGGTATGGTCTTTGATTGATCGGCATAGTCTTGGAGGAGCTCGGCCTTGTTTAGGAATTTGGTTCTTGTTGAAGGCCGTATAAATAATTTTCTACAATTATTTAGAGGATGAAAATTTTAGGGATTGAAGAGGACCTAGATTAATAACTATGGTTTGAAGCACGAGTTCTAATACATTAGGAGCTAGGAGATATTGCAATTTTACTAAGACATCAATTTTGGCATTTAATTATTGTTGTTGGCCAACTTGTGGCATTTAATTTATGTATTTGTATATAATTTGTGTTCTAGGCTGACTTGTGGCTTATATTTGTATAAGTAGAGGTTGTGGGGAAGTCTTTAGTCATTATTTATTTCACTGAAAAGAGGAGTGAGTGTGGGGAGTAGCTAGAGAGTGAGTTTTCCTGAGCCTATAGATATAGTGCCGAATGTGAGGTAGTTTACAACATGATTATGATTATTCATCCATCATGGAGAGGTGGAGGATGTTGGAAGAGGAAATTTTGAGAAGAGCTAGTAGTTGTAGATTGGAAAACAAGGAGATTGCTTGGTGGGCTTGCGAGCACAAGTTGAGATCTCCCTTGGGAGTTTCTACCAGAGTGTGGATCTGGACTGGTTAGGGTTTGAGTTGAATCTTGAGGGATCTTGCATAACTATTATTGATTTATATTTGGCCATAACCAAGAAGGCCTTACAACTTGGCACATTGCATGTAATCAATTATATTTTATGAATATATATTGTGATTTAGTATTAGAACTTGCATTGTTGCTTCTTGTGGTTGTGTTTCTGCTGCATGGTTGTATAGCTAGGGACTAGGACATCTCCTTTGGGGATTCTCCTACCTTGCACTACGTCTGGTGGTATCAGAGTGAAGGTTGTTCTTGAGTGTGTAGACAAATCACTGAAGTTGAGGCAGTTTGCACCAAGACTTGGGTTGTAGAAGTAGATCTGAGTTGATCTTGATCTGTTGGTGGATCTTCTTTTTGGAGTCCTAGATCTATTAGTTGTGAGGTGGCAGATCATGGTTTTAACTTGCAATTGTAGAGGGCTTACAGATGGACCGATGGATGCAAAGATGGAAGATTGATCTTGTGGAGGCATGATCATAGAGATCTTTTTGGATTGCAGATCTGTGGTCTTGGACTTGTGATTCGATTCCTGATTGTTCATGTGAGGTGGAAAGTTGTAGTTTGACTTGCAAACAATTCAAGGTTGTCACAAGGAGCGTGGGAAGGATTTGCTGCAGAGGGTTTGCGAAGATCTTGGAAGATGGTTCTGAGAGGATTGGACCCTAAGAAGATTGCGAATCTTCATGATGTGGTGGAGAGGAGGTTTTCTGAGATGTCTGCTTAGTTTAAAGCTAGTTTGGTTGATTAAACTAAGAAGATGGTTGATAAGTTTGAAGCTAGCTTGGCTGGTCGAGTTAAGGATGAGGTAAGGAAGGAATTCCATAGCTATTTGTGGAGTTGAAGTCTACCGATTCGGAAGAGAGTTGTTTGGCTAGTTAGGAGACTTGTTCGTGAAAGAAGATGGCATAGCAAGGTCAAGGTGAAAGAGGTTAGTTTTGTTGATCAAATTATGGAGTCTAATACAAAACTTGTAGAGCATCTGGAGGCTATTGCTGAAGATATTCCTAACCTTGTTGATGCTAGGATAGAGGTTGGTTTTCATGATCAGATGGCTAAATTTGACATGGAAATTACAGAGTGCTCAGTCGTGGATGATCTGGTTGTTGTTGGTGATGAGTTGTGTGTTGGAGAGCATCTTGTTGTGAGTAATGAGATTTCTAGTGTTGTGAGTTTGGCATGTGTTGATAGAGATCTTAATATTACTGCTCATATGGAGTTTGTTGTTGCTGATGTGGATTCACTAGTTGTTGATGTGGATGAGGGCTTGTTGTTGAAGCATTATGTTCAGTTTGTTCTTGGAAGTGAGCATACTAATTAGATGGTTAAGATTCTAGTGTTTGACAAAATGAAGCAGATGTGGATGATGTGCAGATTGGTTTTCTTGTCCTTGTTGGAGTGGAAGCCTTTAGTGAAGATTAAGTTGGTTGACCTTTCTTTGGGCATCAAAGTGTGGGACACACTTTCTATTTACCTAGGGAGTTTGATGCAGGAGCATCTTGGGTTTTCTTGTTGACTACTTTAGACTTCATGGAAGGAGGCTCAGTAGTTACTTTGGAGAATTCTTGGACTGGTACTCGGTCAAAGAAGGTTTTGAAGCTTGGCATGGTTTGGGAGCTCGACATGGTCTATGGAGCTCAGTGTGGTCTTGGAGCTTGACATGGTCTTTGGTGTTCGACATGGTCCTTGGTTGCTCGATGTGGTCTATGGTTGCTTAACATGGTCCTTGGTTGCTCGACATGGTCTATGGTTTCTTGGAATGGTCTTGGGACTCGACATGGTCTTTGGTCACTCAGTATGGTTTTTGGTTGCTCGGCATGGTTTGGGAGGAGCTCGGCCTTGCTTAGGAATTTGGTGCTTGTTGTAGGCCATATAACTAATTTTCTACAATGAGATAGAGGATGCAAATTTTAGGGATTGAAGAGGGCCTATAGTACTATGGTTCGAGGCATGACTTCTAATTCATTCAGAGCTAGGAGATATCATGATTTTACCAAGACATAAATTTTGGGCATTTAATTGTTGTTGTTGGTCGACTTGTGGCATTTAATTTATGTATTTGTATATAATTTGTGTTCTAGGCTGACTTGTGGATTAGATTGGTATAAGTAGAGGCTGTGGGGAAGTCTTTAGTCATTATTCATTTCACTCGAAAGAGGAGTGAGTGTGGGGAGTAGCTAGAGAGATAGTTTTCCTGAGTCTATGGACAGAGCACACAATGTGAGGTAGTTTATAGCAGGATTATGATTATTCATCCATCATGGAGAAGTGGAGGAGCTTAGAAGAGAAAATTTGGAGAAGAGCTAGTAGCTCCGGCTTGGAAAACAAGAAGATTGTTTGGTGGGCTTGTGAGCACAAATTGAGATCTTCCTTGGGGGTTTCTACCAGAGTGTGGATTTGGACTAGCTAGGGTTTGGGTTGGATCTTGAGGGAACTTGTAGAACTATTACTTGCTTTGTGTTTGGTCGTTGCTAGGAAGGCCTTACAGCCTGACACATTGCATGTAATTAGTTATATTTTATGAATATATTATTGTGAGTTGCTATTAGATCTTGCATTGTTGCTTCTTGTGGTTGTGTTTTTGCTGCATGGTTGTATAGTTGGGGGCTAGGACATCTCCTTTGGGGATTCTCCTACCTTGCACAACATCATAATGATAGGAACACATATTACATGCCTTAATGGTTTATTCTCACAATAAGATATAAATAATTTATACTATTTCTATTTAACTTTTACACTATGTTCTATTTTAAAAAAAAGTTTTCGTTATCTTGTGCTTAGTATTTTGAGGTATATGTTCCTATTATTTTTAATAGAAATACAAGTGGTTATAAAATATTTAGTGAATTACTTTATGCTTTTTTTTTATGTTCTCCCTCCCTTCTCCTCTTCCCCAAGACAATAGTATAAAGATTTAGCTTCCAAAATCATAGAAGTTTCTCTAACTAGTGCATCAGGTTCCCTATATGTAGAGCTTCTCAACTGCCCTTATTTATGCCTAATCCTCTTAGGGATCAACAATTACATAACCAAATTTTCATGTGTTATGATGTAAACTATTTTTAATGGATCTCCTCTCTACCTTTTGTTAGAGGCCAAAAATATATTAGATTAGATACATGTCTTCAAGCATTGAATGGTGTGTGCTTATTACAATCAAGAACTTATCAAGCTATAAAATATATAAAACAAAAAAGATTGAAATTAGATGGTCTACATATACCACATGACATTTTATTACTTTAAGTAAAAGTGAAATAAAAACACTACATGTAGCAACAGTTTTACTACAAGATCGTGTGATGCGAACTAAACTATTATTTAGCTTTGTTAAGCAAGGTAAATTTAGATTTTTCCATTAATACTTTATCATAATTCATACATGACTAATAAGGAAAAAATGAAATTACACCTAAATGTGCATCTTTATTACTACTAAATAACTATCATATTTGTGTTAAAGAAATATCTAGAATAAGTTGTATGATATTGAGTCAAGTAGTCATTAAATTATCATGGGAAGATAAAAACCTATCACTATGATCCTCACTAATCATATATTAAAAATAGAATAGCAAACCAAGGTAAAAAGGTCAAACACAAATGTGAGAAGGTGAATTGTGTATATCAAAATCATTATGATCTTAATAGGAAGAAAGAGGTCAACATGTAAGGGAGCCAATGAATCAATTACCTAAATTACAAAAGAAGAGATATTTTCATAAGGTAGATACTATCAATAGTATAAAATAGGATAAATTATGTAAATAGCTGTCTTGGAATTCCTCACAAGTTGGATTATCAAAATAATATGGATGTAATGATAAAGAAAGAGGGCTATCATGGTATGAAGAAAGAATGAAATCACATGAATCAATGATATCATGTCTAACCAATAAGGTTGTAATTACATCACACAAATAATCATCCTTGCATGTATTGCTAAAATAAGGGGATAACTCATCATCATCCATCATGTACAAGGAATACTAACCATTAATTGTGAATATAATTAAAATACATGAAGATGAAAGCTAGATAGACATAAAAATAACTCAAGCATGGAATTAGAAGTACCATCTATGTAAAATATAGATGTTGAATCATTAATAATTAAAGGATACGAATAATTGAAGAGTGAAAACAACTAATCATCCTTCTATAAATTCTGATATACTCAAAATAATAGGGGCATCAAAATATATGGTAAATGATCTCAAAATAATGCATAATCAAGAGGCATAAACTCAGCTCAATAGAATAGCAATGAAGCAAAAATAAAGGCATATTCAAAATATAATTACAAAAATATAATTAAATAGTGTAAATGTAAAGTCCCAATAGAAAAGAAATAAAGCCTAAAGGGTGTAAAGAAGTTCAACACACAAATTTCTATAATGAAAGTAAATTGCTCTACTTAGTTTACCAAGGATAAATAACAAAATATTAATAAAACCCTAAGTTTTATAGCTATGACTAATGATAGATAATATAATACATAATCTAACTAAGTCAAGCAATCAAAATGTACTTAGCCATCACTTTACAAAAGAAAAGGTTCTTATATAATGACTCACCACTATACTAGGAAATATAGATTTGTTAGTTTTGACCTCTACATAATACAATTATATGTCGGCTATGAAGCTCAATATTTTACTTGCAAATTCAATTTATGCTTCTACAAAAGTGAATGTCAGACTTGTGAAAATGATAACATGGAAATCTAAACTTATTCTATATATGTGATTTGTCTAAAACTTGTAAACTACAAATAATTTGTATTATCTTTTTGTATGTGTGATCGAAGTGGACTAAGAAGAGATAACATTTAGGAGTTTGATAAGCAAGGATTTGTCCTCTGGTCAATGCTTGATGTGGATATGCTTTATGGTGATATATAGATATTGAGTATAATGACCAAGTGTATAATATGCACATGATAGCTAGTAATGCAAGTCCAAAAGGCAATTTTAAGACACCCAATGGTGTTCTCACATGTTCCAATCAATTCCTTTGATAGGGTGTAAAAATTAATTTTAAATTATGCTCAAGGAATGCCCTTAAATACAACACATAAGTTAACACATATATGTATGAGGTTGTCTCCCAACAATTAGTAAGAAAACGGACATGGTTAAATTTGAATTTTGAGTTTTAAGAGTTTGGTATTTAGATCTATGCACACAAAATTATCCTAGGTCAATTTCACATCTATAATTTGAGTCATGGCAATGAATTGAAAATATAAGGTTCACTAGTACCAAGGATAGTGATAATGAAGATAAGATAAAATTAGAACACGAACCTATTTAATGCAAGATTTCTTCATGAGAAAATTTAAAATTACATAACATCAAATGAAAGTAGATCCAAAGCATAATGTAAACAAGGACACAAAGCGTCTAGTTCCTGCCGATAGAAGAAAATAATATGAATTTTATACAATAGTAAAATGTATAAAGTCTTTAAAATAATTTGAAAATAATATAAATTTTATACAATAGTAACTTTGAAATAATTTGTTGCATTTTATGTATGAAAAATTAAAAGCCCTACAAAACAACAATCAATAAAGATAGAAGAAAATAATATGAATTTTATGTAATAACTTTGAAATATTTTATTGTATTTTGAGTATTAAAATTTAAAATCCCTACAAAATAACAATCAATAAATATATTTTTATGAATTATTTCAAATATAATATAGATGAAAACTTTATAGTTGTAAAAAGTAATTGAATAATAAATTATTTTAATTGGATAAACAAATAAAAGAAAAAGTTGCACTCCTTATTGTAGCACAAAACAACCACTCAAATTGTCAATAACTATTTTGTGTTAAATTATTTTAAATGCAATAAATATGAGAACTTTACAATTCAAAAAGTAATTGAGTAATAAAGTGTTCTAATTGGACAAACAAATTAAAAAGTAAAAGTGCATTGAATGCTATAGCTTCCTCCAAACTAAAAAAGATATTAATATGTTATTTTCATTAATACATATATAAATAACTTTTTGCTAAAAAGATAAGCATAACTCTATGTTATTGTTAATAAATGATTAAATGATGTATAAGCCATCTTCTATTGAATACCAAATCAAGCCAACAAACTTTATTAAATATCATTAAAACTCTTGTAAATAAATATCCAAAATTTAATTTTTAAAAATTTATATGTTATACAATACTAACATATAAAAAACAATTTCTATGTTTCTACATGAATCAAAATATTCATATGGTACGAATATTGAGCCAAAAAATTTAATACGACATGTGCTAATATAAAGCACAATGATGCGTTGATATCAATCTTTGGTATAATTTATTCTCCATCATTGTACTATACTTGAAAATGACTCTTCAAACTTTTTAAAACTTTGTATACATATAACACTTTGCAATTAATACGTAGATTTTTCTAAAATCGTTTTGCCTCTTATCCACGTGGCAACATTATCCTTTCAAATCCGGTGTAGCCATTTATGAGGCATTTTGCATTTATAAACTTTCTTATCTCAATAGATTTGAATTAGATAGATAAATAGATTTTTATTCTTTCTAGATAACTTGAACACATATCTTTCCCATTAAGAACTCAAGTTGACATCTGCCCAAATTTACACATCTTTCACATGAAGAACTCATGTTGACATCTACCCAAATTTACACTCATGAGACTTTTGGAAACTGATAGATGGAACTTCTCCATTAAAAGATTTGAGGATTTTTGAAAGCTTCTTTAGGGATTTATTTGATCTTTCAGGGTTTTTTTTAGAAGGATTATTGATTATTTTAAACATGGTTTGTCATTATCAATACTTTTTAAGGAATGTAAATTAAAGAGACTTATTTTAAATTTATTATTTCATATTTTTATCTTGGAGGAAGATTTTTTTTAACTTACAATATCTAATTATAAATTTATAAAGCATTGCAAATCTAATTGTTTTATTGTTCTTATAATTGTCACGCTTTTTTCAAATCTTAGATGAGATTTTTTCATTTTTTATTTTCCAAATATCATGTTTGAATCATACTTTTCTTTATTACATTCTTATTAATTTCGTTGGAATGTTCCTCTTCACTCTTCTTATTCTCTCTTTAATATTTATAAATCAATGTTAACCTTAGCTATATATTTATATATACATTTGACTGATTATTATTGACATACTATGAAGCTCTTAGTACTTGCCTTTAGTTTTTATATAAATATAGTTTTAATTTAATAAATTTGATTTATAAGGATACTTATTTTATTATAAATAAATTATAATATGAAAATAATATATTTTTTATAATAATAATATATATAATAATATTTTTAAAACTATTATATAATATAAGAAATATCATTTTTTAGTATTTTTTATTGATTGATAAAAATTCTATTATAGAAAAATACAATATTAAAATTAAAAAAATTAAACCAATCTACTTATATTAGAAAAATAATGAATCACATTTACCTTAATAAAAATAGCTCTTGAAAATTATTAGTATTACAATCCATTAAATCAGGCCAAAATTAGCCCAACAGCTAAATGAATTCACCCAATCAAATCTTAGAAAAATAATTTTAAAAAATTGTAAATTTAACAATCTTGCATTTATACTATGCAACATATTCATTTGATAAAAAAATTTAAAATCAATTATTTTTAACTCGTACAAAAAAAAAGTAATTAGAAAAATATCAAATTTAAAAGGTATCACAATAGTACTTAGCCTACCAACAAGTACTAATAATGAATATTTACATGTTATAATACTATTATTTTAGTGAGGTACGCATTATTCAAATTAAGTGATATATAATCAAAATTTGAGTAGGTAAAGACAAATTAAACAAACATTTCAAAAGGTCATATTAATGAAAATGAATAAGTATTGTAGTAATCATGAAGTACATTAGGATTAAAGTTATCTAAAATAGACATATTAAAATACAAATATGAAAAGTAATTAGTAAAATAAAGACACTCTCTTAGAATTTAATAGACAACATAAGATTACTAGAAAATATATGCATAACAATTTAATGATTATAGACTCAAGGTAATACTTATAAGAGAAAAATTCAATTAATTGTAATGTTAAATTTCATATTATTTAATTACTACTTTATTCATATTTTAATATTTGATTTATATTTTAATATTTTTATAATTGTAGAAAAATATTTTTAAAAATGTCATTTTTAAAAAGTGATATTTTTTAATATAAAAATATTTATACCTCAAAATAATTTCTAATTTATGAAGTTACTATTATAGTTTAGTTTTATTTTAAGGTATTAATTATTAAAAATTATATAATATGTTTAATAGATTTCATATTTTATATATACGTGCATCGTAAAATATCACCTTAGAATAGGGATACCACTTCCTTCAAATTCACTTCTATAAGACCCAAAACAAAATAATTTTAATAATTTTTAAACTTAAAAATTTGTCATATTAACAATATAAAATTTAAAAAGTTTTTAAAAAAAATTACTTATATTTAATTAGTTGAAATAGAAAAAATTAATCACATGTTGAGAACAAGTGATTGCAATAGTATTAGCCCAAGACAAATACAAATAACATGGAGAGTTCAAAAGACATAATCCTTATCCATATCGTTTTAGTAGCCGAGAGGCTCTATAGTTGAAGAGAGGCTTGCTCTATTCCATAACAAAAATTAAACTAGTAGTTGCATGTTTTTGTATGTGCAACAATGAGTCAATAGGAAATATCTATTTGGTATAATGAAGAAAATTGGTCACAATTGCTAATTTAAACAAAAATAAATGATGTCCATTAAGCTTACAATTGTATCGCCTACAAATCATTAGGGTTAATGGAATACAATAATTAGATAAAGCACTCAACAAAAACAAGAAGGTTAACACCTATGAGTGGAAAAAAGGAAACAAAGTAAAAGAGAATGCAAACCCAACAATTGACATTCTAAACCTCTTTTGATGCATAGATGTGTCCAATGATAGAGATGTGTGCTCAAACATGTTTCAAGTTGTCAATTGATAGAACATGGTGTATGTATGTTGTGTGGACTCCTACATGGTAAGGGTATGATTCAGAGATTTGTTCTTTAAGGGGCATTATGAGTTTGCATGAGAGTTGATTGGTAAATTGTTAAGGGAGAGGGCTTCGTTCATAGGCCAAGGATGCAAAGATGGAGGAAGGATGAGGGAAGGCTAGGATGCAAGGAGAGGGAAGCACATGGATTGTGCTTCTTCAAATCTATAGCCTTGTGACAAGTGTCATGAGGGGATTGGATGTGAGAGGATAGGCCAAATGAATGTTCAAAAGGAGTTATGAGAGAGGAGTGTGGAAGAGGGATGTAAGAGGCCTTAAAGAGCCTTTAATTCCTTTGGATAGGAATGTAAGAGGGATGGTTTTTCTTCGTCTTAGGACTTCTTAGCCCTTGGCTAAACTTGTGCACATGTTTAGGGAAAGGATTAGACTTAACTTAGGAGGGAATTAGGATGGAAGTAGCATGTTAGAGGGATGCAAGTGGGCTAGCACTTATGAGGTGGGTTAATTCATTGGCTAAGTGAGGTTAGTATGGGTGAATGGGTTGGATTTAGCTAATGATAGAGATTTAGGAATAGTTAGAGGTTAGGGATTTTATTTTAAATGATTTATTAAATCAAAGGGAATTTTAGGATTAAATTAAATAGATATTATGTAGTTATTTAATTTTATAGGAGAATAGAGATTTAATTGATAGTTAGATTTTTGATTTGTCATTTGATATAATCAATTGGGCTATAGTTGATTAAGTGAGTTAATTAACTAGGGGATGACATTGAATTAATTAAATATAAATATTTATTCAATGCTAGCTTAAGAGATGACTAAATAGGATAACATAAATGATGTAATTAGATTTAGGTGTCTACATTTTCCCTGTCTAAGTTTAAAGATGAATGACATGAAGAATTTTTTTTAAAGAAACAAAGTTGCCCCAATCTTGAATAGAAAGAGGAGAGACTAAACTTTGTGATGCACCCTCGAGAAGGTGCTGGTGAGAGAAGATGAGACTCGACACCTTCTTGAAAATTATGAGAGTCTAGGGAAAGAGGGAGGACTTAGAGTGGCTAACAAAGGATTAATAGGGACTCAGACTCTCACTATAGGAGAATGAGACAAAGAAAATGGTGGGGAGTACTAACTCTCAAGAGCTCTCTTTCTCTTCCTCAGACCTATTCTTTTGTCTTACTAGGGTATTCCTCACTGCCCTACTTAGACATCACTTCTAGGATTCCTATCTCCTTATAGAACTCACCACCAACTTTAAACACTCACCTAGGCTTCAAAATCCAACTATACATGCATGGACTCAATTTAGCCACTTTTCTCCCCAAACTACTCTTAGGGCTAGGAATAGGTGTCCTTACTATTCCTTTCTTGTCTTCAATCCATTTTTATCCATTTTCATGGATTCTTCTTTGAGTTTTCCATCCATTACTAAGTTTTCAAGATTTTAGGCCTTGTAGCCCTTTGGCCCCAATTAGGCCTCCCAAATTCAATATTCTTGGAATAAATTTTAATTCCTCCAAATAGACCTCTAATCTATTTAGGGGTTCTTACTAGGGTCTTCCTAGAATTCAATATTTTCTAGGTTTTAGTGCTGAAAACAGATTAATACAAGTATGATAAATGTGTTTCAATTATTGTTTTGTCACTGATGTCAAACCTACTTTGTTGTTGGTAAGACAACTAGTTATATGATTTAAGTACTATCACTTATTTGATTGATGAAGATGATTTGATCAAAATATGTAACTAGAGGAAAGGTTGAGCTATGATATGGAAAAGAGTACAAGAATCAATTGAGATAGTGATATCATAGTTTATTGATAATCTACTTAAGATTGCAAAGGTTGGTTGCAAAAAGAAAGTTCAAAATCTACAAGTTAAACAAAGCTTGTTTGCAAAGCTTGACTGAGTGGATAGTAGGTGTTGAGAAAATTTAGTACAAGCCAAGAAGAAAATTAGTTGGAGCTGAGTAAAAGTATATTTTAGTGTATGTCGAGTATACAAGTTGATGCCAAGTAAATTTTAGTTGATGTCGAGCACTAGTAAACTTTAGTTCATGCTGAGTAATTTTTTAGAGGATGTCAAGCAATGTAATTTGTGTTGAGCATCAGAAGCAAGTTAATGTCAAGTGTAAGTATTATTAGAAAAATCATGAATTTGATGGATCTAAGATGACAAGTTTGTTTTCTTGGATTATGTGAACTAGGTGGAAGACAAGATTGATGAGCTGGTGGCACATAATTCATGGTAGACTATTTTGGGATGAATTCAAAGAGGATTGAAGGAGAAGTTTCTAGAAATGAAATGGAATGAGGGGTAGATTAATTAAATCCTACCTAATCTGCCCTAACCCTAAACTGGATGATGGATAATGAATAGAAAAATATCTTAATTCTCTATTTATAGGGATGGGTGGTTAGAAGAAAGGGTTTTCATGTGTGAGAACCTAAGAAAGACAATGAGTCTATGGTATTGCTTCATTCAGTGACCTAAGTGAAGACTCTGCATTGGCATGTTAAGAAAGAAGGCTTAAGGGTGTGGATGCTTGAAGTGTGAACAAGCTATCAAAGATGAAGTGTGTGAAAGCCAAGTAGAATGGAGGACTGAAATAGAGATTTGTAATTGTAAGTTGTTATCAGATCAAGCCTTACTGTTACTCTTTAATAATTGTATTAGCCTAGGGTAAATCCTTTAGATTAAGGTTGACCTAATAGCCATTTGTAAATCCTTTAACCAGGTGACCTTCCAAGTGAATTTTCTAAATTCCTCTAACAAGGCTCACTCCTAACAGGGTGATTGAAATCATTTAACTAGGTCATATTTAACAATGTGTATTGTACCCTTTAATAGGATTGGCCTTTCATAGGACATCACTTTAGAAGAGTGAGAAAGAGTAGCATGTTACTATTGATTTTTCCCAAATTGGGTTTCCATGTAAATCATTGTGTCAAGTGTGTTGTTGAATCTGTTATGTTTCATGTCTACATTTCTGCAAATAGATTTGACAGTAACCCACAAGTTTTAAGTGATTGCATAATCTTATGGATGCATGCATGATGATAAATGTTTTATGGGTTCACTAAGCTATGAAAATTTATAATTATACATCTGGACCTTGGATAACTAATTCATCCCCCTCTCAATTATTCTAAAGAATTCCAACATTTAGACCTCTAAGGTATTCGTAAATAGGACTATCACCAAACCCCTATTTTTGAGGGTTTCTAAGGCATGTGACACTATTTGTTTTCTTTGATCTCAATAGGTGTTTTAATGGTATCCTCTATACTCTTCCTTTTATACACATGTCTAAGAAACATGCCCTTCACTTATACAACTTTTGTTGGAACACTACAATCCATTAGGCAAGCCCCCTTGCTTTTGTCCTGTATAAGCACCCAGCCATAATGCCTCTACACTCAGCTAGGGCTTGATGGAAAAAATAGACCTCCTTTAAAAAATGACTCCATAACCATATTTTCAATATATACAACATCCCCTTCTTTATTCTAAGAGTCCATGGGAATTCAAGTGGGATACATATTTACAAAAGTAGCTCTGAACTAGTGAAGCACAAGAAATTTACAAAATGTTAACATGTCATACTAAAAAGCTAAACCAATGCCACACAGATTAATTACATAACAAAAATTGAAGTCTCAATGCATTAGTTCAATCCTTTCAATCAATTCAATGACTAGATGAAGGCTCTGTTACAAAATATGGTTCATTTTTGTTCTTTCTAGAACTTAGTCTGTGAAATGTTACTCCCAACTGTCAGGTTAGGGTTTGTTTGACCTTATATATCCTATTCCCACATGTTTGAAGCCTTAGGCTGGGTTTAGAGCCTCATTAAATTGATTTAATAGTTTTTAGGAAATATTTACATGACAACTTTGCAAAGTTGTCATGAACAACTTTTACAAGATTTTCTCATTTGACAGTTCCTTATCCTAACTTGCATATCTTGATCCAAAATAAACTCCTTGAATTCCAAAACACTTAAAAACATAAAAAACATAATCCCCACTCCATTTGAGAGTCTTGGTCAAACTTTCAACCATTTATTGAATTTCCTAGGACTTTGACACTAGAGCCTAATTGAATACACAAATCACATGACCCTAAACACCCTTACCTCAACACACACACACCAAATCAACCTTGGGATTTTATGACTAGTCCTTATTACCATGGTGGTTGGCTAGAACCCCCAACAAGCCAAAATTTGTAAAGATCAATAGTACTTTGAGGTGCTCTTGCACCATTCTCCCCCCTGCAACAAGGAAGTTAATGAACTTGTGGTGTTAAGGACTCCTCACTAATACCACGATTTTTGCGGTCACTCTTTGCTATCTAGGTAGCCTCTAACTCTAGTTGGTGTCTCCATTTCACTAAGTTCTCCATGTATGTCTTGTTCCTAATCTTCTTCTTCACTCTTGAATCCAGAATCTTATCAAACTATGTTTTAATCTAATTAGATACCTTGAGTTTTTCCATATCCTTACTCACCTCAGTACTGTACTAGTCATCATTCATCTATCATCCTTTATATTTCATCAAATCTTTCACATTGAAGATAGGAGAAATGGACATCTCCTTGGGTAGTTCCACCTTGTAGGCATTTGGACCATATATAGCCAACAATTTGCATGGGACAATCCTTTTCATTTGTAGCTTACTTGGCATGTGCTTTTGTAGTCTATCCTTTTTTAGGAATACCTTCACCAAATCACCTACCTCAAATTTTTGGTCTCTTCTCCCTTTATCTCTCTTAGCTTTCAACTTCTGATTGGTCTCCATTAGGGTCTTCTTTACTTTCTCGTGTATTTCTCTCATTGAGTGAGAAAAATCATCAACATGACCACTGATGCCTTCATATCCCTTCAAGTCTCTAAGCTCAAGAACTCCTCCTAGATGTAATCCATACACCACTTCAAATGGACTCCTTCTAGTAGTCCTATTTGTATTTTCATTTTAGGAAATTTTTTCTTGAGGAATGATTTGTTCCCATCCTTATCCATACTCCTTAGTAAAACATCTCGACAAGTTACCAAGCACCCTATTAATTACTTTTTCTAGCCATCAGTTTGGGGATGATATGCAAAGCTATGAGACAAGTTGGTTCCTAGCCTCCTCCAAAGGGTCTTCCAAAAGTGTCACATGAACTTCACATCTATGTCTGCTACTATGCTCATTGGAAAGCCATGTATCTTGACTATCTCTTTGAAGAAAAGGTGGGCAATGTGATTGGAATCATGTGTTGTTTGCCATGGGATAAATTGACTCATCTTGTTGAATCTTTCTACTACCACAAACACACTTTCTAAACCAATTGGTGTCCTAGGTAACCCTATTACAAAGTCTAGGCTTATACAATCTCAATTGGGATGGGAAATGACTGGTAGAGACCTACATTTGATGATGTTCCCTTTGCTTTATGAGACACTCCACACTGCTCTACATATATCCTTACATCATTTTGCATCTTAGGCCAATAGTAGAACCTTTCTACTAAGTCTAGAGTCCTATTCAACCCAAAGTTTCCACTCAAACTCCCATTATGTTTTTATTGAATCATATTCTCCCTTATGGAACCTCTTGGAACACACAACAATTTTCTCTTAAATAGTAAACCATTTTTTGATGTGTAATCTGCATATTCACTATGAAAACGATTATCAAATTCAATTCATACCTTGTAGATTTCTAAGAAGTCTACATCTCCTTTAAAATATAGAGGTCTTTGAACTCCTCAACTCTAATACTCTGAAAATGTATCTCTCAGATAGTGAGAAAGCTCCTACTAAGTGTATTTTCAACCTTGTTATTGACTCCATTCTTGTGTTTAATGGTGAAGTTGTAGGACTCCAATAATTCCATCCACTTGATATTACTCAAACTTAGCTTGTCTTGAGTGTTGATGTAACTTAGGGCTTGGTTATTAATGATGTTGAATTGACATTTTGCACGATGCTTAATGAAAATAATCCTTTCAAACTCCTCTTTTTAAAAGTTGATCTGGGATTAACCCCAAGGTTCTGAGTGATCTTGTGACCTACTAGAACCTGCTTAGTTGAAGATAAAAGTATTTGTTTAGAAAGAGGCCTTTGCTTGTTCAAACCAATTTTGGATAGGATGATCAATCTACTTACTATTTCAAAATTAACCACACAAAAAGAGAGATATATATATATATATATATATATATATATATTTTCTATTTTCTATTTTTTTATAATGCAACTATATGAATTCCTAATTTAACCAAGGGTTAGCAAAAGAAATAACAAAAATAAAGTAATGAGATATGAAAGTAAATAGCATAAAAGGGAAATTCCTAACAAACATAAACCATAGTAACAATACATCCATGAGTTAAATCATCGAAAAGATTGGGTAGGAAAGCAATGCAAATAGGAGTAGTGCTTCCTCAAATCTAGTGATGCAATCGTCAATGGAAACTTAGTAAAACAAAAGATGTTTCACTTCTTATTGAATTGCAACGCACTAGAAAGTGTGCTCATGAGAGATGAGAAGCTATGTAGGAAAAAAAGGGTGATCTTCTCTCCAACTCAGTATGTTAGCAAAATTCATCAACATGCAACAAACACCAAAACTAAAATATCACACAATCAAATCAACACAACAAAACTAGTAGCCCCATTATTATCATGAACAAGAATCCACAAAAACAACACACTCTGGCAAGAATAACTACACTTAGAATGAGAGCACCAATAACATATATTATTGCTTCAAAATAATAACCTAGAATACATGTTACATTCCTCAATTTATGAGAAATCATCTCCTCAATTTGTGTTGAGAGTGAGAGATATCTTCATGCAAATATATGGTTAAAACTAATAAAACAAATCTAATTACATACAAATTGACTCTCTAAATGGTGCTAAAATGGGACTCCACCCTTGTTTATATCAATAAATGGGTGCATAATCCTTTTATATGTCTTAAAACAAAGAAAAGAGTAGTAGATAAGAAGAAGGAAACTGTAAGAGGATTTGGGAGTCACTGGAAGGTCTAAAAATGGAAGCTTGGCCTTCTTTGAATGTTTCTAGGAGTTAAACTACTTTTTGAATTTGTATCTAGTGCATGGAAAGCTCTAAATTTGGAATTGGTAGTTAATTATTAGTGCACCTTTGACTTCTTCAAAAATTTTGGTGACCTCTGGGATAGCACACCTATGCACTAGCGCAATAGGTTCAAAAAAATCCAAAATTTTCGTAAGTGTCAAAACTAAATTTCTAGCTTTTGGGTTTTCTTCCCCCTTATACTAGAGCAATGTATGGATGTTTTCTCTTGAATTTATCTATAATCTTAGTCACTTGGGAATCTACTAGTAAATCTAATGCCTCATATTTATGCCTAACTATTTGCTAATAGTTACTGATATCCATTCAAGTTTCCACAAAATCATCAAGTCTCAACAATACCTCTTCAATCTTGAATGGTTGCCTAATATCTTCATCAGATGACACATCCTTAAAAGTTCTTTGGAATTTTTCAACTACTACTTATACTAACTTGAGATTTTTCTTTAACTCATCTTCAAAAATTTCAAGGGACATAGCATCATAATACATATTTGCATTTAAAATTTTCTCTTGAAGGTCTTTCCGGTAGCTATCTTCTCAATCCAATCCTCAAGTTTATCAGTCTCATCTATTGTATACACTTCCATGAGTGTACAATACCTTTGACCTTTTATTTTTTGGAATTCTTGAAGGTATTTCCCCTATTTACATATCTCATCCATAAGCCCAAAATATTGGTCTACTATAGATACCAATTTCTCTGCATTAAATGTACATTATGTAATAGGTTCAAATTAGCCTATATTATCTCTACACCATTCTGCTCAAAATTGTCAAGCCATTGCTGACACGATCCCAAAAATGAATCAACTTGGACACACCCCTTATCTCTCCTTTCTAGTGCCATAGTGAGAGTAACCTATGGGTGATCTTGATCCAATGCACCTACAATTTCATGTAGATATATTCCTCTTCATAGCTCATTTTAATTGTGCAACTTTATTAATTCACTCTTATTATCATCAAAATGTCATAACACCTCCTCAACACTCGTACTGATTATTACTTTGGTTGTATTTATTGTGGGTTTTTCTAATAATACTTTAATCTGACAATCCTTAGGAGTCAAATCTTCAGTCTCAGCATGTGGAGGAAAATGGCTATATGAGAAAGTAGGTTCTAATCTCTATTATTCATTAAGAAAGTCAATTATTTGCATCACCTGTAGGTGGCTTAGGCCTCTTGATGACTTCTACTAACACATCCATACTCTCCTCTTCATTCAGGTTCAACTGTTTCTTTTTTTGGACCATAACTTCCCTCTTCAACCAGGCTGGTGTAGTGCCCATAGGAGACAAGTAATTGGTTAAAGAGGAGGTTTTCCTAGTAGGCACTTTTCCCTTATCACTCCTTTCTGGAATCTTCTCCTTCCACAAGGGATCTAAATTTGGTGTCACTATATCTATTGTATCCAAAGTCCCAACCTCTATATCTTGAGAAATTTTTTGAGGTTCTTCAGGTATCTATCCTTCCTTGGATACTTCATCAGTTGGTCTCTACTCAGGCTCTTCTTTAGTGATAGGAGCGAGGGGAGTGACTGATCCTTTGTCCAAAAATGAAAAATCCTAAATTGGTGGTGGTGAGATACCTAGAGATCCTTGTGGTAGAGGTGGCATTTGATTCCAATCCTCTCACAAAGGTTGATTGATGGGTGCATCTCATGTTTTATCATGCACCATTTCAGTCTCTATTGACACAAAGTTGAAATAAGATATTTTGAAGATATTTGCTTCTTGCCCCTCTTGCTTGTCTATCCACTATTGCTATTGATCCTCTAAAGTTGTAATCTCAATAGGTTGCCTCGGAATAGATGGAAAATGATGGTGGAGCTCCTCCTCTCTTCCTAGGCAACCCTTTCCAAGCATGTCCTTTGGCTCAATGGGAGATTGTCCTCTTCATCTTATTCATCATCTTCATCCTCTTTAGGGATGATTTTTGGGACAACAAGAATAGATATAACTTGTCTTTATATCTTTTTCCTCCTATTCCTTCTGATAGTAGGTCCAACTTTAGCTCTCTTAGTAGGTGAAGAAGAGGCTTGTTCCTCTTGTGTAGGAAGGGACACCTCTTGTGCTTCCTATTCTAGTGCTAGTGGAGGCACTTGCAGAATATCCTAAGGTTGAGCTACCTCTTCATTTTGAGGCTCCTAGTTATCCAGTGCTTGAGCTACCTCTTGAGCTTGAGTCACCTATTCTTGTTGAGGTTCTTCAGCTTTAGGCTCAACTTACTTGGGAGAAACTCTTTTCCTCTTATTCTTCCCTTTGTCCACCTAAAGTAACCAACTTCCATGTCATGCTTATATACCATTTTCGACCTGACTGGAGATTGCACAGGAAAAGTTGATACTATTATTTTTGCACCTTTACCCTTAGCTGGGTGTGCTGTGGCTTGAAAGATTATATACTAAGGAACTAGGTCTAGCTTAAAGGGCTTCTTGACCTAGTCCTTTGTCAATTGGATTATATGTCTCACCTTGTGATTGATATATACATTCTCTTCCCTATCAACCTCTACATTCATAATTGGTCTATCAAATATCTTGTCCCAATTTTACAATGGATCTAAGACCTCTTAAGTGTCTTGTTGGACAACCTTAAGTGGTATCTTTATCTTCAAAGTGCTACCCACTAGATATAGAGTCATCTTACAATAATCCCTAATTTGGATATCATAGTCCTCTATTGTGTTCAGCCAATAATCTTCTATTGCATCCTCATGAATGAATTCTTTCCTACCAAAAGTTGAACTCTTCCAATATTATCAAAAAAAGGATGAGGATAGTTGTAATATTCTAAGGGATATTGATCCCATTCCACATCAAAGGTCATGATATCCTATTTTCACTCCACTTCAAATGGACCTATAGTGATGGGCCACACCCAGGTCTTCTTATGTTGTTTCCTCACTCTAGCATATGCAAGTGTGAGTTGTCTTGCAATCTCCAATAAAATTAGCCTATCTGATGGATATATTGGGAGTTTCTTTGGATTCATATTTGTACCTACTACCCATCTCTTCAATCTTTGCTACTACCTCTATTGACATCCTATTGGCATAATCACCCTTAATGAACCAAATGATTGAAAAAATGAAAGCATCTTTGACTATTCTATATTCCTTGATTTGATCTAAGAGCTTCTTCTTTACCAGTTGGGGATATACCACATAAGGCCAAGAATTAGCATCTTGCATGCTTCCCTTCTTATACAACTTTGGATAGTCAGTTGTCCTTGCCGCTAATAAATACACCAAGTATGATGTCATGTAACATTTTTGGTTAGCTTTGACTCCTGCCAACTACTCATCTAAGTTTTCACTTAGTTTTCTAGCCCAAATAATTGGCATTTTAGTTGTTCTGATGGTCTCAATGAAATATACCATTCAAATATTCAAGTACCCAGTTGCTAGTAGACCCATAGCCCTACTCAAAAGTACAATGGAGTGTTTGATATCATCCTTCATGTACCATCTAGTCTTATCTATCTTGCTTGGTCTTCTTCCTGCTAGTATTCTCTCAATCAAGAATGATGATTGTATAATATCTTTAGCTTCTTCTTCATGTATGCTATGCCA
Organism: Cupressus sempervirens; assembly: GCA_028749045.1. Taxonomy (NCBI): domain Eukaryota; kingdom Viridiplantae; phylum Streptophyta; class Pinopsida; order Cupressales; family Cupressaceae; genus Cupressus; species Cupressus sempervirens. The sequence goes on from CM053786.1 coordinate 378,280,397, forward strand.
TCTCTCTACTTGATGATAAGTAATTTTCACATATTGGTCCACTCTTGGCAGGTGGAAGACTTTCTCAATGTTAGTCGGTCTTAAATCTAGGACTATCTCCCATGTTATACTCTTCACAACTCTTTCTTCTAACACATAATTATCTACCAAGGCCATGAAAAGCTCTAGGGATTGTACTGATGTGGGATGTGAGGCCGCATTAATCAAGCCTAGTCTTAAAAGTGTTGAGACCATTGGGGAACTCTCCTTAGGCTTGTTGCAAAGTACTAGGAATGTGTTCCAGTCTATATGTCCCAATTCCATATCTCTATTCTTTGAATGTGCATCCTAAAAGCATTATTTCTTAAGTGCCTCTTGAAAATTGAAAACAATTGGTTTTGTATCCATCTTCTTTGCAAGTGAGGATGATGAGAAAGCCATTTTATCTGCATAGACTGTGAATACATTAGCCCAGAGAGGTGAAAATTAAACCCTAACAAAAATCTAACTGCTAAAAAACTAGACCTAGAACCCCAAAACCCTTACAAAACTAGTTAAATTCCTATTTTAACTCTATTTATGGAATTTAGCACACATATGCACCTTGATAGGTGCGTTAGGTGTGCTAAATGACTCAAGAATAGTCATTAAGTGCAGTTGTGCACCTACACATGTACACACCTAGATAGGATGTGCACATGTGCATATGTGCTACTATGTACATTTTGTGATATCCCCAATATTAGAGGTCAAATTAATTAAAACAATGAAACAATATTTAAATAATAAATATAAACAATTATTACCAAAAGAAGATTTATATAATAACATTGCTGCATAATTATATAATCTCATATGTTGTTAAATCAATACAATACAATCTATTGTTAATATAATATAATATATATAATATACACATATAATAATAAAGATAATAATTTATTAAAATAATATTCTAAGACAGCTAATTATGAGATAGAGATAACTTATCTTCCATATTGTGTCAGATTAATGCTTCGCCATACAAGTAGAAACCCTAGTTCTTCTATCACGTTTATATATATTCTAAACCAAGATGCAAGATTTCAAATACTTCAAGCATATTAAGTCATGATCATGAAATAAATATATAAACAAATGTAGTGATCATTTTGAAGTATTAGAGTTTCTATAGAAAATACATATGCAATGACAATGATACACTTAAAAGAAGTTTGAAGCAAACAACATGTATTATAGACAATGAAAAATTATGCCACATCATCTGCAAGGGACAAGTAAATAGGCAGCGATGATACAATAGATAAATTTCTTGAGAACTGTGTGAGAAGAAGTCATAGCAAGCACAGGCCACATCCAAAGATACCTACATCGTCACCTTGAAGATGTGTAGTCAGTGGTTAAAGATGGCAACTATACAAAAAGTATCATTTTATAATGATCTTTGTGTTTTCAGTTTTATACAAATGATTAAGGAAAGAGAATTGAATAATATCAAATATGAATTAAACTAAAAGGTTTGATTATAATTAAGATATAGTGTTTTTTTTTTATAAAGAAGATATGACCTTTCATTATGAAGAGTCACACCCTCCAGTGAATAAGCGATATAAGTATTGGATTATTGACAAAAGGGGAGAAGAAAAAATACGGGAGATATCCTCTATAGTTAGGCATAAATATAATTAGGTGTGATTGGGAAATAATTATAAATTGAGACAATACAACATGCACCACGTAGAAAGATAGGAAGACATAGGATATGAGATAATTATTAGGAGAAGCATATATAAATATGGTGGTTAGCAAGTATAACTCTTCTTTTTGGAGGATGATAAGGAGTAGAAATCAAATACACAAGTAGGTATCCCTTAGTCATTAGTCGCATATATCCATAAAACAATAATTCAAAAACAACGTCAAGGAAATACCCACCATTATCACTGAGATCTAATTAAATAGCTTAAGTATAATTCATAGAAATATAATTGGGATGGTATTATCCCTCATAACTATATCCAATGTCCCTCATTATATGACCAAAATCTATGAATCTCACCCAGTCTTAAATTAAGCAATCCATAAGTCAGCAAGACATAGTATGGGCAAATAATTAATAGTTTATTAGCCTCTACTTTTAGAGACAATGTATAATTATATATTTTTTATTGGTATACTTGATCTTACAAGTTTAAGGATATTGTCATCATTTTACAATACTATTGACAACATAAATCTTGTATAAAACTAAGGAGTCTATTGGAATTTTGAGGTAGTAATCCACAAAACATAACATGTTAAGGAAGGGGACATTACAGTGGTATTAGAGTGTAATCCTTCCATCATGTGAGTGAAGGCTTATGGAAACTTACTAGAGAAGGAAAAATAAAATTACAATGAATGACTTGGCTAATGAAGTCAGAACATATATGGAGCAAACCCACCAGACCAACCAAACTATATTGAATCAAATGGAAAAGTCAAATAAAGCTCTCTTGCAAGCATTACAAAACATGGGAAATTCGATCAATAATTTGAGAAGTCAACCTAACCTAGGAAGAGAAACCAATTCAGTCCATTTTGAAGATAATAGTGTAACTTCAAGCTCCAAATTGCCACAACCTACATTCCTACGTAGAAGAATAAATCCAAGAGAGGACGAAGCGGTCGAGCAACCCTTGACTAGTACAAAAGATATTGTGAGGGCATATGCTACTCTAGAACCTAACATTAGAGAAGTGATATCATTCAAAGAATTTTGTGAGGATAAACAAAGGGAGATGTCTAGAAGGATGATAAATGAAGAAATCAAACATAAAATTAACAAAATAAAGCTTCCACATTTTGATGGTTCAGAAAAGATTACACTGTGCCAATGGTTAGAAAAATTAAACACATTTTTTATTTTAAATCCCATGATAGAAGAAGATGCCTTGCAATCTACTATAGTGCATCTAGAGGGAGCAACACATGATTGGTGGACCCATGGGCGTATCTCATTGGGACATTAAGATATAAAATCCTATGAAAAATTCTCCCAAAAGCTCATGGATAGATTTGATGATAAGGACATTGAATAATATTTCCAAGAACTAACTCAACTCAAACAAACTAGAATAGTGGAAGACTATGCTAGCAAATTTCAAGAGTTGTTAGTTATGGTTCTTGACCTTTCCAAAAGAGACTCACCCATATATTTATAGAAGGATTAAAAGATTCCACTAGGCACTCTATTAAACCACATGAACCACAAAAATTGGAGAATCAAATTCATCAAAAGAAAGATCTAAGAATTTCTTGACAAAAATAGAGCATAGAAATGAAGACTCACACAAAGACCAAAGAGAGAAAGAATGTTATTTCTGCAAAGTGAAATGGATCAGAGGACACTAATGCTTGGGTAAGGAAGCCGAAAAGAAAAAAGATGATTCATTGAATAAAGGCATATGTTTTAGATGTAGAGGCCCTTGGGAACCTGGTCATAAGTGTGACAAGAAAAGTCAACTCCATAGAATTGAATAAACACATGAAATAATTAATGAAGAGACTTCAAATAAAAGTGTGAACAGTGATCAAGAGAGGATATGGGAATAGAGAATCATTAAAACTTTGAAGAAGTTTGACTTAGGAAATGTAAATATCAAACAATACATCTATGTACATATTTTTATGATTATTAATAGAACTTTAATATTTAATTTATATAAAAGGAAAGAGTGGAAATTAAGGGAGAACTACTCATGACACCCTATTGTTAGCACCTTCCTAAGAGGGCAATTAAGGGAGAATAGCTAGGGCACCCTATTATAACGGTATGTAGGGAGAACTGTGGTCAGGGCACTGTAGTTAAGGTAAAATTGCTAGAGTACCCTATTGTAGGAATTAGTTGAGGGAGAACTATTGAGGGCACCCTATCATAGTGATAGTAAAGGGAGAATTGCTAGCAGGGCACCCTACTACACTATGGTTATGGGAGAACTGCTAAGACACCCCACTATAGAGAAATTATTGTAGAGATCTTGGGACGAGATAAATTCTTACCTAAGTATTATAAAGAGGGGTAGTCCTAAAAGGATGCCCATTGAGGCCTGAAGGAAAGATAAAGTCTTCCTTAAGAAAACAATAAGAAGAAAAGCATAGGAAAAAAAGGGTATCCAAAGATCTGCGTAGAGATGAAGACTCTACCAAAACTTATAAGAGTTACCTGTCAAGACTTTTCATGGACTGAAGGAAGAGAGAGAAGTACCTAATAGATCAAAGATAAGTTTATCTTTTCTTTAAATTATTCTCTGTACTTTGTAATTTTTTCTATTTGATAAGTATATGTGTCATTCTAACCTCGAGTTAAAATTATTGTTTGAGATCATCGAAGTGGATATCAACATAACACGCAACCACTCATAGTGAAGATTTGAATTGCTTGAGGACAAGCAATTTTGGGCGGGATGGACATTGATATCCCCAATATAAAAGGTCAAATTAATTAAAACAATGACACAATACAATATTTAAATAATAAATATAACCAATTATTACCAAAACAACATTTATATAATAATATTGTTGCACAATTACATAATCTCATATGTTGTTAAATCAATACAATACAATCTATTATTAATATAATATAATATATATAATATACACATATAATAATAAAGATAATAATTTATTAAAATAATATTTTAAGAAAACTAATTATGAGATAGAGATAACTTATCTTCCATATTTTATTGGATTAATGCTTGGCCATACAAGTAGAAACCCTAGTTCTTCTATCATGTTTATATATATTCTAAACCAAGATGCAAGATTTCAAATACTTCAAGCATACTAAGTTGTGATCATGAAATAAATATATAAAAAAAGGCAGCGATCATTTTGAAATATTAGAGTTTCTATGGAAAATACATATGCAATGACAATGATACACTTAATGAAGTTTGAGGCAAACAATGTGTATTACAAACAATGACAAATTATGCTACATCATCTGTAAGGGACAAGTAAACAAGAAATGATGATACAGTGGATAAATTTCTTGAATGAGAACTATGCAAGAAGAAGTCATAGTAAGCACAAGCCACATCCAAAGATACCTGCATTGTCACCTTGAAGATGTGCACTCAACAGTTAAAGATGCCAACTAAATGAAAAGTATAATTTTATAATGATCTTTGTGTTTTTAGTTTTATACAAATGATTAAGGAAAGAGAATTGACTAATATCAAATATAAATTAAACTAAAAGGTTCAATTATAATTAAGATATAGTGTTATTTGTTTTAAAAGAAGATATCACCTTTCATTCTGAAGAATCACACCCTCCAATGAATAAGTGATTTAAGCATAGAATGGATTATTGACAAAAGGGGAGAAGAAAGAATATAGGAGATATCCTCTATAGTTAGGCATAAATATAATTAGATGTGATTTTGAAATAATTATAAATTGAAACAATATAACATACACCATGTACACAGATAGGAAGACATAGGATATGAGATAATTATTAGGAGAAGCATATATAAATCTGGCAGTCAACAAGTATAACTCTTCTTTTTGGAGGATGATAAGGAGTAGAAATCAAATACACAAGCAGGTATCCCTCTGTCATTAGTCACGCATATCCATAGAATAATAATTTGGAAAAAATGTCAAGGAAATACCCACCATTATCACTAAGATTTGATTAAATAGCTTAAGTACAATTCACAACAATATAATTGGGACAGTTTTATCCCTTAGAACTATATCTAATGTCCCTCGTTGTATGACCAAAATCTATGAACCTCACCCAGTCTTAAATTAAGTAATCCATAAGTCAACAAGACATAGTATGGGCAAACAATTAATAGTTTATTAGCCTCTACTTTTAGAGACAACGTATAATTATATATTTTTTATTGGTATACTTGATCTTACAAGTTTAAGGAGATTATCATCATTTTACAATATTATTGACAACACAAATCTTGCATAAAACTAAGGAGTCTATAGGAATTTTGAGGTAGTAGTCCCCAAAACACAACACATTAAGGAAGCGGACATTACACATTTCATGTGCAATGGGACTTAGCTAGCTTTATGAGGTTTAAGGGTATGCACCTGCACAACTTAATGGGGTGCCCATGTGCGCACCCTTACCTATGTTCTGGTTAAAAGGTCAAAAATGGTGTGCATATGCACACCATTACTTAGGTTCATTAGTTAAGTCTTAATGAAGGTGTGCATTAGGTGTGTAGGTTTTCAATTTTCCCTTAGGGGTGTGTTAGCATTTTTTAAGTTTTTAAAGATATAAATAAAGGTGCACACATGCACACTTAGGATAGGGGTATAGGTGTGCACCTTTCTTATGTTTTGACCATGTTGTGTGTACGAGAGGAGGAATTTAGTGCACCTCTGTACATGTAGAAGTGCACTCTTGGAAGATGGAAGGAGAAAATGAATAAGGGGGGTGGGATGGTCCTAGGTATTTATAGACTTGGGACCATGCACACCCTATGGATGTGCCCATCTACACACCTCTAGAGGGTGCACATGTGCACTTATGCATCTAGCAGACTTGAGCACCCATGATAGGTGCGTATGTGTGCTAGGTGTGATAGTGCACACCTTTACCTCTTAATCACCTGTCTGGTCAAAATCTAGTAAATCTGACAACTAGGTTTTTTAGGTAGGGTACCAGGCAAGACCCAGACTCTAGATAGAGTGCCAAAAATGACTCAAACCCTAGACTAGTGGTCTAGGAAGGAAAAAAATACTAGGGGGTCCCTATTTCTAGGAGAAGTGGGAATTCATTGTGAAGCCACAATAAATAGCCCTAACAAAAGGGAAGAAATTACAAAGACATTACTTCATCAACAATCATTCTTCTAACATATGTTAAATACCAACTCAATCTTGAATACTTCAAGTGTATTTTCAGTTGCTTCATAGTCAAAACCTCAAAATCTTGAATCTCCAAGTTCTCTATGTGGTCAATAGATTCATTTCCTTTAACATCTTAGAATGTAGTCTATCATGAGCTTCTAACAACTTGGAGAAAATCTTCCACCTTGCTGATCCATTCATTAGGAATTCTTGGAAAATATGTTTATCAATCACTTGTCTAACCAGATGAGAGAATCTATTTTGAGGGCTCTTAATCGATTATCACTTTTCTTTTGAGATCTTGGGAAATCTTCTGAATTTTTCTTTATGTAGCTCATATGTCACCATTTGATTCTTCCATGAAGCAATTGTTTTAGATATTGGATAGCCATTTTGGAGTGCATATCCGTATTTTCAAATTACCTTTTCAAGACCATTGTGGAGTATTTCATTTTTAACACCACCTTTTCTTTTTTAATTTTCTTTTTTTACCCTAACCATGCTTAGATTGTGTGGCCAAGGCATTGGTGTCATTTCTCAGATTCATTCTTTAGTTGACATCCCTTGCGTTCCTCTTTTAAGAACTTTATGAAAACTATCATGCCAAAAAATAACCTTAGAGATTCCTTTGAAAAAACCTTTTGTTTGAACTCATAGGGTTTGGACTATCCCTTGCTATCATCACTCTTGTTTTGCAAATGTTAGGATATTTGATCTTTAAATATGCGAAGTGTTGAGAAATGTTGATCTGCAATTTTGAATTTAAGACTCAAAGTCCTCTATTACTGCAAGTAACATCTGTTCTTCAATTGGTACAAGAAAAAAAATCATCTAAATGTTTTGACAAAGAAATACCTCTTCCCAAAAGTCAAAACCAAAATAAAATGGTTTATTCAATGCATAAAAATAAACTCTTGATTGCACCTAACCCCTAGATTGATACAACTTTGAAATAAAATACATAACTGAAAGCATACACATGTATAGGAATCAAACAAATGACTGAAAGAAAACACACTTACAAAAATTAAAGACACAAGCAAAAAGATGTTTTCAAAATATTTTTTTTTTGAAGTGTTTTCTACTCTTAGGTCTTAAAGTAATGTTTCAATAATTTCCCATTAACTGGAAATGGAACAAATTCCTCTTGTAAGGAACTCAACCTAAAATTAATTTCTCCAGAATTTCCACAATTTGATAAGGACCAATCCACAAGAGTTTAAACTTAGTGTGGCTGCTTGATTTTTCTTTTGCCTTGTCCCACATAAGAACAAGCTCAGATATTCTAAAAGTTTTTATTGTGGCCTACTTGTTGAACCACCTTTTACTAACAACCTGATGTTTTTCCATATGCTCTAAAGTAGCTATCAGCTTCTCATCCATCTTCAAGAGATTCATTAGTCTGATATGAACCTTGTTAGCATCTTCAACATACCCACTCATGAATTTCAAAATAGGAATGCCAAGGTTAAGTGGGAATATTGGCCTCTTGTCCATAAATGAGAAGGTATGGAGATATTCCCAAAGCATTCTTGACCATGACTCAATCTATCCATAAAACATATTTGAGTTGGGTACACTAATCTTTAGGATTTTCCTTCAACAAACATCTTATTACCATGATCAAGTTCTTATCTGTAGATTCAGCCACACCATTTCCTTGAGGATAGTAAATTGAAGAGAACTTGATTATAACTTGATTATCCAAAGCCCTCTAGGTAAGGAATATTGATACAAAGGCTGACCCATTATCACAAACTAAAAAGAATGGCATCCTAAATCTAGTAACAATGTGTTCTTCCAAGAAGTCTTTAACCATCTTTTTGATACAATTTCTAAAAGTTTCAGCTTCTATCTAGTACATACAATAATCTATAGCTATGAGAACAAACATATGTCCTATCTACAATAGTGGGTTTACTTGACCAATAAAGTCCATCCACTAATTTGTAAAAGGGCATACCTCAAACACTAGTTGTAATGGCTTTGCCAGATGTCTCTCTATTAGCACTAGTTTGACAAATGCGGCAAGTACAAACATGTTCAAAAGTATCCTCGAAGATTGTAGGCTAAAAATAGTTAGATCTTAGGGTCATATGAGCTACAGCTTTTTCATATCCATGTCTTGTACCATACTTATCATGAAATTGCTCCAAAACCTCCTTTAATTCTTCTCATCCCAAACACTTTAGATAACTTCCTTCATAGCTTCTTTAATACAATTTTATATTTTGTAGCATGTAAGATTCACAACTCATCTGAAGACCTATATGTTGCAGACTATTCATCCAATTGGGGTATTGATTTTGTCAAAGATAGTAAACAATATCCTAATGCCAAACATTTGTTAATATACCTTAATCTATATCAACTTGAGATACTATAATCTTCTTTAGTTGATCTTTGTTGCTGATTTCATCATCAAACCTAAATTGATTCTCATTTTTTATCTCATTATTAGCTATCATCTTTGTCAATCCCTATCCTCTTACTAACTTCATTGGTTGAATCTCTAGATCAAACTCTTGTAATATCACCATCCATTTTCCTTGTCTTTCACCTAACTTGTTTTGCATCAGTAATGTTTTAACCATAGGATTAGACATAGTTACATACACCTTACTCAGTATATAATGGCATAATTTCTTGACCACCTTTATCAAAGTAAAATATTGTTTATCAAGATTAGAATAGTTAAACTCAACATTCTTTATGGGACAACTCATGAAAGAAATGGGTCTTTCATCTTCTTTATCTTTCTTCTATGTGAGAATCCCAGCACATGAATGTTCTAAAGAAAAATAGTATATTTTAAATGACAACTCATAATTTGGATTGGAAAAACTAGAGTTGTAGAAATAGCCACTTTGATGTCCTCAAATGATTTCTTGATTTCTGGAACCCATTCTATTTTCTCTCCTTTCTTGAGAGTCATTAAGAGGGTGCACTATCTCAATAAATCCACTTATAAACTTTCACACAAAATTTATCTTCTCAAAGAAAGATTTGAGTTCTTTACAATTATGTGGAGGTGACAATTGTAGAATAGCTTCAATTCTCTTAGGATCGATCGATATTCTAGCTTTGAAGATAATATGACCTAGGAGCTTTCCTTTAGTGAACCCAAATGAACACTTCTTTGGATTAAGTGATATGCCATATTTCTGACATCTATTGAACACTTTTTTTAGATCATCAATGTGAGTGCTTCAATCCTTTGAAAAGACAATTAAGTCATCCATGTAGATAACTATACATTTTTTTATCAATCCCTTGCAAGCTTTATCCATGGTTTTTTGAAATGTAGCCCTTGCATTGATCAACCCAAAGGGTATTCTTCTATAAGTAAAAGTCCCCCATTTCATTATGAAAGAAATCTTTAGCCTATCTTCTTCATCAACCATCACCTAATTATATCCAAAATATCCACCGTAATAATTCATCAAGAGAAGATAGATGGTAGTTATCCTTTTGAGATGCTAAGTTCAAATTGTGAAAATCCATAGGAAGGCAAATCTCTCCATTCTTTTTCCTCATTGAAACTAAATTAGCCACCCATGTATAATGGTGTATGGGGAAGATAATCTTGGCATCGAGAAACTTCTTAACTTCCTTTATTATTAATGGTTCAATAATGGTATTAATAGGTCTTTGCCTTTGTTGAAAAGGTTTGGCATCTGGTTTCAATGGAATATCTTGTGTGATGATATTAGGATCGTATGTTTTGAGTTCTTCATAACTCCAAGAAATGAAATCTTTGTACTCCCTCAATAGTTGGAGCATATATTCCCCACCTAAGTGTTGCACATCTTTCCAACCCTTACCATTCTAGGATCTTCATTAGTACCTAGATTATATGAATCACATTCTTCGATATCCTTTTCTTTGACTATTCTTCAGTTATTTGTTGATTCATCATGATCAAAAATATGCTCCAACTCAACCATTCCCTTAGGAATAGTATTGGTTTTCAAATTGAGAATTCCATCTTCATCTTCAACTTCTTCCTCCTCAAGTTTGTCATCCAAAGTGTCATCAATTTCTTGTTCCTTAAAATGGCCATTTCACATGATAAACTCAAGAATGTGTTGGTCATCCTAGAATACTTGGAAGCTTTTAATGTTGTTTGGAATGGATGGGGAAACAACCAATTCTACTAAAAATCTTTTTAGTTTTATTCTCTCAATGGGTTGTAATGCACTTGCTGAAATTGCCAAGGCATTTGCTAACATGTTTCTCCTTTTGGGGATAGACCTTATGTTCAAAGATTCAAAGTCATCCTTTAGATCCATACTCTCTTTTAGTAAGCAAGTAATCTCTTATCATTGCAATAATAAATTGATTTTACTTTTTTAGTCACCAACTAGGAGTCTCCTTCAATTATCAGGACTTTAATTCCCTTCTCTAATGCAAAGAGAAGTCCATGAATCAAGGCTTTATACTCTACAACATTGTTGGTACATCTAAATTGTAATTGATATGCTATACAAAGACCTATTTTTTGGGTTGATTAATTCAATACCTACACTGGCTCCTAATTTGCACTTAGAATCATCAAAGTGGAGTGTCCAGATTGGATCTTCTTTGCGCTTATTGGACTTATTCTTGTTCATTCATAGTTTTTCTTTAACTTTTAAAGGATTACTTCTTTAGAATCCATTGTAATCTCTCTCACAGTGGGCTTGATGAATTTTTATTGCTTATCTTTGATATGGGGAAGGTATGTTTTTCTTTTTGATCTTGAATTTCCCCAATCAACTCTATAATTTTGTCAAATTTAGGCTTAGGAGGAATGACTACTGAAGTCCAACCTTGGCTTTTTATGAAACATCTCCTTCTTTGGATCTTAATCATTCCCAATGGGGAAGAAGACAAACCTCCACCATCTTAAGAGGTATCACTATATGATGCATTGAGATTTTCTACCTATTCTTCATCCTTCTAGGCTTTAGATATGTATGTGGAATTTAGATTTTTTGTAAGTAATTCTTTTGGAATGTGGTTTCTCTTTATTTCCATCATTTTCATTAATACTCAAGAAATTGCTTCTTGGCAATGTGAATATTCAAACTTTGAATGACTAAATTTATGCAATCTACAAAAATTGGGAAGCAGCAACACATTTGGGTCTACTTCTTCACATAAACATTGTAAGTTGGCCACCATGATATCTATGAATTGCATTATGATTTCTACTTTTGGGATCGAAATCATGCATCTTCCATCTTGATCATTTTTTGTTTTAGTTGAAGCAGTATCAAAAGCCATTACTTTATAAGATCCTAAATAAGATTGTAGAAATGCCCCTCATTTGGTGCATTGTCTTCTATAATCACCATTTTCAATTTTGGTTGTACATCAATCTTGGTCTAATTATTCAACCCTTTCCAAGGTAACCATAGTTGAGTAAAATCCATTGAAAACCATCATCTTAAGCATTTTGTCTACTCTCTACTTGGTAGCAATCCATATGTTTCAAGAATTTCAACCACATTTATATCTATGTTGTCTTGAATTCAGGGGTCAATAGTCAATTGTATCTAGACATCTTTTAGCACACTTGTAACCTTTACTTCCATTTTATCGAGTTGTATCACTATTTGATTAGATGGCTGAGGAGTGACTCCCAACCTTTGTGCTATAGAAAGTGGCATAACATTACAAGAAGCTCCCAAATCAATTAGACAATTATAAAGATTCTTTCCAAATATTCTAATGCTAAGAAAAAAGGGAGGCACCTCAATGTTGTCTTTAAACATACTTGCCATGGCCTTTGAAGCATTAACTTGTTGAGATATTGTCTTTTGAGGAACAATATTTGTATTATGGTTTTCCTTTGTATGATTGGGAGTTTTCATCAGTGCTTCCTACTGATTAGGACAATTTTGTAGCATGTTGAACATAAACATGTTGCCCTTTGTTCAATTCAAATCTTTCACTACACTATACTTTTCAATAGACCATGGGGTATTTTTCAAGATTGTAGGCACATTTCCTTGATTCTAATTTTGATGTCCTCCATATGGAGGTCTAATAGGTACTAGATTGTTTGTTGCTCTCAGATCTAGAGGGGTTGATTATAATGTTGGAGGAATACCATCAGTCATGTGTTCCTTCTGACTTCACAAATTGTAGATATTTTGATTATCATTTTGGAAGGTGAAAATTTATTTAGGTTGAGTATCTAGTTCTTGTCTAAATGGAAAAGAGAATTCTTCATTAGTTGTTTGTTCCATTCCCATGTTCTATAAAGAATCATAGGATTCTAGTATCATAGCATTGACTTGAAAGGGGAATCATTACTATTGCCCATTAGATTTTGATTTATTTTCTTATTTCCATTGTAATATGAGCCATCATCATTTGGTACATTTTGATTATTTCCATACTAATTAATATCCACATTCTTGACATTTTTGTTGTTATTATCAGCAAAAATACTTTCATTGTTCAAATGGGTGTTCCATTGTCGATTCTGTCTTTGGAAACAATTGTTGTGATAAGGAGGATTGGAGTTGTTTCCTCCATTTTTATTTCCCACATTGTTGTTTCTTGCATTATTGTTTATAGTTTTGAATTGTTGTTGTTGTAGGGACTAGGATTTGTTCTCTGAATATGGTTATTTTGTCCTTGTGACAACCTTAAATGGGTCAACTCATTAGCAATTTGAGACATGGTTTTCTTTATTTGGCCAAGCTCAGATGCAATGTTGCTCTTTATTTTAGTGAATGTTTCTATCTTTTGCTCAAACAAAGAAACTTTTGGAGGTTCATATCCTAGGTTTGTTATGTAGAAGTTGTGAAAACCAGCTTCACAAATCACCAAGACCACCTACATGAAAATATCTTGCTGAAGAGAAACCAAAGAAGAAAAGGTAGGGCTTGGAGAATCTTAATGGTGTGAGAGAAAATATATTCCAATAATGAAAAATGAAATTGTTGTACAAAAATACACTAGGAAAGCCTATTTATAAAGGCATTTAGGATGCTTCTAGAATGAGCTAGAAAGACCTAGGAGGTAAGCATGACAACAAAGAATATGCCCACAAAAAGTGGATTATCCTCCATGTAGACAAGTGGATAAGTATGACATGGTAGGTGCAAACTCTTGTGTTGTCAAAAATTCAACACATAAGAGTACTCTTACTCCTAGATAAAAAACTAATAAATAATGCATTTAACTAAGTGAACTTAAGTAAAGTGTAAATAATAATAATTTACACTAACACCCCCCCCCCCCCCCCCCCCCCCCCCTCCTTAAGCACAACCTAGGGGACTGCACTTAAGCTCACAAAACCTGTGATGAAAATGAAAAATGTGTCTCGACAACTAGGCCATGTTAGTTATCCATGTACAAATGCAAATAAATGCAACCTCTGAAAATGGGGAAAGAGGGAAAACCTCATGGGAAAATCCATCCCCCAAAAAAAGGTAAGTACAAACATGTAGATAAAACATAAAGAAAGGTAGGAAGGCCTCAATAAGACTCCCTAAGGACAACTTCCCCCAAAAATGGCTCAAGAGACTCTCAAAACCATAAGTACAACAAACTCCCCCCATGAGAGAGAAGAGATACCGAAGCCCCCCCAAAATAATGGAGCCCCTGGAGAGAGGATCAAACTAATGAAAATCCAATGCAGAAGAAATATGGGAAAAAAGAAAGGAAATCCCTAAAAGAGAGGGGAAACTAGAAGGCATGATTGATGCTTAAAGAAGAAAACATGAAAATCCTAAAAGGGAATTCACAAGGTAGGTGTGTTGACACCATCATGAAGGAGGAGATGAATGTCCTCCATAGAATCTACAACAAGAGTACCTAGAGGTTCAATGAATGGAGTTGAAGGGTTAGATAGAGCTGAAGAAAAATCCTATTGAAGAGAAAAAAACTCAATTGGATGTGGTGTGGGAGTCAAAGTAGTGGTCTCAAGAACAATACAACGGTTCAAGTATCCTGACTACACCACATGATGCTCTTGTGAAAGAGAAGAGTCATGCTCTAACAATGGAAATGGTGGACCAAAGTGTGAGAAGGTGTAGAGGCTAGTGGTAGTATCAACTATCCCTACAGAAATAAGGCCTCCTATTGTACTATCCTGAATGAAGATTGAATCTGTAGTGAACTCAACTATCTTCCCTAATTCATTGCATATAATCTGAGAAATTGAGAAAAGGTTTGCAAATAGAGATGGAACATATAATAAAGTATTAAATATACCATCCTAGATACAAACTAAACCTTTCCCATAGACTATAGGGTGGTGTTATTCTTGATGAGAATATGAGGAATGGGAGAAGCCCCAATAGTGGAGAAGACACCTTGAGAAGATGTCATATGGTGAGAAGCACTTGAATCTAGTATACAAGGGACCTATGAAGGGGATGCAATGGATGCCTATAATGCATGACCCTATCAAAAATATTATGTAGAGTTTGAAGATATGGAAGAAGATTGAAAGGTAGACCCTTGTGAGGTAGAAGAAGATGCAGATAAAACAGTGCTCTTCTAAAGAAGAGCTTGTAAATCTACAATTTTTTTCTCATAACCATCAAATCTCTGTCATGTCCCCTATTCAAATAATTAAAAATAAAAAAATAAAAAAATAAACTTTGTTAAGGCAGGCAGGCTCCAAAAAGGTGAAATTTTGGAAAAAGGGGCTAATCTTTGGAAACCGATGGACTAATAAATAAAAATTATTATTAAATTATATTTTATTAACCCCTCTTGGACGTGAGTTAGGGTTATGCCCTCTTTAAAAGGGGTTTGGAGGCATTTTGTGCTCATTCTACATCTTGATTCTTGCTAATTTTCTTGTTGTTCTTCAGAGGCTGCCAAACCTGTGGAGAAGGAGACCCAAGAATGGGAGTTTGCAAGTTTCTAGGAAGGCTAAGGACAGGAGTTTGAAGCCATTCCATGTGCATGCTCATACAGAGTTTGCCTTTGTGCTGAATAGCGCCGATTTGGGTGTTTTCGGGGTTGTTTTTGGTTTGAGTTTGGGTTTTCAGTTGAGTGTTTCATATCAGTTTGGTTTGCTGCTGTATTTCAGACTTTATGATGTTAAAATATAGCTGAATATATGTATTGGGTCGTGATTAAACTTCTGAGATAGTTTATGAGTGTTTTGTGGTGTTTCCGGGCATTTTTGTGTTAATTTCGGGAGCTCGATTGAGCATAGTTTTGCCCTACATTTGTGAGCTGTTGTGTAAAGGCTATACAAATCTAGAAATGTCATTTTGTAGGCTGTTATGCTGCTGAAATTTCTGTAAAAATTTCCATTTTCAGATTTATTAATAATTTGTGAAGTTGTGAAGTTTTTGGCACTAATTTGGACATACCCGATTTGGGTTTTATTGGAAAATTGGCAGATCTTTGTAATATTCGTTGTTTGATTTTAAAGTTCTAATTTGAGGCTGGAAATATCATAAAAAATCAGTAAAGGGACATTACAATCTCTTCTGAAAAAAATGTACCTCATCACAAGATCCCTTCTAACAATAGGAATAGGTAGGAGTCTCAGTCTTCTTTTTCTCCTTCTTCTTAATAGAAGAGGATGGACCAGTAGAGTGCTGAGAAGAGAAATCAGATATCTGCTTTGACTTCTGCTCATGTGTATCCTTGACAAGAAATACTTGTGATGATGAACCTATAAGTGAATCCATCTGAGTGAGCTTGGACTACTCATGAGTTAACCTATCATAGAATATCTCAAAAGAAAGCATATGATGTCTATTAACCAAGGCATACATAGTGGAGTAGAAAGTGGAAGAAAATATCTAATAATTTCCTCACAACTTTGAGAGTATAAAAAAAATACACTCATTATCTATTTTGTTTTTCCCATATCCCTACAAAATTATACGTTGAGATTTGAATTTCATAAAGAAGTCCTCAATAGTGGGGAAATTCGTAGGTGTCAAAGAAGTCAACTCAACATCAAGTTGTAGTGCCCATAATTCATTCACTGTGCCAAACAAGTTGTGAAACTTGGTCCAAATAGCCCGAGGAGTGGTCAAACCATCCAAGTGAAACAAGAGACTATTTGAGATGTTCAATGCAATCAATCCCATGGCTTCATCCATTTTGTTTTTATTCTAAAGGACCTCAAAAGGGTGTTGTAGAATAGTTTGGTTCTCATCTAGATATGACCATAGGCCTCATGACATAAGAAGCCTAGTCATTTGTGTTTTCCAGGTGTGATAGTTGTGTGGCATTAGCTGGGTCACAAAAGGATGCGACATTGAGAGAAGAAGATGGAAGTACAAGGGTCTATTCTAAAGTAAATTATAGAAAAGAAAATGCTCCCCCCCACAACATATAAAGATATCCCTCAAATACCAAAGAAACAACTATAGAAAGTAGAAAAATTGAGAAAAGAACCTAGATTTTGGATGTAGAGATAGAGAGGAAGCTGAAGCCTCAACTTAAATGCCAAAAACAAGAGCTCAAATAGACTCAGAATGAAATGAAACTAGCATCATTGTCTCTATTTTATAACTACCTTTTTGATGCTTCTTTTAGATTGAAAAAAGACCTCTGTAAGCTTAAGTTATGGTAAAAAAACAACTGCTAATCCAAAAAACAAGCTCACTGGAAAATTATAGTCACTACAAAAAATTTGATGACTATACGACCATCAATTGACTATACGACCATCAATTGACTATCACCTAAAAAAAATTGGCTATCTAAATGCTGATGTCAATAGCCAAAAAGTGATGTCACCTTGCTTGAAAATGACATCATCATGGGTAGAAAATTTTGGTCAAAATGATGATGTAGGGGGCCAAAAAAGTGACATCATAAGGCTGGAAAAGTGACATCACCTATTGCAAAAGTGATGTTAGCACTAGAAACCTACATCAGTGGGGGCTAGGAGGAGCACCACTAAGAAAGGTGGCAGGTGGGCTAAGCTCGATAGTGGAGGCAATGGATTGGCTAAGCGATGGTGGCTAGAGGGCAGCCCACTAATAGTGGCCATGAGCAGGTTGTGCGACTACATAACCAGTCCCAACTAAGTACAGGTAGGGTGCAAGCTCCACTTTGATGGCTATGAGGTGGTTGGTGGGTGGAAACTGAGTGGAGTGGCCTATGTGGCCATTTTTTTTTTGATTTTTCATCTGTATGACCTTCTAGGAGGCCTTAAAAATTTTCTTGAAGCTATAGTGGCCAAAATTTGAAAATTTTATATGGATTCTAACTATACTGGGCCTTCTGAGCATACTGGCAGTGTTCATTTTAGCCCAGAGTAGCTTGAAAAAATGCACTTCCTCCTGATTGAAGGAAAAAACCTTGAACAAGCTAGGGTTTGTGTCTTTGAATCACGGCTTCAAAAATCTTCAAACCAAGAAGTACTAGGGACACTTTGATACCATGTAGAAGTTGTGAAAACCAACTTCATAGATCGCCAAGACCACCTGCATGCAAATAACCTGTTGAAGAGAAACTAAAGAAGGGAAGGTAGGGCTTGGATAATCTCAACATTATGAGAGAAATTATATTCCAACAATGAAAATGAAATTGTTGTACAAAAATACACTAGGAGAGCCTATTTATAAAGGCCTATAGGATGCTTCTAGATTGAGCTAGAAAGAGCTAGGAGATAAGCATGACAACTAAGCATAGGTCTAGGAAAAGTAGATTATCCTCCATGTAGATGAGAGGATAAGTATGAGAAGGTAGGTGCAAATTCTTGTGTTGTAAACAAGTCAACATGTAAGAATACACTTACTCCTAGATAACAAACTAATAAATAATGTATTTAATTAAGTAAACTTGAGTAAAGTGTAAATAATAATAATTTACACTAACATGTTAAAGCTAGAACTTGTGGATTCGGTGCTTGTTGTAATGAAATTGGATTCATTGGTATGAATTTACTATGCATCAGTGGTGCTCGAACAAGATATGCTAGTATTGTGGTAATAGCTTTTGCTAGGGGCATCAATCCTCCTCCTTTAGGATTGGCCTATCTTGTAAAAGTAGTTGCTTCTGAGAAGACTTTGTCTAATGTCCCAATATTTGTAGGAGGAAGTCTTCTTAGGAAAATAGTCATAAGATGGTCCATAGAATTCAGGTAAATTTGAATTGTGACTTCAACTAATATAGTGTATGGTGTTTCCAGCTTGCAACATGCCATACGAAATTGATGATTGAAGTGTGAAACCATTTTGATTGGGTTCATTTTGATTGATATGAATTGATGATGTATCACAGTTGGGTTGATGAAAGTTTTGAATTATTCTAAGAATAATTTTTTGAAAATGTCTCAGTCTTCAATGCATCCTAGTGGTAAATTGACATATCGATTAAAGAAAACTTTTCCCAATGAGTATGGGAATAAATGAAGAACAACATTCTCATTAGTAATATACTTTTGGTCACAAATTTCTTTGAATACATTGATGTGATCTTCAACTGTTCTTGTCTCTCCATAAATGAACCTTCGAAAAATTTCTCAAGATTCTTAGGAAGGTCATTGATTACTCATGTTAAGTTCATTGGTGAGTCTAAAAAATTTGCAAAAAAGACCATTGGTGGAGGATTTTGGGGAACAATGGGTGGTTTTTTTGAAGGTAGAAGAGAGGAAGATAACAAAATGTTGAATGGAAGTCAGAGGATTCTGGGAAATCTCTTGTCACTATGAGGCTTACAAAAATAACTGAGTTCTAGGAACTTTGGCTCACTATATAAAGATCTTAAAGCTCATTGAAATAGGGACATTGGATTGGGATCCTCCAATTTGCATTAATTTTGGAAAAAGTGCACCTCTGTAGAAGCACACTTTCTCAAAAAATATGGTGAACCAATTTAGTAGTGCACTTGAGCACATGTGCACTTGTGGACTGTGATGGACAAAAAAATTCATGATCTTACAAAAAATGCAAAATTTTGAATTATCGAGGCATTTTTTCTATTTCAAATGGTGAGAGATCCTCCTTCTAGTGCCACTTCTATTAAGCAATCATTTTGCATGATGCTTAGCTATAGTAATACTTTCAATCTACTCTCTTGAAAAGCTAATCTGGGATCAACTCCAAGGTTCTAGGTGATCTTGTAACCTCCTAAGATCTACTCAGTAGAAGATAAATGTATTTGTTCACAAAGAGGCCTTGCTGGTTTGAACCAATTTCATATAAGATGATCAATTTTCTTGTTGTTTCAAAATTAACTACACAAAAAGAGATATATTATTTTTCATTTTTTTTTAGTGCAATCCACAATGCAACTATATGAATTCCTAATCTAACTAAGGGTTAGCAAAGAAAATAACAAAGATAAGGTAGAAGAGATTAAATTAAATAGCATAAAAGGGAAATTTCCAATGGACATAAACCATGGTAACAACACATTTTCAAGTTAAATAGTTGAAAAGATCAAGTAAGAAACCAATGAAAATAGGAGTAGTGCTTTCTCAAATCCATTGATATAATCATCAATGGAAACTTAGTAAAACTAAAAGATATTTCACTTCTTATGAAATCACAAGGCCATGAAAAGTGTGCTCATGTGAGACAAGGAGCTATGTAGGAATAATAGGGTGATCTTCTCTCTAACTTAGTATGTTAGCAAAATTCATCAACACGCAGCAAACACTAGACCTAGAATATTGCACAATCAAATCAGCACAAAAAACTACTGGCTCCATTATTATCATGAACAAGAATCCACAAAAATAACACACTATGAAAAGAATAACTACTTTCATAATGAGAGCACCAATAGCATATAATTGTATCAAAATAACAATCTAGAATACATGTTACATTCCTCAATTTATAAGAAATCATCTCCTCAATTTGTTTTGAGAGTGAGAGATCTCTTCATGAAATAATATGACTAACTAATAAAAAAATTCAATTATGTGGCTAGTCAGTTTAATACCTTAGTAACAAAGGATTGGACATCCTTTTAGAGTGACTCAATGATTAGACAGAATCATATATTTTCCTAAGAATAACATACTGACTTCATTTTATTCTGTCAACTTGGGAGCGTAAGCTTGAGAGGGTGGATGTAAAGTATATGCTATAATTCCTGTTTAGGTCATTACAACTAAAACAAAAGGGTATGTTGAAAGAGAATTAAGCTAGGAACTAAAACAACATCTTATCTTAGAGGTTAAAGCAATGTTGTAAATAGTAAATCTATCTATGCACCTATGTTGTAGGAATAGTTCACTGATTCTATTATCAATGGCTGTAGGATAAACAAAATTCTACCTTGCAAAGAAACAAACAAGGAAATGAAATCTATTCTAATAGAGTAGTTCACTCACCACTAATGGGCCCCCTTGGATGAGTGAACAAAACAGATAATCAAGACAGAGGGTGGAAACTTGAACTTTGTATTCTATTCATTCATGGTAAGAGATTACATCTGATTAAAAACAAGATCACATGCTACTACTATGAAAAACAATCTATTCTATTTTTCTCCTTCTAAAAACTTATTTCAAAGCTATAATAGGGATTATTTAAAGGAAAACTACAATAACTTCCTACTTCTATGATCACTCCATCAATGAGGATCACTTACAGGTTCATAAAGTTTGCAACATAAATATCATTAATCGTGATTAACTCCTCCAAGAATATAGTAGGCTTAGGGAGCTATATTCATGCTTTGCCATAAAAAAAATCACACAATAATCTACTTGGTGTGGTAATTTAGTAATTTGGTTGGCTTTGACTTAGCTTAAAGTGTTGACTTTGAATACGCATGGCAAGTACCTACAAAATATTGAATGCATACAACTTCCACATACATATATTCATTTCATCATCAATGTTAGAGAAGATATAATTTTCAAACTATAACTCTTTGAAAATCTTATGGCTATAGGAAGGAATCTACCCAAACATAGCATGGATGAGGAAACTATTAGCCAAAATACCCTCTCGCCAAATTTTTTTTTAAAATTATAGTTCATCGAATGGTTGCCTAGGGTTTTGAATTCAAGCATTGTTTAAATTATACATTATGCCTTGGAATGTTTTTTTATTATAAAGCCATGACCATGAGATTCACATAGTCATGGTTTGTTGAGCATCAACAAGGGTCAAGGTGGTGAAGACACTCTTTTCTTGTTTTCACTTGATCACACGATGATATTGACATGTTATGGTTTAAGCTATGACAATACAGAAAAGGAAAATCTTTAGTGCTTCAAAGACATATCTTGCACCGTTAGATCAGCCAAATTTATGGCCAATGCATGATCACTGTGAGTCAAGAAATGGTTAAGGACTGATTTGTGATTAACTGATTCCCTTTGTTTCACTCAGTCACAAAGGTTACAAGGAACCTTGGGTTAAAGATACAATAGTGTAGATGTGGTTAAAACTCAGCCTTCGTAAGGTCATGATAGTTAGTAAAGCATGCCAATAGTTACAACTGATTTGAAATTTGGTGGCAACAAAAGAAATTCCTTGAATGATGAATCTAATCTTTCCAATCTCCTCTAACCACTTTCATCAATCCCTAGGCTTGATAAGTACAAATGCATACTCCACCACCATTTTTTGATCCATTCATTTAGCCAAAGATTAAATGATCATCACTCCTAGCCTTTTAGAGATTTGTTTGGTGAAGAAGTGATCCTCTCTTGTATGAATTTACACAATAGTCATATCTTTTTAGTTTTGTAGTGATTATTCTCTGAAGATTTGATTGGAGTGGTTGATTTTATCTTATGAGGGAGGTTATCCAAGTTATGCTAGCACTATAAAGGCAAATATTGTATTCTTTCTTAGGGTCAGATCTTCTCTATTTTCCTTGGTACTACCTTGGCATGCTACTATAAATTCCCTCTTTGCCTTTGAGTTATATGACTTTCTACCTTATCTCTTTTAACCATTGTTGTATTATGCAAGCTTTCCTACCTCTCTGCAATGTACTGTAAATATTTGTAATTTGCATTTTCTATGTCTCTTTGGCCCATGAATGATAAGAAGTGAACCAATTTTCCTCGTGTCACTCATATGGTTGTCTAATCTTTATGTAGTTTATAGATTAAAGCAAGTTTGAATCTGCATATCTCTGGATTGTCATAATGATAACACTATGTATGTATGGGTAGAGTCTAGTCTAAACACCCTATTTTGGTGCATCACCTCTTTAGAATAGATTAGGAAATTACTTTCATGTATTCCTTCTCCCTTTTCTCTTGAAGAATAGTTTAAGTGCATCCTAATAGTGGAGGAAGCCGACCTGCTCTAGAGACTCAGCCTCATAGTTCAAGTCCCATAGCTTGGAGGTTGTTTCCATGTTTCATGAGGTTGTCCTTGGGTAAGACTTTTGACAAGCATGCAAGATTTTGTGATAACAATTTTTGGCATGCCCAGTGGGACATCATATATTAAAAATATTTAAAGTTCACTGGCATCAGGAAAAGATCCCTTATTCATGCTAAGGAGATAGTACTACCTTCAGTATAAAGCCTTCAAGAGGCTCATTGTTTAGAAGTACTTGGTGACTCTAAGCTTCAAATGCAATCTTGCTTCTAGACCAAAGTTGTTGTGATTCATGCCCAAGAGACACACACTGACATCTTCTAGAGGTAAGTTCCAATATCAAGAGATTTCTCTTTCTAATCTAAGAAGAAAGGTTAGAGTATCCTTATCACTAGTTAGGAGTGTGACAGTAACACATACATCTGCAAGATCTATCTCCACTTCTCCTATTGTGTAATGTTCCCACTTTAGCAATTAAATTAATTTCTTATAAAGTCATTAAATAAATTAAAATTAAAAGGTGGCTTTATATTTAATTAATTTAATTATTAATTACAAGGGAGTAGCTTCTAGGGTATGTATTAATTATTGGAAGGATGGAATCCTCTCGTGATTTAATTAATTATTGCCAAGGAGGAATTTTTGGGATATGCATTAATTATTTGAAGGAGAAGCTTCTAGCTCTTGCAATTAATTAATGTTTTAGTTCCTTCTAGAAGGATGAAGAAAAGGATAAATAGGGCTGAAAGTCTCATTGCTGAGCATCGGATGATTATAACTTGCATTTGATAAGAGCTTGGATGTGTGAATCACACTCTTTTTTGGCAATAGAGGATGTTCATTCTCTATTGTAACATTCTAGACGTCATTCCCTTAAGGTTTGGCCTTTGGAATACATCTCTTTGTACTTGATTGCAGAATTTTTAGAATTAATATAATTTCAGTAGTTGGTTCAGCTTTTGGGCATTCCTGGGTGTCCACTATAGTGGTATCAGAGCTATAAGTCCTACCATCCTGTGGAGATCATATAGATAGCCGGATAAAGGGAAAAGTGTTTGAAAAAATGTATATTAGTCCAGATCAAGATGTGATGTTCAAAAAGTTATTGGGTACATTGGAGAAGGGGCAACGTATGCAACAGGAGCAGAATAGGATGCTACATGAGCAGAATAGGCGAATAGATATGATGTTGCAGCTTATGGCTAGACAGATGGGCATCAACATTGATGATTTATATGTTGCTCCAGAGCAGAAGGTAGTTGATTCCTCAAGTGGGACTGAGACACGTATAGAGCCAGCCAGTTATGATGCTGGTGATATGGGTGTTTCAGTGAAATTAGTAGAAACATGTGCACAAAGTCAGGAGACCACATATGAAGCTTTGTTAGGAGATGGTGCTACAGTAATAGTGGGATTAGGAGAACATGAGGATACTACCATATCAGCAACCATTTCTGTGTCAGTTGAACCATCCAATGAGGAGTTTAATGGTATAAATCTAGTGGTTGATGTATTTTATAATGAAGCCACACATATTATAGATTATGAGTTTTCACCATCTACAAAGATTCAGTTTTGTGTTGCAGCAGTTGGGAAGAAGAGATTTCATAGATCTTATATGGAGTTACCTTTTGGTGAGATTTTAACTTCTTCACCATCAACACAAGTATTGGGTGCTAGGTTGCATGACATGTGGTTGGTCCTGATGATGCTGATTTGTAGTTGGTTTAATGTCCACAAGGATGTCGCATACTACTTCAATTGGGATCCGGGTGGAGGTTGGAGTTCATTGTATTGCCAGATTGCTTGAGGAAAAGCAATTTCAAGGAGGGTAGATTGTAATGTTCCCACTTTAGCAATTAAATTAATTTCTTATAAAGTCATTAAATAAATTAAAATTAAAAGGTGGCTTTATATTTAATTAATTTAATTATTAATTACAAGGGAGTAGCTTCTAGGGTATGTATTAATTATTGGAAGGATGGAATCCTCTCGTGATTTAATTAATTATTGCCAAGGAGGAATTTTTGGGGTATGCATTAATTATTGGAAGGAGAAGCTTCTAGCTCTTGCAATTAATTAATGTTTTAGTTCCTTCCAGAAGGATGAAGAAAAGGATAAATAGGGCTGAAAGTCTCATTGCTGAGCATCGGATGATTATAACTTGCATTTGATAAGAGCTTGGATGTGTGAATCACGCTCTTTTTTGGCAATAGAGGATGTTCATTATCTGTTGTAACATTCTAGACATCATTCCCTTAGGGTTTGGCCTTTGGAATACATCTCTTTGTACTTGATTGCAACATTTTTAGAATTAATATAATTTCAGTAGTTGGTTTAGCTTTTGGGCATTCCTGGGTGTCCATTACATATTTTTAGGTGTCAACCTAGAATACAATCTTCTAATATCAATAGAAAACTTGTTTATATGGCTAGAGCCTACACTTTTACCATCTATAATGATGGGAGCTCCCTTCTATTAGCCCAAAGGCACAAAATACTAGTATCATCTCTCAAGAATATACTTGAGTTTATTGGTGAAACCTCCATCTCCCCTATTAAGCATATTCAAGAGGTGTCTAATGTTTAAAATATTCATAGTATCACCAAAGATGATGTAGCAATTATACTTCTCATCTCATCCTTAAAAGAAAAGTCATTATAATGTTATAGAGGTTTGCCTCAGAACTCTATTATTCATTGGGATGCGTTAGGGGCAGCCCTATGCAGGCATTTTGAGGACAAAAGTGACCACCTGTCACTTTTAGAATAATTGACAACTATCAAGAGCCCCCCCCATGAATGTATGATTGATTTCAATTATAGATATCATAAGACATGGGACACACTATCTACCACATTAAAGCCCCCTCCTAGTAATGCATTCTTGTATTATCTCAGAGCCTTCAAAAGTGATATTGCTACCACTTTGCAATCTTTGGGAGGGGACACTGTACCAAATGCTTATGAGGTTTCTATAAGAGCTGAAAATATTTTGGTATAGGGAGGGAAGTTAGCTTTAAGACCCCCAATGCCTTTCTTTCCCAACATGCTTAATCATCAACCTACTATGGCCCCTATTCATTTCTCCTCTGTAAGTCACCCTCTTGTTGTGGTCCCAATAGCCTCTACATCCTCTAATAGGGTTGATAGGATTGAGGCTATGATATAGACATTGATGTAGAATGTAGATAGAAGGATGTTGTATTAAGAAAAGAGGATGGAGGATAATAGTGCAGTAGTGAAAAAAATGGGAAATAAGTTGGTAACCATGAAGAGACAATAAGCTCAAAATAGTAAGCCTTTCTAATTCTAGAGTCAAGGTTCTAGTCATGGTAGACCTCTAAACTAGAGTCATGTCTCCTACAATTAGAATAGACCTATCAACGACCTTCATAATCAAAATAGACATATCAACCACCCCTAGTCTTCAAACATCAATCTAAATAGGGGTTTAGTCCCTTAGAAAAACCTTTCCCAAGATCAAGATTCCTTCCCTTCTTGTAACTACTCCTATGGATACTGCATATGTTAGAAGGAAGAATCTTTCTTGGCTTTAACTATTCTAGAGTGAGACATTTCCTAGCAACACAATGCTATTCAATTTGTTGATGCTTTTTAGCAGAATGATTGTTCTTTTATGAACTGCCTAGTGGAAGAACATGGTAATGTAAACTAGGATTCCTATTCTTACAATACTAGGAGCAAGAGAAGAGCCATGGAAGAAGTTTCTCCTCAACCTCCTAATCAAACTTCAACATCAAATGTAGTACCACATGTACAAGTAGTTTCCCAACAACATAATGCGAGTCAGCTTATCAATACACCTTAGAAGCAAAAGCGGGGTGAAAGTAGAGATAATGTGAATAACCCACAAACTATCCCACCTCAAACTTCTAATTCTAAGGCTCCTACTAGAATATCTAATGCTTCTTTTAGTGTGGTAGATCAAATGAGGAAGACCAATGCAAAAATTTCTATGTGTGATGTTGTAACTACTATACCATCACAAAGGAGGCTACTATAGTAGGATTTGGAAAGCATTGAACTCATAGATCAATCATGTAGTATGGAGGATGTTGTGAACTTGGTACAACCATCAAAGGAGGTAAAAACAAGTAAAAAGGTTAAACCTCCGTCATTTTATGTTTCTTTGTTCATAGGAGATAAGCAAGTACACAACTGCATGATTGATTTAGGGGCTAGTAGCTCAGTAATGCCCAAGTTTTGCTAATATCTTAGAAATTAAATATGAACCTATTATTTAGGAGGTATTTTAGTTAGATGGTAGTACTATCAAGACTATGGGAATCCTTAAGAATCTTGAAATGGCCTTAGATGCATGTCTAGGTTGCACTATAGTTCAAGATATATCAATTGCTGAGGTCAAGCCACACTTTTCCATTTGTCTTTCAAGAGACTTCACTACTCAGATAGGTGGTTACATATCTTCTAATTGGTCATATATATTTTTTAGAACTAGATATGGAACCAAAGCTTCAATTAGAGTAGAATCACTAGCCCTCCATCATATTTAGTCCTACACTCCCAATCTCATCAATATGAATTGCACCATCCTAGAGATGGATGAAAATGATATAGAAAATGAGTCTACCACTTCTTCAACTAATACACCTAATTTCCTCTTGGACGAGTGGGCTAGTGCTTATCAGTTTGATCCTATATTAGAAACCTTAAAGACTAGCCTAGGCACTTGTATATTAGAAAAGGATTCTCTTGTCCCTAATTTGATAAAAACCAAAGAAGACACAAGTGGGATATGGAGTATGTATTTTGATGGATCAAGAAATAAAAATGGGCTAGGGGCTGATGTAATGTTGGTTTCTCCTCCACTAGAATGGTACTACTACTCATTTAGGCTTCAATTTAGTTGTACTAATAATGTAGCCAAACATGAGTCATTGATTTAAGGTCTCTCCCTTTCTTAAAAAAGAGGAATCCAAGAATTGAGTGTGTATGGGGATAGTGAGTTGGTGATCAATTAGGTGAGGAATCAAAATGTTACTAAGAATAGTTTGCTTAAGTCTCATAAACATAGAGTGTGGGATTTTCTTGAGGGTTTCAATGCATTTAATATTCGAGGTATCCATAGAACAGGAAATAGACATGTTGATAGACTTGTGGTAGTGGATACATCTTATGATGCCCCAAGGAGCCTCAAAGATGAGAAAAGGAAGAATATTAAAGTGGTGGTCAAACCCACCATTACTGATAATAATATCAATTGGTGAGTTTTTGAGTCTAATGCAAAAATTGTGATTTTCTTGTAGAATGAAGCAAAATTCTCAAATAGAAGTTGGTCAAGATTGCATGACCAATATAGTGATCAAATCATCAACCTCAGCTTCAAAAAATTACTTCAAGGTCTCATTACTTTAGAGAGTGTCTTCAAACTTGACGACCAAGTGAGGGAAAGAGGCATGAATCTAGCTACAAATAGAGGAGACCATATGCCAATCATAGTTGTTGGTGGAAGGACATTAAGCATAGGGAAGGTATGTTCTAGAGCCAAGTAGGAAGATTTTTTTCATCTATGTCAAGAATTTAATGATATATTAGCTTGGACATATGACAATTTAAGGGGGTTTGACCCTAGTTTATTTCAACATGCTATAGATCTAGTGGATAATGTCAAGCCTATTAGGAAAAAATAGAGGCTAGTAAATCCCAAGATTGAGCCCTCAATGAGAAATGAGTTGTCCAAATTAATTGAGGTCAATATCATTTTTCCCTATCATGCATTCCTCTTGGGTGGCAAACCTTGTCCCTATTAGGGAAAAGAATAGAGAGATTAGATTGTGCATAGATTTTAAAGATCTTAACCAAGCCTCCCTCTAAGATCATGTCATCTCCCTTAAATGGAATAAATATTGTCCAAGTTTAGTGGTTCAAGGATATTCTCCTTCTTGGATGGATTCTCAGGTTATAATCAGGTGTTAATGAAGGAAGCTGATAGATAACAAACTACTTTCACTACCAAATGGGGTACCTATTCTTGTAGCAATATTCCTTTTGGACTAACAAATGTAGGTGCCACATTTCAAAAGATAATGGAGATGGCCTTCAAAAGTTTGATTGAGAGGTTTGTGCTAGTCTACCTTGATGATATCACAGTATACTCAAAGGATGTAGTGCAGCATTTTGGTAATCTCAGACAAGCATTTACAAGATGTAGAGAGTACAAAGTATCTTTGAATCCAAGCAAGTGTGTCTTTGCCACTAATCAAGGGAAATAATTAAGACATATTGTATCTAAGGATGG